>CM050325.1:123472985-123622985 GCA_027475135.1 Bactrocera correcta
AAGGAAGATATAACAGCTTAAGCTTGTTTTTCAATTCGACCTTATTTAACATAATTCGCGCATTAATCTGCTTGTTCATACATTCATATATACTTATACATATGTACATACATATACACTTCCGAACAAATAATGAACAAACATGCATACATACATATGCGTACACATGTGAATATGTCACCAACAAAAAATTGTAGCATTGTTCTACAAAAACAACAATTGCCCAAATAGCAGAAGCATCAAAAGTCAATTTGGCAGCCGAATTAGCAAAGCCCAAATGAAGTAAATTTTACAACAAAAACGATTTCATTCATAACGCAGATTCTACAAGCGACCTCGCTTCATTCATAAAAACAGACGCCGTAACATCTCCCCGATCATGTCTTTGCTTACAAGCGTCTTTTCGCGACGATGGCAAAAGCTAAAAATCATGAATTGAACAATTTTCTGATGCTTCTTCACAGCAAGAAGTCAGTAAAGTGGCAACAACGGAGTTGTCGTTTTATAATATTTGTCCATTCTAAAATATTTTTTCGTGACTCGCAAAAATCTGCGTCGATATGTATGCAAGCTCATACGTATGCATACATACATATTCACGCTAGTTTGTAGGCGAAGCTGTTACAACGGCAAGGGAAGCGGTCATAGGCGGCCATTCGTTTATTTTTTCGGCACAGCTTGGATTTTCTATCATCACACAAGTGCTGAACCAATGAGCGCGACAGATATTAGACACACGACAGATAGATATGTACACACGTTCTTAGGGACACAGGTATTGAGGCAGCTGCACAACTACATAACTGTGTCCCTAAGAACGTGAGTATTTTAATATTTGACAGATGTCGCTTGCAGTCTGTCATGATCAATGTGTTCAGTACTTGACTCTTTGACAAAACGCGATTCGGCCATTGGTTGACCGTGACAACGGAGATGCGAAAGAAGCGTGCTACTTTTGTTATTATGAATGAATGTACATATGTATATGGCTCGCATTTGCTTTCGTAAACATACAGACAAATGTGCCAAAGAAATAATATATATATGTATATATGCATGTGTCATAGAACGTGAAGTTTTTTCGTTACAGAATTCCTAGATTTAGTCCCCGCGCTCAGAAGCCCGCGATAGAAGCTTAAAATTTTCCATTTAATGTGGAATGGGAAGAAAAGTATTTAAGTCAGGAAAGCTCTGCTATGTATATACTATATATAATCTGCAGTGCTCTATTCTTTTAAAAAATAAGTTTGCGCGAATTTCAGATAGAATTACTTTTATAAGATCTTTGTTTAAAGAAATGTCCTTGTTTGAAACTTTTTTCTTCGAAAATTATATCTATATTTGGAAGCACCTACACTTGTGAACAATTTTTTTCAATAATGAAATTAAACAAACATATAATAAGAAGTAGGTTATCTAATTTAAATTTTGGTACAATAATGCGTGTAGCTACAGCAAATGAGATTAAACCAAACATAGAATTTATTACGTCAAATAAACTAAATTAAATGCTTTTATAAAGACATATTACAAAAATTATTACTGAAATAAAATATTCAATATACTTTTTGTTAGTTGTCTTACATTTTGAATATTTATAGTAATTACAAAGAAATTTAGAATTGTTAGGCAATTTTACAATTATTACCCACAGTGCAACTTCCCATATATACGCGCGTTCTCATTTGTAAACATGGTGTGGTAAAATACGTTGCTCTCCCTTCCCTCTTCATGTTTGCCCTCGATGATCCCCTCACCTAGTCCTCAAACTGTGCACTCGTGCCCTAACGGCCAAAATGCCACTGAGGGCTCCTATGCCCACCCCTGACATAGACCATCGACTTGACTTCGCCCCGCTGGATATAGTCTAACGGCGTCAAATCGCACGACCGATTCGGCCAATTGACTGGGCCATTTCGTGAGATAAAACGTTTGTCAAGCTTGATTTCCAATAGATCGATTGTGAAATTCGCTGTGTGGCTTGTAGTGCCGTCCTGTTGGAACCACATATTGCTCAAGTCCATTTCATCTCATTCTGGTCAAAAATATTCGATTATCATTGAGCGGTAGCGATTCTCATTCACGGTAACGTGCTGGTCTTGATCATCACGGAAGAAGTACGGCCTATTGAAGCGATCGGCCCATGACTCATGAAATACGCATAAATGTACTTTCACAGAAGTAAAGAATTTCATTGATATCCCAAACCGTTTTTGTTTCATTTAAAAACAACTTTTGTACCGCTCTTATTGAAAAACCCGCTCTTAAAGTTGAGGCCACTGACTTTGAATTTCGGTGGTAACTTTTGGATCGAATATTTTTTCATGATGAAATGACAAACCATGCTGAAGAGACATGTCAAAAGAGCGGAAAAATATGGCGTCGTTTTCTATCCCTATCGGTCTACCTTTGCAGCGTCCCAATTGAAAACCCCGTTACCAATCTACTACACATAGGGACATTATGTACATATACATACATACGTACATATCGTCACCTGAAATGCAAAATAACATATCATCAAAAAATTCGAAATTGAGTGTCTTATTGATTACGGTTCACTACTTCAAATTACATATATAATATTACATATGTTCCACATTTTCAGGTTCTGCGCTCAGATATAAACCAGTTTTAACCAATATTAAAATTTGTTTTCACTCATGTTCCATTTTATTTGGGGTTTCATTCATGCCACTGTAAATTTCCGAAAATGTTGTTACGTTATTTTGTATTTTAGGTGACGATATGTTTCCTAACCCTCTCATGACCGACACTGCCTATAGGCAACATTGTACTTATGCTCTTATAACTCCCGTTATTCTTAATATTTTCGATAACGGATTTTTTTGTGCAGTAGATTAAGGTTTTGTTTATGCATATACCAAGTATCAACGAAAAAATCTTGTTTTTGTCTTATTGTCTGTTGCTCTGTGTCTACACGTGATCACAAATTTAAAAAAAAATTGCATAAAACAGTTCTTGTGTTATAAGTGAGTTTTATAACTAAATACAGGTAAGAGATTACAATAAAACAAAAATAGGTAACAAATTAAATCAAGTTTGACCTCAGTATTTTGTCAAACACGACATTGCCTATAGGCAACATTGGTCTATTATATGCTAATTCTATGTAAGTGTATTTTCTTTACCAGCAATGACGTCTAAAGGTTTGAATGTCAAAGAGATTGAAAAATTTTTCAATTTTGACCGGAAAGATTCTGATATGGACAGCGAAAATGAAGATATTGATGAGGACGATTTTTTGGAAAATGTAATGCAGCAGACACCGCATAAAATGTATGAAAATGACATTGATATTGAGTTGATTGAGAAGGTTGCTGAAGATGGGATAGAACTAAGTAGCGAAACTATAAACGAAGAAACAGCACAGGTAGTTGAAAAAATTAACTTAGATAGTTTGAGATGGAGAAGTATTGGAATGAATCATTGCGATATTCCTTGGAAGAACGAAGTCATCTGCGGTGAATGTAAAGATCCACTAGCATATTTTGTCGACTTTTTTGATGATGAAATTATTCAAAAGATCTGTGCTGAGACGAATATCTACGCGATGCAAACAAGTGGACTTGAACTGAAATGTGAACCTTACGAAAGAAAGAGATTTATCGGTGTATTACTGTACCTAGGTGCAGTGAAAATACCTCAAATGTGAATGGCATGGGCGCAAAATTTCCGACTTACACCGATAACAGAATCATTTGCAAGAAATCGTTTTGAAAAAGTAAAGCAATATTTCCACATCAATGATAATTCTACACAACCTCAAAAAGGAGATAGTAATTACGACAAACTACATAAAGTACGTCCACTTTTAGATAAACTCAAAGAAAAGTACAATCAAATACCCCAAGAGGAATATCAAAGTACTGATGAGCAAATTATTGCTTATAAAGGTAATATCAACAGCATCTAAATAGATTATGCATTTTATATTTTATCATTTTTTTATTATTTGCAAGGTCACAATAGTATGAAGCAGTATTTGCCAAAAAAGCCGCACAAGTGGGGTTTCAAAATGTTTACTCACGCTGGAGCTTCGGGAATTATGTGTGATTTTGCACTCTATGTTGGCGAGGGAACTTGCCCCTCATATCGATTAGGGATATCCTCGGACATAGTACTTTTTTTGTCTTCAAAAATTCCTAATAATGAAAATTTCAAATTGTTTTTCGACAATTGGTTCACCTCGGTTAGTTTGATGATTACTTTGAAAGAAAGAGGAATTTTAGCAGTTGGAACATTGAGAGCAAACCGGATAAAAAATTGCGAACTGAAATCCGAAAAGGAGTTGAAGAAAAGCGGACGAGGATCAAGTGACTTCAAATTTGGGATTGCTCACAATTTAATTATTCGTCAGTGGTACGATAACAAGATTGTACAACTTCTTTCGAACTACATAGGTGAGAGTCCGATGAGTGAATGTAAACGATAGTGCTGAAAAGAAAAAAAATATGTGACTATCCCTCGTCCAGGTATAGTTGATTGCTATAATAGACATATGGGAGGAGTTGACCTTACTGACATGTTACTAGAACTATATAAAATCAACCACCGTTAAAAAAAGTGGTATATGCGAATTGTCTACTGGTGCATAAACTCTGCGGTAGTCAACAGCTGGCTTTTGTACCGAAGAGACATAGCAAATAATACGGGTGAATAGAAATTCATATCACTGCTCGATTTTCAGCTTGATATCGCAAATGAGCTAATGCACGTAACAACTATAACGGTTGCCCATCGTTACTTTCCTTGAGTTGGCTAGCTCCAACTTCACTAGCTAGATCATCATCAGCTGCCTCTACAAGCTCCCGTAAAAGAGCGTATGTTCCGAACCCGGAAAACAGTAAAAAGTATGACCAAACGGGACATTGGGTCGAATGGGGTTCAAAAGGACGCTGCAGACTATAACAAACTAGATGTCCTCGATCAAAGTGCAGCAAATGTAAGGTGTATTTATGTTGCAACCCGCAAAAAAATTGTTTTGTATCTTTTCATACCTAAATGTACGAAAATTTTCAAATAAAAACATATATACTATTCAAAATTTATCTGTATTTCAAAATTGTTCACTACTGCCAAATGTTGTCTATAGGCAACATCCTGTAACTCCCAAACAAGGACTTCTAGGACTTTGAAATTTTGGTCAGTTCATATTCAGGTCGCGGTTAAAGCATATCTGTACTCAAATATTTTTTAGCCTTGCCCATTTTAATTCGGGCATGAGAGGGTTAATAATGAGTCTTCTCAACCACATAACACAATTATTTCTTGTTATTTTATTTCTGTGGGATCATTTGTGATCCTGTACATAGCCAGTGCAGCATTTGTATTGGGTACTACGAATACTATAGTCTCTATTAAAGATACCTGAAATTAACGTTCATCTAATTATAAATGTTGATAGAAATGGGTAGTAGATGAATACATACATAGTATCTATAATTAATACATTAGTACATTCGTATATGATGGCAAGAATTCATACAGATATATGTTATATGATACACCAGAGAATCCGTCCACACTTCACTGTGGCTGACACGTAGATAATACTACTACTACCATCTTTATGATTTCTATAAGTTAGATTATATAATTATATACAGCCATGGACACATAAATAGCACACTTGGTCATCAAATAAGAAAACATTTATTTATTCCTTAAGTTTATTATATACGGATTTGAAGAGGAATGCGTTTTATTTTAAAAATTATTCACTCTAATATACCTAAAACACTAAAACAATAAATATTTTACTATCGCCAAAAAAAGACGAAAATATTAATATCTTATATGACAGCTGGGACACATAAATAGCACAATCCGAAAAAGGGTTTAAAAAAGGTACACAAATTTTTAAAAATTTAAAAAAAAATTGCAAGAGATTGTTCATTAGTATTTTGTACTATATCCATAATTTTTAAGCACACGCTCACATCTTCGCTGCATGCTGTCCACCAGTTCTTGACATCGTTCCTTCGGGATTGAATACCAAGGCTCCTCAATTCCAGCCCATAAATCATCAACATTTTTGAATTTTTTGCTAGCTATTTTGAACTTTAAACCATTCCATAAATATCCTATTGGTTTCAGATCTGGGTTTTGCACAGGCCACTCATATATTCTAAACTTTTCATTGCCGAGACCATACTTTACTATCTTTGCGGTGTGCTTCGGATCATTGTCTTGCATGCCCAGTTTATGGGCATGGATTGAAATACAAATGGCTCCATTTTATTTCTCAGTATATCCAAATACTAAAACTGGTTCGTTTTACCATTTATTCGATCAACTGGCACGATGCCATGCCATGAAAACACGCCCCAGACCATGATACTTCCACCGCCGTGCTTAATGGATTTTTTGGTATACCTAGGTTTAAGGGATGGAGGATGGGGTCATGTGTAGAAGTTCACGCAAGTGAGGAAAGTTCTCTGATCGCCATTCACTTGGGAGTGGCCAGAAACGATTCTTTTACATATGACTCAAGCAGCTCACGACTTCCGGTCTTTGACCAAGTATCCTCTGGGTAGCCTAAGAACATCCGTTTGAAGGCGAGCTAAAGTGAGAAGGCGAAACACCCCTGCATAGGGTTGTGCGCTGGGTTTGGGACCCGCCACGTAAAAAAACACCCCCAATGAATAGTCATAAACAGCCTCGGATGAGAGACCCCCCTTTTGATGACGACCACGGCAAACGAAATAAGGACTATGATTTGAGGGCATGCACCTGGAATGTCCGGTCCCTTAATTGGGAAGGTGCCGCTGCCCAGCTGGTAGATGTCCTCGTAAAGATAAAGGCTGACATCACCGCCGTCCAAGAAATGCGATGGACGGGACAAGGACAGAGACGAGTAGGTCCTTGTGACATTTACTACAGTGGCCATATAAAGGAGCGCAAGTTTGGTGTTGGATTCGTGGTGGGAGAGAGACTCCGTCGCCGAGTACTATCATTCACTCCGGAGAATGAACGTCTAGCCACAATCCGCATCAAAGCGAGGTTCTTCAACATATCGCTGATTTGCGCCCACGCCCCGACCGAAGAGAAGGACGATGTGACCAAAGATGCCTTTTATGAGTGCTTGGAGCGCATTTATGAGAGATGCCCCCGCCACGACGTCAAAATCGTGCTTGGCGACTTCAATGCCAGGGTGGGCAAAGAAGGTATCTTTGGCACTACGGTCGGTAAATTCAGCCTCCACGCGGAAACATCCCCAAATGGGCTGAGGCTGATCGACTTCGCCGGGGCCCGAAATATGGTTATCTGTAGCACTAGATTCCAGCATAAGAAGATACATCAAGCTACCTGGCTGTCTCCAGATCGAAAAACCACCAACCAGATCGATCATGTTGTGATAGACGGAAGACACGTCTCCAGTGTTTTAGATGTGCGTGCGCTCCGAGGTCCTAACATCGACTCGGACCACTATATTGTTGCAGCCAAAATACGCACCCGCCTCTGTGCAGCAAAAAACGCACGCCAACAAACACAAGGATGGTTCGACGTCGAGAAGCTGCAATCACAACAGACAGCCGAACGTTTTTCTACTCGGCTTGCACTCCTGCTCTCTGAGAGCACTCGTCAACAACTCGGTATAAGGGAACTGTGGGACGGCATTTCAAACTCCTTACGTACAGCTGCAACCGAAACCATTGGTTTTCGGAAAGTGCAGAAGAACAGCTGGTACGACGAGGAGTGCCGTGTCGCAGCGGAGAGAAAACAGGCTGCCTACCTCGCAACGTTACGATCGACCACAACACGTGCGGGATGGGATAGATACCGAGAGTTTAAGAGGGAAGCGAGACGCATTTGTAGACAGAAAAAGAAAGAGGCCGAAATGCGTGAGTACGAAGAGCTTGACAAGCTGGCCGACAGGGGTAATGCTCGAAAATTCTACGAAAAGATGCGGCGGCTTACAGAAGGTTTCAAGACCGGAGCATACTCTTGTAAAACCCCCAAAGGTGATCTAGTTACCGATGCCCAGAGCATACTTAAATTATGGAGGGAACACTTCTCCAGCCTGCTGAATGGCAGTGAACGCACAACACCAGGAGAAAGCGAACCCGATACCCCAATCGATGACGATGGAGCAGACGTTCCATTGCCCGACCATGAAGAAGTTCGAATAGCAATTGCCCGCCTGAAAAACAACAAAGCGGCAGGGGCCGATGGATTGCCGGCCGAGCTATTCAAACACGGCGGCGAAGAGCTGATAAGGTGCATGCATCAGCTTCTTTGCAAAATATGGTCGGACGAAAGTATGCCCAACGACTGGAATTTAAGTGTGCTATGCCCAATCCACAAAAAAGGAGACCCCACAATCTGCGCCAACTACCGTGGGATTAGCCTCCTCAATATCGCATATAAGGTTCTGTCGAGCGTATTGTGTGAAAGATTAAAGCCCACCGTCAACAAACTGATTGGACCTTATCAGTGTGGCTTTAGACCTGGTAAATCAACAACCGACCAGATATTCACGATGCGCCAAATCTTGGAAAAGACCCGTGAAAGGAGAATCGACACACACCACCTCTTCGTCGATTTCAAAGCTGCTTTCGACAGCACGAAAAGGAACTGCCTTTATGCCGCGATGTCTGAATTTGGTATCCCCGCAAAACTAATACGGCTGTGTAAACTGACGTTGAGCAACACAAAAAGCTCCGTCAGAATCGGGAAGGACCTCTCCGAGCCGTTCGATACCAAACGAGGTTTCAGACAAGGCGATTCCCTATCGTGCGACTTTTTCAACCTGCTTCTGGAGAAAATAGTTCGAGCTGCAGAACTTAACAGAGAAGGTACCATCTTTTATAAGAGTGTACAACTGCTGGCGTATGCCGATGATATTGATATCATCGGCCTCAACACCCGCGCCGTTAGTTCTGCTTTCTCCAGACTGGACAAGGAAGCAAAAGAAATGGGTCTGGCAGTGAACGAGGGCAAGACGAAATATCTCCTGTCATCAAACAAACAGTCGTCGCACTCGCGACTTGGCACTCACGTCACTGTTGACAGTCATAACTTTGAAGTTGTAGATAATTTCGTCTATCTTGGAACCAGCGTAAACACCACCAACAATGTCAGCCTAGAAATCCAACGCAGGATAACTCTTGCCAACAGGTGCTACTTCGGACTAAGTAGGCAATTGAGAAGCAAAGTCCTCTCTCGACAAACAAAAACCAAACTCTATAAGTCTCTCATAATTCCCGTCCTCCTATATGGTGCAGAGGCTTGGACGATGACAACAACCGATGAGTTGACGTTGCGAGTTTTCGAGAGAAAGGTTCTGCGAAAGATTTACGGTCCTTTGCGCGTTGGCCACGGCGAATATCGCATTCGATGGAACGATGAGCTGTACGAGATATACGACGACATTGACATAGTTCAGCGAATTAAAAGACAGCGGCTACGCTGGCTAGGTCATGTTGTCCGGATGGATGAAAACACTCCAGCTCTGAAAGTATTCGACGCAGTACCCGCCGCGGGAAGCAGAGGAAGAGGAAGACCTCCACTCCGTTGGAAGGACCAAGTAGAGAAGGACCTGGCCTCGCTTGGAATATCCAATTGGCGCCACGTAGCGAAGAGAAGAAACGACTGGCGCGCTGTTGTTGACTCGGCTATAATCGCGTAAGCGGTGTCTACGCCAGTAAAGAAGAAGAGGTTTAAGGGATTGACCTTTGAATGACGTAAAATTGTTTTTCCAACTGGAACCTTCCTATTTGTCTGGATTTTGTCGCTCAAAAACACGTTCTTCCAAAAATGTGCTGGTTTGTCCTTGGAATGCCAGTCGAATTTTGATGTGGCGTTTTGACAGGAGCGGTTTCTTACCGGTAATTTGTCCAAAATTTGAGATAAGTTGAGTCGTCTTCGTACAAACTTTCTGGACACGTTCACACCATATTCTTCATCAATTTCGATCATAATTTTTCTGGTTGACTTAAAAGGATCCGCTTTGCTCTTCCGTTTTCGTCAACACTAATACCGGTTTTAAGTGGTCCTGGTTTTTTTTTTTTAGTATCTTTTTATTGACACAACACAAGGTGGGTCTGTTTGGTTGCATAAAGAGCATAACATGTTTGGAGAGCAATGTAGTATTTAAGCAATTTTGGCAGGCTCTTTTCCGCAAAAAAGCAAAAAATGCTTATATTGGAATGTCTTTTCCTTTTCATTTCAATGAATTATCAATGAAATAATTATATACTCGCAGAACTTAATTAAAAATATGCGAGAGCCTCACACAAAATTCAAAAAAAAATTACGAACTTAAAAATGTGCTATTTATGTGTCCACCTCAAATCAACACTATACGCAATAAAATTGTCGCGTACAAAATTTAAAAATTTAATAGAAAATAAACAGTATTTTTTTGCAGAAAAATGAGCCTCATAACAGTGACAAGTAGATACATACCAAATTTTTATTGTTCAGCTACTTTAGGATTAAAAAAATTAGAATTAATATAGGATTCAGATGTGTGCTATATATATGTCCATGGCTGTACTTTCCCGAAGTTCCTACGTGGAACATAGGGCCTTATTTAAATATATACCCAATTTAGTTGGGAACATACACCACTGCCCTGACTGTAATGGAAACATCTGTATTTTAGGTTTGGATTTAACAATTTTATTTAAAGCATCCGGCTGCTTTAGAATTAAAAGCTGAGCGATGCGTGCAGGATAGACGGCGATCGAAGTGTATAGCTGTAGCGCGGCGGAGATGGGTGGTGACGATATCGAAAGTTTTTATTACAACTTAAATGCTGTGCGTGAGATGGGTGTCGCAAACCGAAAAGTTGAAGTCCTGTTGATAAGATGTGTACCGAAATGTGTCTTCTTTCCCATTTTCCATCCTTTTTGATGAGTTTCTTGGTGGATAGGCATAGTGAGTTGAGTTGTGGTGTTCTCAGCAGTGGTGAACTAAGCTGTCTTATTAGGGTGCCCTAGTTTTTCCCGGGTAGAGTGGGGTAAGCAGGCTTCAATAAACAAATTATAACTAAATTTATATAAAGCTATAAGTTTAATTTCTCTCCAAGAACTTCACCACTTTTCTGTGCTTCTGCTTCGACTTCCCGTCTACAGGTGTTGGCTAGTCTCCCGCGTCTGCGGCTTCCTTGCGGATTCCAATCTAGCGCTGTTCTGCTAATGTCGTCGTGAGACTTTCGCAGAGTGTGGCCAATCCATTTCCATTTACGACGTCGAATTTCGATATGGAGCGGTAGCTGTTTGGTTACGGTCCAGAGGTTAGCATTGCTAATAACATTAGGCCAGAATATCCGCAAAATTTGTCGAAGACATCGATTAAGAAAGGATTGCAGCGATTGTAAAACATTCGCTGCAATATTCCACGTCTCCCAGCCCTACGGATTTCTCGCTTAAATCGAATATTTTTAGTCTCGTACGTATGGATATATGTGTGTTGATTTCCAGACTTTATCCAACTTTCCGAAGGCAGCGCGACCTTTGGATATACGGTTTCGTATATCGGCTGCTGATCCACCATTTTTAGATATGATGCTACCTAAATAGCAAAACTCGTTGACTTCTTGAAGACATGTTTCAGCGATCTGTAAGTTTGGAGTTTCGGTTGTGCATGAATTTTATCTTCGCTATATAAATTTTAAATCCAGTTTGTGCGGCGAGATCACTAACAGCTTCAAGTTTCAAGGAGATGTGCGAATATTTATGGGACAACAGACAGATATCATCCGCATAATCCAAATCTTCAAGGTTACCGCTTAAATCCCAAGATATTCCTCTGTTAGCCGCACACGCTTGACGCATCACCAAATCCAATACCAAATTGAATAAAAGGGGAGATAGCACGCACCCCTGTCTGACACCAGTCCTGACTTGGATGCCGCTACTTAAAATATTTCCACACTTTACTCGACAACTAGCTCCTGAATACAACTGTTTTATTAGGTTAATTAATTTTTCCGGAACTCCTTTGCATACTTAGGCTCTCCAAATCGCATCATGTTTAAGAGTATCGAACGCTTTTTCAAAATCGATAAAGCAAAGATAGAGTGGAGTTCTCCACTCTACCGACTGCTCTACAATCACTCGTAAGGTATTGATGTGATTGACACATGAGCAATGGGGTCTGAAACCAGCTTGTTCTTTACGTAGCCCATGCATCAGCGAATCAGATAACCTTTTGTGAATTGTGTGCGTTATTATTTTATTCACCATACTTAGTAGTGTTATTCCTCTCCAATTTTTACATTTCGATAAATGTCCCTTCTTCGAAAAAAAGGCCCGCCCTTTTGGCGGTTTGGTGGTTTTGAGTGTTGCGTTTGTCAGTTGTCGTGTCGTTTGATACAGGTCACGAGTGCAGTACGTTTCCGCGGCCTCCTACGCTTTTCTAGTTAAATTATCACTCCAGATTCGTTTATCCGTTCTCGTGCTTTTCTTTATCAGCTTGTCGGTTTTGCTGTAAGTGTGCCGTAGTGCCGCCTTGGCGGATCTCGTCTTAGTGGAATTAAACTGACTTTTTATTTCTTTACGTTCGTTTATTAACCACCATGTGGTCTGTGGTCTGAAATCCAGGATTTTCGTTTATATTCTTTGAATCCAATACAATATTCTGCTGCTTTTAGGAAAGTTTGTTTTATACTTTTCTAGTCATTAGCCATAGTGTATTCTGTTTCGACAGATGCATTTAGCGATTCGCTAAACCTTGCGCAGGTAGATTCATCTTTCAGTTTCTCTACGTCGAATTTTTTCTGTATCTTCTTTTTCGAGTCACTAACTGCAGCCTGACTGACGTAATAAGGAGATGATAGTCAATTGCAATATCAGATCCACCGCACCATTTATGACTTATTGCTATCGATCTGGAGATGTCCAAGTTATTTTATGAACGCGTTTATGATTGAATAGTGTTCCTCCTATAATAAGATTAAAACAAGCGCAAAGTTCGGTGAACATCTCGCCATTCTCAGTCAACATGCCCCGTGCAGTCCCTCGTCGCCTCTAACCCCTTATTGTGATGACCATATCACCCATTAAGATGACTATGTCATCCTTATTGATTTCACCCATTACTTTTGTGAGGCAACTATAAAAGGCTTCCTTCACTTCCATTTCTGCTACATTCGTTGGAGCATAGCTTTGTACTATAGTCAGATTTCTAGCTCTTGTGCGCAGCCTCACTGAAATGATTCTATCCGAGTGAGCTTTTCATTCTATAAGCGGCGCAGAGGCTGACTTAGAAAGAAGAAATCCAACGCCATACTCTCTTCTTTGAGTGGGCATATTTCCAGAGAAAATGAACTTTTTGCCAGAAGTTGTTTTAACCCCCGCCCCCCCGAGTCGGCCCATCTAACCTCGCAAAGACTAAGAAGAATGAGTTTGTAGCGTTTAAATTCTGTACAAAGTTACGGTAGCTTAATTGGTTCTAACAATGACCGTTCATTCCTGGGTCCTATTCGTAATCCATTTCTCATGCTGAAGGTCGTGATCAATTTATTGTTCTTAATGTTAACTGGAGGATGGAGTCATACGTAAAAGTTCACGTAAGTGAGGAAAGTTTTATGATCGCCATTCACTTGGGAGTGGCCAGAAACGATTCTTTTACATATGACTCAAGCAGCTCACGACTTCCGGTCTTTGACCAAGTATTCTCTGGGTAGCCTAAGAACATCCCTTTGAAAGCGAGCTAAAGTGAGAAGGCGAAACATCCCTCCAGCAGGGTTTTGCGCTGGATTTGGGACCCGCCACGCAAAAAAACACCCCCACTGAAAGGAAACAACAAGCCTCGGATGAGTGCCCCCCTTTTGATCACGACCATAGCAAACGAATTAAGGACTATGATTTGAAGGCATGTACCTGGAATGTGCGGTCCCTTAATTGGGAAGGTGCCGCTGCCCAGCTGGTTGATGTCCTCGTTAGAGTGAAGGCTGACATCACCGCCGTCCAAGAAATGCAATGGACGGTACAAAGACTGAGACGAGTAGGTCCATGTGGCATTTATTACAGTGACCATATAAAGGAGCGCAAGTTTGATGTGGGATTCGTGGTGGGAGAGAGACTCCGTCGCCGAGTACTATCATTCACTCCGGTAAATGAACGTATAGCCACAATCCGATTCAAAGCGAGGTTCTTCAACATATCGCTGCTTTGCGCCCACGCCCCGACGGAAGAGAAGGACGATGTGACCAAAGGTCCTAACATCGACTCGGACCACAATATTGTTGCAGCTAAGATTCGCACCCGCCTCTGTGCAGCAAAAAACGCACGTCAACAAACACAAGGAAGGTTCAACGTCGAAAAGCTGCAATCACAACAGACAGCCAAACGATTTTCTACTCGGCTTGCAATCCTTTGGTACCAAACGAGGTTTCAGACAAGGCGACTCCCTATCGTGCGACTCCTTTAATCTGCTGCTGGAGAAAATAGTTCGATCTGCAGAACTTAATCGAGCAGGTACCATCTTTTATAAGAGCGTACAGCTACTAGCGTAAGCCGATGATATTGATATCATCGCCTCAACACCGGCGCCGTTAGTACTGCTTTCTCCAGACTGAACAAGGAAGCAACGCAAATGGGTCTGGCAGTGAAAGAGGGCAAGACGAAATATCTCCTATCATCAAACAAACAGTCGTCGCTCTCGCGACCTGACACTCACTTCACTGTTGACAGTCATAACTTCGAAGTTGTAGATAGTTTCGTGTATTTGGGAACCAGCATAAACACCACCAACAATGTCAGGCTGGAAATCCAACGCAGGATAGCTCTTTCCAACAGGTGCGACTTCGGACTGAGTGGACAATTGCGAAGCAAAGTCCTCTCTCGACGAAAAAACCCAACCTAACTCTATACGTTACTTATAATTCCCGTCCTGCTATATGGTGCAGAGGCTTGGATGAGTTGACGTTGCGAGTTTTCGAGAGAAAAGTTCTGCGAAAGATTTATGGTCCTTACCGCGTTAGCCACGGCGAATATCGCATTCGATGGAACGATGAAGGGGAAGGGGAAGAGCTCCACTCTGCTGGAAGGGCCAGGTGGAGAAGGATCAGGCCTCTCTTGGAATATCTAATTGGCGCCACGTAGCGAAAAGAAGAAACGACAGGCGCGCTGTTATTGACTCGGCTATAATCGCGTAAGCGATGTCTACGCCAATTAAGAAGAGGAAGAATCTTAACTTTGAATAATTCGGTTTGGGCAATCTGAGGGTTTAAGATGAGTAGGTAAGGTAAATAATTAATTATAGCATTTTTGTGCGTTAGTTTAAAAAAAAAGTTGATCATAAAGCATTTCGTGTGTTAACAAAGCATTGCTTTTTGAGAGAAAACACTGTTGAATGTAGGTTCTGCACCAGGGAAATCAACCGTTGAACAGAGGTTTGCTAAGTTGTAAAGAAACGAAATGAGCATCGAGGACGATAATGCCCTAAAGGCGCGAAATGCACATTTATTTGCAAGTGGGTTTGAGTGCTCTTAAAGAAAAAACGAATTTTTCCATCGGTGAGGCAATAGGAACATGGCTCCATCATTTAACACTGGGGCCCAATCGACAGTCATTCTAATGGACTGCACATGATGATCCGGTTCCTTATCGTGGAAAACGAAAAATTCGGCTGACATTCATCGACTGATTACTGACCTAGTTATAATCAATTGCAATGCCTATTTGCTTGTCTATTCAACTATTCCAAATATTTAGCAATTGTATTATTTTTGAAGAAGGATCAGTTTGAAATTTTACGCATATACTTCATTGTTTCCATTTTAATATTTCTCGCAAGAGAGTTCCGATAATAATCCGTCCGATCGCTGCTAAATTCAAAGTGCTATGGGGAAAACAGGGACCTAATAGCATATTGGGGATTTCATGAATAAAAAAGTTCATGTTTTTTGGCTGGCGCTTCAGCCAACTTTAATTTGGATCCATCAATATATATTATACAACCTGGCATCTCTTTCCGCATTGCAGTAACAATTACCCACCTTTCATTTTCATTTCTCTTTTAATTTCTATATTGCTTTAATACGCGCTTAGTTATATTTTGAATAGTCCCCCCATCACCCACGCCAAACAATGAAGCAACCTTTCGTATAGATAATCCATCTCCGGAAGATCCCAACTTAAATAGCACTATCTTTAATTGTAAGTCTAAAGGAAGTTGTGCTCCACTAGAATTTGTATTAAATACACTATCGTCCTTTATATAATCTAGTATGGGGCGAAATTCGTCCGGGCGATAACAAGTCATTTCGTTTTAACGGCTGTCATCAAAGTTCCTAAGTACATTATGTCGCCAATGGGATGACTTTGGTATTCCGAGATGAAGACTTCTACGAGTGTTTAATAAACAAAGCAACAAGTAAAGTTCGCAAGTAAACTCAGTGAAAATTTTTCAAACATTTCGTCTGCATCTTTGTCGTCGGCTAGTAATTAATTTTTACGTAAATAAATTTCAAAGTGAGACTTGCTTATAATGGTTAAACTCTCTGGAGTCAAGTATCATCAGGTTTAATGCCTAATTTTTGCACAGCTTCGATAATTAGCCATTATTATGGCCACAAAATGTTATTGTGGGATATACATAAGAGATAGATATATACCATCGCGGAATTTCTGTAGAGCTTTTCAATGTGTACAATACTTTGAACATTGTTTTAATAAATCTCGTAGGGTTTAGCCTACGTTTGTAATATAAGCGGAAAAAATATATTTATTTACATCACAATAAAAACCTAAAAAATAACAGTATTTATCCACTATTTAATGGACGTTGTTATAAACCTTCCAAAAAAAACCCATCACTATATCTATAAAAAAAACCGCATCAAAATCCGTTGCGTAGTTTTAAAGATTTAAGCACACAAAGGGACAAAAAAAGCGTCATTGTTTTATACTTTTGGGGTACTCACAACCTGTCCTAAAGCATCGTAAAATCATAAAATCATAAGTTTTTATGCTAGTGTAAACAATTTGTTGTTGGATTGCATACTAAAATAAGTTTACGAAAATACAACAGATCAGCTGACTTCTGTTTACATCAGTTTGCTTTTGTGTTGTGGTTACATTTGTGTTTAAATTTAAATTTCTTTCAATTTTCTACTGTCGAGGGTGGCTAAATGAGTTAAGCTTCCCGCCCTCATACACCACTAAAATACACAACACACCACTCACAAAGCAACACTGGCACACTCACCACACTTGGAGACAACACTCAGCGATTGGAAGCAGCAGTCTACACCCACACACACACACACACCAATACACGCCAGTTATATATCATCTCTCTTATTCTCTTCGAATTGTTAAGTGATGTTCCTGGAAATATTCAGTTGCTCTCCTAACTGTTATATCTATGCCTTTAAAGGTCACCTTGGTCAACTGAATATTCCAGGCAATGCACCGCTAAACGTTTGGGCTTGACGAGAGCGACTTCAGTCTTTAATCAACGATCAAGCGGAGATAAGCTCAGAATAAACTTGTAATTGTTAAGACTAAAAATTGTGTTTTATTTAAAAATTAAAGAATCAAAGAACAAAACTGGCGACGAGGATGGGATGTTTGATATTAAAACAAACATCCAGTGTACGAACTATAAGCGTGAAGTGACATTATTGTTGAAGACTATTAAAAAACATACGTTACTGTACACAACATAAAGGTGTACAATTTATTATTAAAAAAAAAAAAAAACAAAAAAAAAAAAAAAAAAACAAAAACATATGGAACCATAATACAAAAACAATAAGGAACCGTTCTATTGTGGTTTGTGCTCTTGAGTGGTTTGTGTTTTGGATGATATACACCCAGTTGCTGTTAAAGGCTTCCAATAACATTGAAATAATTAGCTGTTACCGATTGATGTTGTAATAGCGTTTTTATTCTACTCTCTAACATTTATCTTTATGTTGTGCTACTTGACTTAATTAATAATCATGCCATTAACATTGTCTGAAAGCTTAAGAGAAGCACGAAATGTTCCGACTTTCTGTGGAACTGATAATTATAAACTATTAACATTTTTTCGTGATATGGAAACAATATTATCACTCACCGCACCAGAAAATATGGAAATTATAAGAAAAGTGATAACAAATAAACTACGTGGTAAAGCTCTACAGATAATAGAAACGCTGATTGAACCATCTTTTGAGGATATAATTTCTAAATTAAAAACCGAATTTGGGGTAAAGACAACGTATTTGAATCTTCGCAACGAGGCAATGAACGTGGACCCTCGAAATATCGAACAACTTCATTATAAGCTAAGTCAAATTTTATTTAAAATGAATAATAAATTTCATTTAGAAGGTTCAGTAGAACGTTTATATACTCCAAGGAATAATGAGGAATTAATTTTTGATGTTTATACTACATTTTTACCGTTAAACATTCGAACTTTATTATTACAAAATAGTATTGATACTTTAGAAAAGGCAAACAATTATTTTATAGTCAATAATATTTTGAATGACATTCAAATATTAAATAAAAGTTAAATAAAAGTAATTTTAAGGATAATTTAAGTAATAATACTAATGGCTATCGAAACACGTTAAGTCTAAATAATTCAAATAATAACAATAATCAGTTTCGGCAAAATACTAGATTTCAAAATAATTACGGAAATTTCAGAAATAACTTTCAAAATAATAGCGGAAATTTCAGAAATAATAGCGGAAATTTCAGAAATAGTAGTGGAAATTTTAGAAATAGTGTTGAAAATGATAATAGTGGTAATTTAAGAAATAATTTTCAAAAAGATGCTTTTAATAATGGTAGATACTTCAGAGGTAATCATAATTATCAAAATAGTAACAGTGGTAATTTTGTTGGTCGAAATCTCAGCCCAGAACAACAAACAACACCTATGGAGGTAGATAACTTGCAAACATACGAAAATTTTCGTCTTTCTCCACTACATACGAATTACCCTTAATAGATCTTACCATTAATGATAACAGAATCAGGTGTTTAATTAATAGTGGTTCCATGACCACATTAGGCAACCTCGATACATTTAAAAACTACAATAATAAAAGAAAATTAAAAAAGCCTGTATTGTTAAAAACATTAATGGGGACTCGCTTAATTTCCGAGGAAATTATAGTTGATGTTCCTATAGAACTCAATATGGTAGATAAAACTATGTCTATAAAATTGATGGAATTTGTGAACAAACCATTTGATTGTATAATTGGTGCAAATATATTGTTGCCCCTCAAGGCATCCATTGATTTCTCTATTGGTGCATTGGTAATAAATAATCGGGTATTGTCTTTTGTTGAGAATACTGCTGTTGGTAGAAGTGTTGAAATTGTACAGGAAGATTTTCTTGATATTTGTTATTTAGAAAAAGACGAATTAGATTATGATTTACTCTTGTCAAAAGATATTAATGTCGAAGAAAAAACTGAAATACTTAAAGTGTTGAAAAAAAAAACAAAAATATTTTTTATCAGGAAGGGCAGTTTTTGACTGCCACTACATGTGTTAAGCATAAAATCCTCACAAGGCCTCACAGTCCTATTTACATAAAAAATTATAAAAAAAACCCGTATGCGTTGGATGAAGAAATCAATCGTCAAATCGACTCAATGTTAAAAAATAATATTATCAGACCAAGTCGTTCTCCGTACAATTCACCACTTTTAATAGTTCCCAAAAAAGCTGACAATAATGGTCACAAAAGTTAGAGAGTGGTAATTGATTACAAAAAGTTAAATGGCTTTACAATTGATGATAGATTTCCGATTCCTAATACAGACACATTATTTGAAAAGTTGGGTCGTTCTGTTTATTTCTCCACAATCGACCTAGCAAAAGGATTCCACCAGATAGTAATGGACGAAAATGATATCGAGAAAACTGCATTTTCTAGTTCTAAAGGGCACTATGAATTTCTGAGAATGCCATTTGGCTTAAAAAATGCCCCTGCATCGTTTCAAAGGATGATGAACTATGTATTGAGTGATCATATTAATAAAATATGTATTTTGTATGTGGACGATATTTTGGTGTTTTCCACTTCACTAAGAGAACATATTGAAAGTGTTGAAAAAATATTTAAAAGTTTAATGAAATATAATTTAAAAGTCCAATTCAACAAATGTAGCTTTTTGAGAAAGTTTACTACCTATCTGGGTCACGTAATTACTTCACAAGGAATTAAACCCTATTTGGAAAAAATTAAAGCAATTCAGGATGTGAAAATTCCCAGTAACTTAAAGGAAATTCAATCTTTCTTAGGCTTAACCGGCTATTATAGGAAATTTATAAAAAATTACTCTATGATTGCAGCGCCAATAATACAGTATTTAAAAAAAAATTCCAAGATTGACATCAATAACCCCGAATACATCGAGGCATTTCGTAAACTTAAACAGATTCTCACTTCCTCACCACTTTTGATTTACCCTGATTTAAAAAAAAATTTACTGTGACAACTGATGCTAGTGATGTTGCTTTAGGTGCTGTTCTTAGTCAATCAAATAGGCCAGTATGTTTTGCTAGCAGATCGTTGAATAAACACGAAAAACAATATCATACTCTAGAAAAAGAGCTTTTAGCGATTGTCTGGGCACTAAAATATTTTCGGCCTTACTTGTTTGGTACATCGTTCATAGTTCAAACCGATCATCAGCCATTAAAATGGTTATGGTCCTTAAAAGAACCAAACTCAAGGATTTTGCGAAGGAAAACGCTTATTTCGGAATTTGAATTTGACATTGAATACATCAAAGGTCAAGAAAACAAAGTGGCGGATTTTCTAAGTCGTTTAGAAATTGATAATGAAGAAAAAATTGATGACATGGAAAATTATGATATTAAATCATTATTTCATGATTCTACAAGTACAATACATTCAGCCGTTGAAAATACTAATGATCACTTTTTTATTTCTGATACTATCGTTAATAGATACTTCGCTCAAATTAGAATTTTAAAACACAAAACAAACGAATTTGAGCTTTTGTATAAAAAGTATAAAATAGTTTATATTTCCGAAAAAGATTTACACAAAAGTTCTTACTTATTAGATTTATTCAGGAAATATCTGAAAAAAGGCAAAATTGGTATATATTCAGAATTACCTGATGACCAATACAATATTGTCCAAGAAAAATTGATTGACATTTTTTCTAACGACAAAAACAAAGGTTTCACAAAATGTTTGAAATTAGCAAACGATATTCAAACTAAAGAAGAACTTTATCAATTGATTGAGCACATTCATGAATCGGGTAATCATAGAGGAGTGTTGGAAAATTTCGCACAAATTCAATTTGAATATTTTTACCCAAATATTAAAAAATATATAAATAATTTTATCAATAATTGTATAATTTGTAATGAAAACAAATACGACAGGAAGCCATTTAAAAAATATTTTACTCATACTGAAACTCCTAATAAACCAAATCAAATTGTTCACATAGACATTTTTCACATATCAAAGTCATATTTCATGTCCTCCATCGACAGATTTACAAAGATGGCGTCTTTACACAAAATTAGCGATAAGAACATGTGTACGATTAAAATAAAACTTTTGGAAAGAATTTCTTACTTGGGTGTACCTGAAAAAATGATAATGGATAATGAGTTTAACAATTCATTAATTCGAATGTTTTGCAGGGAAAACAATATAGTGGCGCATTTTACAACACCGGGGAGTCACACTGGAAATTCCGACATAGAGCGTTTCCACTCTACCACTATTGAACATATTAGAATTCTAAACAATTCTAAATTAAATGAAAGTATCGAAGAAATTGCTATACGGGCCGTAGGCTTTTATAATAACACAGTCCATAGTGTAACTAAAGTAAAACCATTTGATTTTTTGACTAAAACAGATTTAGATTTTGAACAAATATTCGTAATGAAAAAACAAAAGCTATTGAAAGAATCAACAAAACTTGGGACAAAATACTTGATTTTAACAACAAAGAATTATTTATAAAAAATTCTCAAGCGAAGAGAAATAAATTGCATAAAAGATACAACAAATTTAATAGAAACAATCCAAATAAAATCGATATAGCGTGTGTTCGTAGACCATTAAAAGTGTTTGAATAAAATGTAATGTTTTCTTATAATGTTTTATTAAGTTAAGAAAATAATATTTGTTTTCATTTTTCTTACTTGCTAAATGAATTGTTACATTCCTAGTTTATGTTTGTCTAAAAAATTAAATATTAAATAAGTTATGTTAAATTTATCAAAAAGAGAAAATATTGTAATCTCTTAAATATCTATGTTTTGAATCATAAACGTAGAAATAAGACAAAATTCGCAGGGACTCGAATTTTTTAAGGGAGGGCGAGTTATATATCATCTCTCTTATTCTCTTCGAATTGTTAAGTGATGTTCCTGGAAATATTCAGTTGCTCTCCTAACTGTTATATCTATGCCTTTAAAGGTCACCTTGGTCAACTGAATATTCCAGGCAATGCACCGCTAAACGTTTGGGCTTGACGAGAGCGACTTCAGTCTTTAATCAACGATCAAGCGGAGATAAGCTCAGAATAAACTTGTAATTGTTAAGACTAAAAATTGTGTTTTATTTAAAAATTAAAGAATCAAAGAACAAAACTCGCCGTACATCAAACCACCATAACTCTCCACAGCCCAACGAGCAAAAAGCCTCGTCCTGGAAGAAGTCGCCACTTTGATCACGATTTTCGATACGTAAACATCGGCGAACTTTTTTTTTCATATTCGGCACGCAGCTCAACCATCTTACTTACATCTTACTTACATCTGGCGATCTTCGGCGCAGCAGTTCAATCAACATATAATATCAAAATTTACGAGTGTCTCCTTTCTATAATTGTGTAAACCTAGTAAGACAGCCTCCACTGGTATCCGGCCAGGGAGTCCATCAACTTCATTCCTTTTTACAACCATAGATTCTCACGCCTCCACTGGTAATCGACCAAGGAGATTTTTTATTATAACAGTTGTCATTTTATCAAATAAAATTGTGATCCCTTTTTTACGTAAAGCATTGCGTTCAGAGAATCTTCTTTCCGGAGTCAGTGAGAAAGTAAGTGGTATTTATATATGGTCCTTCGAGCCATCCTGAATGGCCCTATAGTGAAAATAAGAAGTACTAAAGAAAAAATTGGTGACAAAAAAAAAAATAAAAAAAAAATTTTTAATAAATACCTAAAAAATGCATAGTGGAAATCATACAAATACAAAGTGCTAAAATTGAAAAGGAGCACAGTGGAAAAAAATATATATGTATGTATGTATGTGAAAAAGAGAGGGAAAGTGCAAATATAAAAGTGCATACATATGTACTTACCTATTCCATGTGCCCGCAAAAAGCTCAACAACAGAGTTTGGGTAGTGACAAAAAACAGGAAAACAAAGGAATTAAAATCAAATAAAAATACACATACATATACATCACAGCGTGGTGAAAAAAATAAGCAGTTACCAAAAAAAAAGAAAAAACGGGCGCGGAAGAAAGAAAACAAAACCACCTAACTAATATATAAAAAACAAAAACGAGCGGGCGCGAATATATGTATAATCATATATGTATGTGAAAAATACATATTAATATAAAACGGGCGCGGAATAAAACAACAAACAAATAACAACAAGCCAGCAAGCAAGGAAACCACCGAACCATCCCAGGGCAGGATTACAGGGACAAAAACCCACACTTTGGCCATTACTAATCCGCAAAATCCCATGAGGGATATCAAAGTGAGTCGTATCGATTCCTTTTAGTATTTCATTTTTCAATTTCTGGATATACACATGAATTTATCATTACGATAAAAAATTTTTGCGTCAAATTTAATATATTTGCATAGAATAACTCATCCAGTTATTCTCATTTCGATTATTTAATTTGGAAAAAATTACTTTATTATCATTTTATTTTATTGTTTTTGCAAAAACACCGGTTGCCAAGCTGTCGTAAGTAACTTTCGGTTAAAACGGAATACCGAAAATAAAACGGTTTGGCATAACAGATAATATATATATAAATATTTTTATATATGTACATATGTATATATTTATATACTGTATATATATATCAAAATATAATATATAAAGATTGTTTATTGGCCACTAATGCTTACCTTCGTGTATCAAAACACAAAATATCCACAAACATAAAAAAAATTCAAGTTTTTACTTGCACATATGTCCGGTGATACCCCTTATGCGTGATCAAGTATAAGCAGGAATGCCTCAAATAAGTAAGCAAACCGAAAGTCAAAAAACAAAAAACAATTTTATATATATATGTGTATATATAGAAAAAAAAGAAAAAGGTAAAGAAAATCGAATAGGAAAAAATTGCATATTTACATACATATATGCACCAATTCGAACATACGTACATTTATATATTATAAACTCAACCTTTTGTGAACATATACATACATCGCATACATACGTACATATACATATTTACGGGATATACAGAGAGTGCACATTTGCAAGCCGAAGTGCACATACGTTTATTTCGTTTCTCAATTCCGCTCATGCGCGCTCGCTCCACTAAGAAACAATAGGGGTATTCTCTTGCTCTTGCAAAACCCGGTGCACGGTGCAAGAATTGCAGATTTACAACGGCACAACAACAAACACACGCAGAAAAATATTTGCAAGGGCTGTAAATTTGTCAGACCAAAATCCATGTATATTTGCGTGCAATGATCACAACGATCTTTCATAGCGTCTAGGGCACAAAATAGGCTAAATCTTCCAACAAGACAAGCCAACTTTGAAATAACGGGAATGGGCGGAAGAGTAGTTCAAAACTCTAATAAAATCTGCCCCATTACCCTATTTTCCCCCCAAGCGGATATAAGAATACAAGCAGAAGCTATAGTCTTACCGCAACTAACGAATATGCGTCCAAGCTATCATATAAATAGCAAGCATTGGGAGAAGGTTTCACACCTTAAGTTAGCAGATCCCAACTGCAACACCCCCGCTCAAATAGACCTTCTATTAGGCAGCGATCTCATACCACAAATAATACTCGAAGGTATTGAGAAAATTTCAAACACACTTTTGGCACAAAGAACTATTTTCGGTTGGATCCTAAGTGGACTTGTTACGGAACCAGTCACAACAATGACAACTCATGTTGAGGAAATCTCAAATGAGTACCTCAATTCACAATTGAGAAAATTTTGGGATATAGAAGAACTTCCCCCATTTCAATCAAAACCCCCGAAGATCAGTATTGTGAAGACACAACTACTAAATCAGATAATGGTCGGTATGTCGTACGACTACCACTAAAACAACAATTTCCCAACACAATCGCCTTAGGTCGCTCTCGCACCTCTGCAATACAGCAGTTTCAAAGTATGGAAAGAAACCTACTTAAAAAAGATGAACTAAAACCAGAATATGATGGTGTGTTGGAAGAATACCTCCATTTAGATCACATGGAGGAAGTAAGCTCATGCGAAAAAATCATCAATGGCACATACTACTCATTTTACTTGCCACATCACGCAGTAGTAAAGCCAGATAAAAAAACAACTAAAGTAAGAGTTGTCTTCAACGCCTCAAGAACCACTAGCTCGGGGAATTTCCTAAACGATATCCTGTTTACGGGACCCACGCTCCAACCTGATTTAATACTGCTTATTCTAAACTGGCGTATATTCAAATACGTATTCAACGGGGACGTCGAAAAAATGTATAGACAAATAGTCGTACATAAAAACGATCAAGATTTTCAGCGAATTATTTTCCGAAAATCCCCCAATAGTCCACTACGCCACTTCAAGCTAAAAACAGTGACCTTTGGCGTTAACTGTGCCCCATACTTAGCCATCGAACACTCCATGAATTGGCTGAAAACACCAAGTCAGAATTTCCTCTGGCGACCCAGGTGTTAAAAACACAAACGTATGCAAACGATATTCTGTCTGGAAGTCCCAGTTTTCCACAAGCATACGAATCATTATCACAAGTAATCCGCAGGGTTTCCATTAAAAAAGAAAACGGCAAATCACCCAACTATATTAAAAAATATACCAAAAGAAAATTTGTTGGGCACTAATTTCCTTATTTTCGAAGAGGAAAGTACAACAAAAACGCTGGGCATCCAATGGAATGCGATATCGGACCAGTTTTCATATACGACTGAGTCAATATCCGCATTATCCGCTATTACAAAACGCCAAATTCTCTCCTCTGTGGCAAAACTTTTTGACCCCGCAGGATGGCTATCGCCAATTATGATCCAAGCCAAAATCCTGATACAAGAATTATGGCTAGATGGTACCGACTGGGACGAGCAAGTAAAACCACTTCGTTTAGAAAAGTGGTCCCAGTTCGCGAGCAATCTAAAAGATATCACACAAATACAAATCCCACGATGGGTAAATTATATCCCAGAGCACAAAATCGAACTACACGGCTTCTTTGACGCCTCTGAAAAGGCATATTGCGTCACTATATATGTTCGCACACAAAGCGACAAGACGACCACAAGCCACTTACTAGTTGCAAAAGCAAAAGTGGCTCCCTTAAAAATAATAAGTCTACCACGACTAGAACTATTCGGCGCATTACTACTTGCCAAACTAGCATCCATAGTGCAAACGCAACTGAATATGGCAAAAAATAAATTATATCTCTGGTCCGATTCCGAGATTGTATTATCCTGGTTGGAAAAATCGCCACATGCATGGAAGACGTATATTTCCAATCAAACGTCTCAAATTCTTGACCTAGTGGGATCAGCCACTTGGCCACACGTAGCCAGTGCTGACAATCCTGCTGATTTAGGTACAAGAGGGTGCAAACCTCTGCACCTTGCCACCACCACCCTCTGGTGGAATGGCCCCCGATGGTTAACAGAATCTCCCAGTTATTGGCCACAATCGCCCATGCGCAACATTATTGCCCCAGAAAGTCGAAAAGGGACTCATTTCACATAACTTTGGATGATACTGACATCCTGGAGAGATTTTCATCTTACCCCCGAGCCCTTAGGGTAATCGCTTACATGCTCAAATTAATAGAGCAACTCAAACTTAGAATTAAGGGAATACGCACAGTATATCCCCAAGGCGATACAGTGACGCAAGGCAAGGCGATACTAGACTTACAAAAGGCAAAGGTCGCTCTTATCGCATCTACTCAGGCGCGCTACTTCAGCCAAGAGATATCAGTACTGAGAGAATCGAAGCCGATCGATAAAAAGAGCTCACTCCTAGTACTAAACGCATTCATAGATACGAAGGGTCTATTTCGTGCAAATGGTCGGCTTGTCAATTCAAGCCTAACGTATAACGAACGTTATCCCATTGTTATACCAGAGAGATCGCAACTTGCCACATTATATCTCAATTAAGTCCATGTACTATTATTACACGCAGAACAACGCCTCATGCAACAAATAGTCCGCCAAGAGTTTTATATCCCAAGACTCAAGCCAAAGATAAAGAAGTGCATTTTTTCGTGCAAGATCTGCACTACGCATAAACAAAAGATGCGAAGACAGATTATGGCAGCACATCCACCGGAACGCTGCCACTTTGCTCTGCCCTTCACTATCACAGGTATCGATTTTGCTGGGCCTTTTCAAGTAAAGGCGTCCATGCTAAGGTCTCCCACACTGATGAAAGGCTACGTGGCTGTCTTTGTCTGTTTTACGACAAAAGCAGTACACCTTGAGCTATGTACTAATCTGACGAAAAAGGCTTTTCTCGCGGCATTTGCTCGCTCCGTCGGACGACGTGGTTTTCCGTCAAAGCTCATGAGCGACAACGGCAAGACATTTATAGGTGCTCAAAGAGCCACCGAAAAACATTTTGTGGACTTTATCAAACAAGTTTCACCTGTTGTACAAAAGTACGCTCCCCAAGGCATTAACTGGCAGTTCATCCCTCCAAGCGCTCCTCATATGGGTGGTTTATGGGAATCAGCGGTAAAAAGCTTTAAATCCCACTTTAAAAAAGTAGCTGGAAATTACAAATATAACTTTGAAGAATTTACAACATTATTCATTCGTATTGAAGCCGTTCTCAATTCACGGCCATTGACGACACTCTCATCCCTCAGATCTAACAGCTTTTATACCAGGGCACTTTCTCAAAGGAGCACCCATTCTGGCCATACCTGAGTCAGGCGTGGGGTATCCTTACTAAGGAGATGGGAAATAATTAAAATTCTCCATCATGAATTCAGCCGCCGATGGAAGGAGGAGTATATAAAGGACCTTCACAAAAGGTACCGCTGAAAAACTCCCGAAAAGGCGCCAAAGCTTGGAGATTTGGTCCTAATAGATGACGACTGTCTCCCCCCTACTAAATGGCGGCTTGGTAGCATAGAGAAGCCACATCACGGCTCCGACGGTCACATACGAGTAGTTGACCTCCGTACTCAAAACGGAACTCTAACGAGACCGCTCGTTAAACTATGCTTCATACCAACCGCAGATAATAACGAAAATGCACATAATAAACAATCCGTACAATAATACCGACACGCAGAAATTGAAAAATCCGTCTAATAACTAAAACCGAAATCAATCGCACATATGATAAATCATAAAGATACTACAATACGAGTACAATGGGTAGATTACTAAATTCTGACAAAGCAAATAAAGTTGGTTACAAATCGCACAATTTCATAATATATAAAACATGTCAACTCCAACGCCAACACTGCGATTGGCCATCAGTGTGCCCCGTCCTGGGGTTGCCTCAACACCCGCGCATCGAACAACCACTGCAACAACACCGTCAACTACCGCTCGTAGTATCGTACGAGCACCAACAACAACACCGTCATCACCAGCGGAGCCCCTTCGCTTACGATGCCCCCTTTGTCGCCGCCCCCACCGACTGCAATACTGTGGGCTCTTCAAGGGGTTGTCACCAATTCAACGCCAGCAGTGGCAACATTGCAGCAGCTTCAGCGACTGCTAGGCTGAACATTCGCCTAGGGGGGCCGGGATGGCTAAATGAGTTAAGCTTCCCGTCCTCATACACCACTACACTACACAACACACCACTCACAAAGCAACACTGGCACACTCACCACACTTGGAGACAACACTCAGCGATTGGAAGCAGCAGTCTACACCCACACACACACACACCAATACACGCCGTACATCAAACCACCATAATTCTCCACAGCCCAACGAGCAAAAGGCCTCGTCCTGGAAGAAGCCGCCACTTCGATCACGATTTTCGATACGTAAACATCGGCGAACGTTTTTTTTTTTCATATTCGGCACGCAGCTAAAACACCTTTTTATAATTTGAATATTCGGCACGCAGCTCAACCATCTTTCTTACATCTGGCGATCTTCGGCGCAGCAGTTCAATCAACATATATTATCATAATTTACGAGTGTCTCCTTTCTATAATTGTGTAAACCTAGTAAGACAGCCTCCACTGGTATCCGACTAGGGAGTCCATCAACTTCATTCCTTTTTCAACCATAGATTCTCACGCTTCCACTGGTAATCGACCAGGGAGATTTTTTATTATTATATTTTATTTGTCGTTTTATCAAATAAAATTGTGATTTTTTTAAGTAAAGCATTGCGTTCAGAGAATCTCCTTTCCGGAGTCAGTGAGAAAGTAAGTGGTATTTATATAGAGGGTTTTCGGAATAATGGAACGATATAATCTTATACAGGTAATATAAAAATGCATGATAAATACAATTTAACTAATTAAATGCGCTTTTAGACGAAACAAAGCGGGTGCGTTCCAACCCACCCAGAAAGTGTCTGTTTGAAGAAGAAAAGTCATTGATTGAATTTTTGACACAAAACAAAGATTTTGATTTATATATATTTATTAAAATACAACTATCTATTATAATTTTAATTATAGAAGCCAACGTCTCAAATGTATTGTAGACGATTTGCAAAGGAGAGCAACATTGCGCTGGACTGGAAGCTGACACGCTCAAATTTTCGTTATATGCGTATGTCGGAATACCATTGTCTTCGTTAGACATGGTTACAGCGTAACGAGTGTCGGTTTCACACTTACACTTTACAATATTTTCTTACTTCACAATATTTTCTCACTTCACAATATTTTCACACTTCACACTATTAATTTTTGAACACGACTTCACAAGATCAAGTCCGCAACTCGACTGACTCTACGTCGTTTTCTTCCTTTTGAACTTACCACCGAACCACACTCGACGATAGCGACACCACGCTGTCGTCCCGCTAAAACGGTACTCCTTGAAGAGACGACATGCAGACAACCACACTCGATGGTGGCGACGCCACGCTGACGCCCCGCTAAAGTGGTACTTCTTGAAGTGACAACCAATCACAGCAAAATTAACGGCTGATGGAATAATGAGGAACTTAAACTTCTAATTAAATTCCATAAACTGTATACTCATACACTCACACACGCACACCAATATCCACACACCATTAGGGTGCGCCGACACTGCCATCCTGACCATTACACGACCTCGTGCAATTTTAACAAAAATGCTATGTTATTATTCAATCATCTTATAAAAATTTATTCAAATTTCCATTGACAAATTACATCTTCATCTTCCTTCTTAACTAATACAAAATCTTTTTCTTTAGCACAGTTCATTTTTACATTATTATTAATCACTCAGGTTTTAAATTATAATATCCAATGCGCCACACGCCATGATCAAAACAATTGTTTTCCACCTGTGCCCACATTATTATTACAAACATCATTATAAGCCTTTAAAGCAACTGTACTGTCTATGTGAACTTTCAACTTTCTTTTTTACTGTCTCTTTCAACAGTTTCTTTTTCAACTTTCTTTATAACTGTCTCTTTCAACAGTGTCTTTTTTTAAATTTTACATTACTGTCACATAATCTATTCATTACTCAATCAAATGCGTCTCACGCCATGATCAAAACAACCATTAGTATGTTTTGCACTTGTGCTTACATTATGATCTGAGTACTCTGCCATTTTCTTTGGCCAGCCATTCATATATTTTGTCATTCTTATTCGTTTCTTTCACTCTCTTTAGTGATTTCAACATTCTCAACATCTTCATTCTCATTTTCTTCAGTAACTTCAACACCCTCAATACTTTCAATATTTTCATTTTCGTTCTCTTCACCGTTCGCAACGGATTCTCTACTTGCAACAACATCCTCGGGCATTTGCACCTCTGGTAACTTTCTTAAATCCTCGTGTGCATATTTATAATTCCTTTTATTGGTTAAAGATTTCAAAATGTACCTGTCACCTTCTAGAACCTTTCCTATTTCAAAAGGCCCCTTGAATCTCGGACTTAACTTAGTCTGATGTCTTTCTTCACTTTTAAGTAACACAAAATCCCCAACTTTGTGTCTAACTACTTTTGCCTTATTTTTATCAAATCGTTTTTTTTATCATAAACTGCAGTGCCTAATACATCCTTTGCAGCTTGCGCTCTTATGTTTGGCAGATCAACAACATTTTCTATGTCACTAGGTGGAAGTAATCGTAATGGGCGTGCTACCTTTCCCAAGAACATTTCTAAAGGACTTGCTGGTGTAATGCGGTTGGTTGTACAATTGATTGCCAACTGCATCTCTCCTGACACATCCTGCCAAGACTGAGTTCCAGTTTCAATCGCCGTTAACATATTTTTTAACGTACTCATGGTTCGCTCCCTCGGCTTGCACCAGTGGCTATTAAATGTAGGTTTATTTTCTGATCTGAACAGAATTGACTGAACTTTGCGCCTGTAAAACAGCTTCTCTGGTCAGCTTTTATTCGGTTTGGTACTCCAAGCAACGAAAAAGCGGATTGAACGACTTTCATGCAACTCTCACTGTCTAATTTAAGGCTATGACTAAGATAGACGTATTTGGTAAACGCGTCTACCTGAAAAATAACATACTCCTTCTGGTCACTCTTGCCATTTAATTTTCCTGTAATATCGATCCGGATAGTGTGCCAAGGAGTAGCGACTTTTGGTATTGGATGCAATTCAGCCTGAATTTTCCCTGAGGTGGATTTTGACATTTTGCAAGTGATGCAGTTGTCAACAAATTTTTTAACAGTAAAAGTCGTAAGTTTTATCCAATGTCTTATCAAAGCCCAAATGCATTATTGACTCATGAACTTGGTTTATAACAGACCATCTGAAAGTTCGTAGCACCACTGGTAAGCAACGTGTTCTACCATTTCTCTGTGTTTTTCGATGAAGAACTAACGCCCTCAAATTCATAGGTTTTCGCAATATCTTCAGGCAGAGAAAACTCTTTTAATTTTTTAACAATTTCGACTATGTCCGAATCTCGACGCTGTTAGACAATAAGCCAGTTTTGAAATTTCATCTAAATTTACTCTCTTCTCATCGACCAATTTTGTGACCGAAGTAGACTTTGTCAAAGGAGGATTTCTCGATAGAAAGTCAACTTGTGCCATTCTTTTCCCTTCTCTACACTGAACATCGAATGTGAATGACTGCAAATAAAGCCCACCAACGTTGTATTCTAGGGGTTAATAGCGGGATTCTGTAACCAGTCTCTATTTGAGACATTTTGAGGTAAAGTCTCAATTTATGACTGTTACTGTTACAGTCTCTAGCGTTAGTCTCAAAATATTGACTCAAATTTGAGACATGATAGTTAGCAGGTCACAAACTAAAAAGAACTTTTGCTGCCATTTTGAATATACTGAATAGGGATCATAATAGATATTAATCGATTTGTCATTTTTTTATATTTTGTAAGCAACTCAAACAGGAAAAGGCTAAAAATAAATCAATTTTACATAATTTTTTTAGATATTATGAAACAAAGTCAACAAATATTTTTATTTTTATGGATAATTATGGTTTTTGACTATGTTATAGAAATTTTAATATTTGTTATCGACATATTTATTTTCATTCAAGTGTAAAAACATCTATGAATGATGAAATGTAATAGATTTTGAGACTGTCACTTATACTATGTTCAGACCGACACTTAATCACACGATTTCGGCTGTTGAATGGATTATCCCACTAATCTTAAAAATTTGTCAAGATTTCGCCATACAAAAATGATAGTTCCAAATCATTTCAATGGAAATGATCCACGCTAAAGCTCTCCGTGCGACTCTGATTTTGCGCAATCTACTTGGTAGCACTGGAAATCTGTTACATTATCACAGCTGATTTAGACACTACAAAGGGAAAAAATGTAAACAAACCAATTTTTGTTTAAAGCAATGAATCTAATTTCACCTGAAAATCGACTTAACAAATGAAAAAATGCATCCATTATTTCTATTATATGGAAAATATTTGAAAAATTAAAAAATTAACTTAAAATCTCAAATTTAGAGACTTGAGACTGTATCACGTTACAGAATCGCACGGTAAATCTTGTTTATTTTTTGACGCTTTTAGTGATTTGCAGTCAGTATAAACAATATAGTTCCTGCCCAACAAATAATGTCGAAAATGTTTAATGGAGTTTACAACAGCTAAGGTTTTCAATTCATACGAGTGATATCTTGATTCTGCGGGAGAAGTAGTTTTGCTAAAGTATTCTATTACCTGAGGTTTGTTATTAATTCTATGTAATAAAATTGCACCGTAGCCAGAACAACTTGCCTCTGTATGCAATTCGATTGTATAAATTGGGTCAAAGATAACAAGAACAAGTTTTTCAGTAAGAATGGCAATGGCCTTTTTCCGTATCTGCTCATGTTCTGTTTTCCAAATAAATTTATTTTTGTCTGCTGTTAAGAAATATAACGGTTTCATTAATTGTGAAAATCCCTTAATAAACCGTCGGAAATAAGACGCTAACCCAATAAATTGTCTGAGTGAAGTGATTGACTGTGGGGGCGGAAGAGCAGTCAACGGTACAATTTTCTGTGGATTTGGACGAATTTCACCAGCACTTACATTGTAACCCAAATATTGAACCGATGTTTTCAGAATATAACACTTTGTAAGGTTGAATGAAAACCTAGCCTCTGTTAAAACATTTAGAACAATCTGTAATCTTTCTAACGCCCCGCATTTTGTTCATGACATCGTCCGTAATGGTCCGAGAACGTTTAAGGTTAAATAACGACTGAGTTTATTTAATATGGATAAACATGTCTCTACAGTTTATGAAAGGATATAACAAAGGAGAATATAGAAAAGTAATACAGAGTTGCAAGACGTACATAGTTGTAATTTAAAGTACAACATGTACGTAGAAACATGGATCAAATTTCGTTGATTTTAATCCAATCTTGTTTAGAGTTGCTGATAATTTGTGATACCACATTAACCCTGACTGTCGCAAACCATACAATGCTTTCTTTACTAGGCATACGGGGTTTCCTCGTTGTAGAGCTGCTTGCCACTCTCTTGCTGTTTGTTGTATTTCGCTACTATACTTTGTCAAACCTTTTAAGCCTACAGGTTGACCTCGTTGAATTTTCTTCAACACACTCATAGGTAAATCTGGAACATCCATGTAGATGTTTTCGTCTAGATCTCCATTCAAATATGCGGTGACCACATCCATCTGATGTATTTGGAGATCCAGCTCTGTACTCAGTGCTGTAAAGAGCCGTACTGAAGTTGACCGTGCAACCGGAGAGGAAACTTCGTGAAAATCTTCCCCCGGTGGTTGAGCATAACCCTTTGCAACCAGTCGAACTTTCTTTAAATGTTCATCTTTGATACGGAACACAAACTTGTTACCAATTACTTTACGATTCAAAGGCTTTTCGACTATTTGCCAAGTTTTGTTTCTCATATGTGCCAAAAATTCGTCTTCAAGCGCCTTTACCCATAAAGACGCGTCCTCGCACTTCAATGCCTCCGCCAAAGTTTGCGGATCATGAATTATAAAACGTGCTTCGTTGCACTCGTAAAAATCGTCTGGATCAGTAACCTCCTCCTCTGAATCATAATTGGCGGTTAACTGGCGATACACTTTTCGTGGTCGCCCCCTTTGCCCCGTACGTACATACGATGGTCGGCCTCTGCCCCGTATTTTATTACCTACACCTACCTCACAATTTGACGCGTCTACCGACTCTTCATACATACATTCGACCTCGCTATCTGTATTGCTATTTTCGAATATAACGTTCATTTTGTTTTCATATTCAACGTCTTTTTCATTTTCGTGCTCAAATTCTTCAAAAGTTCCATCAAAAGCAGATTTATCGATGAACTTTACATCACGACTTATTATAATGCACTTTTTGGTCTTTGAATACACACAGTACTCTTTTGATTCGCATGAGTAGCCAACAAATATACATGGCTCAGCGCGCGAATCGAATTTTCCTTTTGAAGGATTTTTGTTTAGAACCTATGCTATTGTACCGAATATTTTCATATACGCCACTGTCGGATTTTTCTTGGTCCATACCCGGTATGGAACTTCACCCGTTGTTCTTGTTACACAACGATTTCGAATATAACACGCCGTATTCACCGCTTCATTCCAAAATTATGGTGGTGCACCCGCATGTTTCATCATGCACCTAGCCATATCAACGAGAGTTCTGTTTTTACGTCTAGCCATACCGTTTTGCTGCGGAGTATACGGTGCCGTAAGTCGACATTTGATTCCGCACTCTTTTATAAATGTATTAAATTCAATATTACAATATTCACGCCCGTTGTCTGATTGCAACGCTTTTATTTTCTTTCCCGTAAATGTCTCAACTTTAGCTTTATATTCTTTAAAAACATCCAGTACTTGTGATTTTTGTTTTATGAAAAATATTTCACACCATCTTGACTTTTCGTCAATAAATGTCACAAAATATTTCGCACCGCCATGGGACTCACACCTCATTGGTCCACACACGTCACTGTGCACAATCTCTAGCAGATCACCAACTCTGTTTCCATCTGATGTAGGAAACGTTGCACGCACTTGCTTTTCACTTGCACAAATTTCACAATCAGAAAGTTTTTCAGTTTGTTTAAATTTTAAACCATATACCGAACCGTTTGCCATTGATTTCAAATCGCGTTCGTTAACATGTCCCATTCTGTAATGCCACAAATCAATATTGTTTTTCTAATTTGCCAAATTCAAATCTTTCGAAGTTTTTAAATAATACAAATTGCCAATTCGTTCGGCTCCCAATACTACTTCATTATCTCTGTTCATAATCACGGCTTCGTTCTTTTTGAATTTAACTGCATAGCACCTGTCGGTAATTTTAGCAACAGACAACAAATTCGTACGCAAATCGGCCACATGTAAAACGTTTTCTAAGTCTAAATCAATTTGTTTTCCGCGAACGTTTGCTGTGGTGCACACTTTACCAACACCACTTATCTTCGTTGAGCAATTATTTGCCAAACTTAATTCGTCATTTACTAGTTTAACACTTTCAAAAATATTTTTATTCGCACTCATATGAGATGTGCAGCCACTGTCCAAACACCACCTCATATTTTCTATAGGGACGGCAAATGCTTTTTCTACTGAACATAAAGCCACTTTTGCCTTTTCGTTTGTTTCTTCACTCCCACACGTATTTTGTTCTTGTTGTTTGTCATTACAATTTCTCGAAATGTCCCGGTTTACCGCACCGATAGCACTTTTTTGTTTTCTTTGAATTTGACAAATTACGATCAACATACGATTGGCTTTGTTTTTTCTTTATGTATAGCACGTTATTGTCTTCCACTTTGTCTTCTTTTGACTTTCGCGACTCGTGTTCTTCAAGAATTTTAACACGAATAATGTCCGGCTTCGGTAGTTCATCACGCGTTTCAACTGCACATCTAAATGTCTCGTATGACGCCGGCAAACTGTACAATAACAAAATTGTTAGTAGCTCGTCGCCAATTTCGACGCCTATTTCTTCAAGCTTCGCTACTGCATCGAAGAACCCGTTAAGGTGTTCTCGAACTTTCTCGTCTTTTGACATACGCGACAACGCTACACGTTTAAGTAACGTTGCTTTCCTGGCTGGCCCCTTTGATTGGAATGTCGATTCCAACCTTATCCAAATGTCACGTGCACTTCTGCACTCCGAAATTAGCCCTAGTTCTGATGGCGCTATCGACAACGTAATATCCGCTGATGCCTTCTGGTCAGCATTTTCCACTCGGAGAGTTTTGTCTCGTCTGTAGGACACAATTTAGTGCCATCAGCGTATTCCCACAAATCATTTTTTAATAAAATTGCCCGCATTTGCAGCTTCCAAGAATCATAATTTTCGCGTTTAGCGACTCGATTCTTACTATACCAGCCATTATGCTGAAGTCTCAAATTATATTTTTCAATTGCACTTTTATTCTAATCGTCCAGTCGTTCGCGATCACATGGGATTCTGGGCCCATAACCTAAGGGTCCGAGAACGTTGAAGGTTAAATAACGACTGAATTTATTTACTATGGATAAACATGTCTTTACAGTTTATGAAAGGATATAACGAAAGAGAATATAGAAAAGTAATACAGAGTTGCAAGAGGTACATGGTTGTAATTTAAAGTACATATTCATTTAAAACAGCCCATATAGACGATAGCAAAGGAATTTGCTAGATCCCCTAGTGCCTGCATTACTAATCGTTGAAAAACCGAAGACGCGTTTTTAAAAATTCGTATTGGCCATCTGGCGTTACAAACGGCGTGTACTCAATAGACGCTGAATGTAAAGGAATTTGATAATATCCACTTGTCATATCTAGACATGTAAAGTAATTAGCTGCCCCAAGTCTATTTATTTGATCTTGTATCAGCTCTCTATAGTCAACACAAAGTCTGTCTGAACCATTTTTTTTAACCAATAATATAGGGCTTGCATAAGATGAACAGCTTGGCCTAATTATATTGCATTTTAGTAATTCATTAATTTTTTCTCGAACTAAATCTCGCTCACATGGACTTAAAGGAAATGGCCTTCTTTGCACAGTTTTTGTTGGATCAATTAATCTAATTTTCATTTCACCAATTCTGACTTTATTACTTGGGATATCAGTTATACTATAAATGAATTTGAGTACTTTACTAACAATGAATATAATTTTATTTTGTCTTCTCCCTCAAGCTCAGTATTAATATCGGCTGGCTCACTGCCAGCACATAAATTAACCATTTTGGTTCTTGAAATTTTAATTTGGTTTGATGAAATAACAATATTAAAACCCTGATTAAGTATTTCACGGTCAATGACAATGTCATTTTGCATATCATCATCGCCTAATACGTAAAACAAAATTTCAATACAATTATCGTCAATTTTTACGTTACTTAATATTTGTACAATACTCCATATTCCATTTCTGCCTATACCTTTTAGCATAACAATGTTATTGAATATTTTCCCGGAAAATTTTATACTTAGCTTTTCTTTCTTTAACGAACATACCGATCCAGAATCAAAGGGGATTTCAAAAATTTGGTCTCTGTGGTTCGAGCATCCTTTATTTCCGCTTTTCCCGGTTGAATGCCTTGTTCTTATCAACTTCCTTCTTTGTACATAGATATGTGACCCAATTCTCCGCAATTGTAGCAAGTTACATTTGATTTTTTTCGGTGACCATCGTGTTTGCCATGCCGTGTTTTGTCGCTCACAAAGTGATTCTGTTGCTTTCTTAATCTACATTCAAACATTTTATGGCCCAATTTTCCGCAAAAATGTACGCCATAGTAAATATGATCCATACAATGCTTGAGGCAGATGGGCAGATCCCACTTCTGATGTCGGAATACCATTGTCTTCGCTAGACATGGTTACAGCGTAGCGAGTTTCGGTTTCACACTCACACTTCACAATATTTTCTCACTTTACAATATTTTCACACTTCACACTATTAACTCTTGAACACGACTTCACAAGATCAAGTCCTCCACTCGACTGACTCTACGTCGTTTTCTTCCTTTTGAACATACCACCGAACCACGCTCGACGGTAGCGACGCCACGCTGTCGTCCCGACATGAAATCGTCCACAAAGAATGCGTTCCACCAGGGACAACTGCGAATCAAGTCTACTATTGCCAAGTACTCGAAAGATTGCGAAAACGAGTCAACAGGGTGTGCCCAGACATCGCTCGTAACTGGATCCTTCATATTTGGCCTCTAAAGGGATCGCCGTGTTGCAAAAGCCGCCTTATTTGCCCGACATGTCACCCTATGACTTTTTTTGTTTCCTAAAACAAAATCGGTGGTCAAAGGAACCCATTTTTAGTCGATTACGGACATCTAGGCGGCCGTGACGAGGGTACTCGCGGACATCCCAGTCGAAGCGTTTCAGAAATGTTACGAAGCATGTAAAACACGCTGGAATCGCTGTATAGCTGCCCAACTACTGAACCAAAGGGGATGAAAGAGTTGTAGAATAATTTTCCAATAAACGGTTTTTATGGAATCAGTCTCATTACTTAATTGTCATACCTCGTAATTAAGACGATTCGTAAAGGAATATATTCCAGAACTGCGGCATCAGATATTCTGCAATTCTAGTCTGAAATGATACAGCTAAAAAGGTAGAAAATTGAGCAAGAAATGAGTTTTAAGGAGAAAGAGTTGGAATTAAGAGAAGGGGAATTGATGATGAAAGAAAAATAAGTGGCTTTAAGGGAAAAGCAAGAATTATTACTAAAAGACAAAGAAATGGAAATGAAACTAAAGAAATTAAAAATAATGAAAATACAAATGAAAGAAAGATTGGTAATGGAGGAATTGAAACGCAAATACAAATAAGTGGAAGAAGTGGATGAAGTGGTGCAAGAGAATTTTAAATTACCTGGAGTGAATTAAAGTACCTGAAGTTTATTTTTAATATTTACTTTTTATAATAATTTTTAAATAAAAAAAACATTTTTACATATGTATTAATTAAACTAATGAATAGTAAATATACGTTTAAATAATGATGTATTTTAAGTTAATCTATGGTTTTGTATGAAGTCAAGAAGGCTAAATCATGAGTTACTTCCTAGAGGTAAGCTATATTAAGGTGGGTTAATTTCAACGCTTTCTTAGCATATTATGGAGAATGCAGCATACCATGATCCACTCATTGCATTTTTTTATTTTGCTCATTTATCATTCTAAACTTCAATTCCTTCAAGCTACCGACTTTTTCTTTTAAAATTTCAAAACACTTCTCAATTCGCACACGATATTTTGAAAAGTATTTATTGAAACTTTCTCTTTTTTCCGTAGTGTAGTCCGTACTCTTTCGCCTGAACGGTGTCAATAAAAATTGCTTGAGTGGATAGGCGCTATCTCCTGCAATCCAGTGAGATAAAAAATCGTTGAGGATGTTTTGCAAGCGGGCTATTCAAGAAGATTTTGGCGTCATGAACACTTCCAGGGTATCCTATTGTGACTTGTCTGATTCGAAGCCTATAGTCACGGACAGCTTGAATTTTAATAGCATATTGGCATTTTCGTGAGAGTTCATGTTTTTTGGCTGGCGCTTCAGCCAACCTTAGTTCGGATCCATCAATATATCCTATACAACCTGGCATCTCTTTCCGCAATGCAGTAACAATTGTCAACCGTTCATTTTCATTTGGCCAAAACAGAAACTTCTCTTTTAATTTCAATGCTGCTTCAATACGCGCTAAGTTATAATTTGAATAGAGCCCCCATCGCCCACGCCAAACAATGAGGCAACCTTTCGTATAGATAATCCATCTCCGGAAGATCCCAACCTAAATAGCACTATTTTTAATTGTAAATCCAAAGGAAGTTATGCTCCACTAGAATTTGTATTAAATACACTATCGTTCTTTATAAAATCTAGTATGCAGCGAAATTCGTCCAGGTGAACACAAATCATTTCGTTGAAACGGCTGTCATCAAAGTTCCTAAGTACATTATGCCGCCATTGGGATGACTTTGGTATTCCGAGATGAACACTTCTACGAGTGTTTAATAAACAAAGTAAACTCTGTGAAAAATTTTCAAACATTTCATCCGCATCTTCGTCGTATTATTTTAATGTAAATAAATATCAAAGTGAGACTTGCTTATAATGGTAAAACTCACTGTAGTCAAGTATCATCATGTTAATTGCCTGATTCTTGCACAGCGCATCCATTATTTTAAAACTTTCACTTCTTCTAGGCATTTAGACCGCGAAAGACTTATTTTTGCAAATATTGTAATTTATGTTTTTTTTTTCAATCAGCTGATTGACAAATTTATAACGACGTGCTCACAACCATTGTATTTTTTCTTGATTTTTGTTTATGACTTTTGGTTTATGACACGTTGTGAGTACCCCATATGTATTGATACAGATACAGAGTACAGATTTAAAAAATCTTATTTAACATTGTAGCCGTTATTGTTCAAAAATCTGAACTTCCGTTATAAGTTCATTGCTCAAAGTTATGTGGATAATACCCCAAAATGTCCTCTGCGAATGGTAGGCACCTTGTCGTGGTGCAGGGGCTTAAACCGCAGCGCAGCACGGCATCTCCCAGCCACCAGGGGTGATGCTGTATAGGATCTCTTCTGGGGCTGGCGAAGGCCGAAGTGCGCAATGACCAAGAGCTACCACCTCCTAATCCAGGGTGTTATGCGACCCGTGCCCATTGGATGATTTGCAGCCAGGAGGTGAATTCGGCTGTATTCGTACGGAGGCTTCCCAACACCGGGCCACCTTGGGAAGTAACGGTGGTCTTACTGCGTCAAGGGGCTCTGGCGCAGCGGACCTTTTTGGATACCCCTTTCGAAAGACTAGACCGGGGGGCCCTCACAACAGGGTTCCAAACGGTCGAAACGAACATGATAAATAAAAAAAAAACAACAAAAAAAACTAACGGTAACGACCAAGGCTACGACAATGGACAATAGCAGCAGCAGCAGTAGTACCGCTAGCAAGAGTGGTCCTTGGGCTATACGTAAGTTTAGCTTCATGGATGCGTTGAAAACGGGAGCTCTTTGAAGAGCACGCTCGCGACGACGACGATGTCCCCCTGCAGCGGAACTCAGCGTAGTGTGTCTACCGAGACCATGGAAAAGTCGCGCAAATGCTGCCCCCGCAACCCCCTTGAGCAGGATCGACTGCGGAGGGGAGGGTGGTTTCACGAAAGTGGAACCCTAGGGGTGAACGCAAAAAAAAAACGGCTTCGAGGAAACAGACCTAAGGGAACCCAGGGGGGGTAGGGAATGAGCGGGGCCATTCTTAAGTGGTACCTAAGATTCCTGGAGGACGGCTTGTCACCGGAGTCAGCTGAAAAGCGGGCTCTGAGTGGGAGCAGTGGGAACAACCCCTCTCCCAACAGTGTACGACGCACAGGCGCCAATGGTGGATCGGCTGCAAAAAAGCGCAGAAATCGAAGGCGTCGCCGACCCAAAAGCAGCCGCGTCGGAGGTACGGAGCACCCGGTCACCCCAAGAAGCACCCATGGGAGAAAAGGAAGAGTGGCCAAATAACACCTCAGGAGCCCCCAAAGGGCCCCAAAAGAGATTACGGGCGGATAAACCACAGGAGGCCAGGGGAAAGAGCGTTCCAACCCCAACCAGCAGCCGGTGAAAACCACAGGCCGCAAATATTCGGAGGCCGTGAGTAGCATCCGAATGGCAGTGCTGCCCCGCAACTACCCGGCGGAGGCCCTGGAGTCCGAACAGCTAATGGCTCTCCAGGACTGCCTTGTAAATGCCCTGTCTGTCGGCGTCGGCTTCACCGGCGCCTTCAACGGCATTTTCTTCAAGGGGGCATGCTGCTGGTCGACTTTCCAAGGGGGAAAAGTCGGCCACCTGGCTGAAAGAGATTCCGCCAAGGCTAGAGGGTTGGAAGGGCCCGGCCCTGTGTGTAAAGAGAGGGGAAGGGCATACCGCAGCTGCACAGCATGGTGGCGTTCTTCCCAAGAAGTGCAGACAAGGGCTACGACTTCGCGCTCAGTCTGGTGAGGAACCAGAACGAAGGTTTAAGTACCTTTAGGGATGGAAGGTCGTAGCAAGCAGCATTGAGGGTTCTGGGTGGAACCTCAACATCACGATGGACGACCAATCGTATAAGTACATCAGGCAGAAGGGGGTTCAGGCAGAATTTCCGCTTCCGGGGGAAGGCCCAAAAGGAACCAAAACCCCACGGGGGAAAGACCGCAGCACCGGCTCCACCCGTAACCCGCCCAGCAACGCATGAGGCGACTGCAGCTGTGGTCTTTCCCGGGGGGCAAAACGAGTCCCCCAACGAACCCATCTCGGCCGGACATGATGCGAACCCCCGCCGCGAAGTTAGATGGAAGCAACAAGTCCCCGAACGAGCAGGAAGGCATGCCAACCACCCAAGAGCTTCTGGAGGGCCTGGAGATGAAGGTTGATGAAGAGACCGTGGACGAGGAACCCGTCTCTCATCGAGCCCTTATTATAAGCTCCAGAACCGGCATAGAAGTGGCCCAGGTGAACCTACATCACACATCGGCGGCCTCGGCGCTCATCGTGAATAGGTTCATCTCGGATAACCTGGGCATCCTTCTAATCCAGGAACCTTGGGTGTTCAGAGGAGAGGTAAGAGGCCTCAACTCGAGAAAGAGCAAGGTAATCTGGGATCTCTCTAGCGAGAGACCCCGTTCTTGTTTAGTCGTTAGAGCCGATATAGACTTTCTCTGTATTTCAGAGTTTCTAACGCAAGACCTAGTGGCGGTGCAGGTGAAGGACAAGGAAGGGTCGGACTTCGTCCTCGCATCCGCTTACTTTCCGGGAGAGACAGCCACCGGGGACCGACCTCCGACCCGTACCCCTAGGAATACTAACTGGAGTATTTTCAGAGAAACCCTAAGCAAAAATATAAGTGAAGTGGGGCAGGCGGGTATTAGATCGACCACAGCTAGACTGGAGAGCAAACTGGGAGCGATAAACCAGTCCATTGTGGACGCCTATCACTATTCTTGTCCACTGAAAACGACCACCAGCAAACAAAGCTTCCCCTGGTGGTCCAGTAATCTCTCAGCCCTCAGACGAAGGGTGCGTAAGCTGTTCAACAAAGCCAAGCGCACAGGTAGCTGGGATGACTACAAATGGCACCTAACAGCCTACAACAAGGAGATTAGGCTTGCCAAGTCTAACAGCTTCAAGAATTTCTGTGATAGCGTCTCCTCGACCCCGGAGGCAGAAAGACTGCACAAGGCGTTGTCGAAGGGTAAGACGGACACAGTTTTCTCCCTTAAAAGACAGGATGGGACCTATACGACAAGCGCGGAGGAGAGGGCAGAAACACTCCTACAAACGCACTTCACGGAGACGGTTCAAGCTGACCTAACCCCAACTTCGGTCACACGTAGGCCAGATCGCTCGGACTGGCTGACTGCAAGGAATCTGTTCACTACAGACTCAGTCAGGTGGGCACTGGCCTCCTTTTCAAGCTACAAGTCACCGGGAGTGGACGGCGTCTTCCCGGCCCTTCTGCAGCAAGGTATGGACATCCTCCTACCACACCTGCTGGGGCTGATGAGAGACCTGAACCATGGAGAATTGCCAAAGTAATTTTCATCCCTAAGATAGGGAGGAGGGACTATTCGCGGGCTAAATCGTTCCGGCCTATAAGTCTGACTTCCTTTATGCTGAAGGGGATGGAGAAAGTAATAGACAATCATATCAGATCGGAAGCGCTGAAGACCGCACCCCTACATGCCGGGCAACACGCGCACAGAGCGGGTAGATCCAACTCACGTTCGAGCTGCAGGATTCGCTGGATAACAGCGAGGTTGCCATCTGCGCCTTCCTTGATATTGAGGGTACCTTTGATAATGCGTCTCATACTAGCGTTATCAAGGCACTCGAGAAAAGGAACGTCAACCCCCAGATACGCAGATGGATAGAAGCCCTTCTGCCCACTAGGGTTGCCGAAACAACAGTGGGAGACAGTAAGATTCGTCTTGGCACCACAAGGGGCTGCCCACAAGGTGGAGTATTGTCCCCTCTGCTTTGGGGCCTGATAGTAGACGAACTACTCGAGTTACTTACAAGCAATGGAATTCGCAGTCAAGGGTAAGCGGACGACATTGACCTAATGGCGAGAGGCAAATATCCAGCAAAAACCACCGTGATCCCATTCACTAAGCGGGATCTCTTCCGGGCCTGAGGTCCCTAACAATTGGAGGCACAGAGGTGGAAATGTCTAAGGAGGTCAAATACCTTGGCCTCACATTAGACTCAATGCTGAAATGGAGTAGGCATTTGGACCTAACGCTGTCCAAAGCAACTAGAGCGCTTATGATTTGCAGACGTCTGGCCGGCAGATTATGGGGATGCAAGCCAAATATCATTAGATGGCTGTATACCATAGTAGTAAGGCCATAGTCACCTATGGAGCGGTTGCCTGGGCCACCAAGGCTGCGCAGCCCTCTGTGATTCAGAAACTGTCAAAGCTGCAAAGACTTGCATGTGTCTGTGCTTCGGGAGCAATGCGCACATGCCCCACGGTGGCACTGGAAGTCGCTTACAGCGCTACATCAGGTGGTAAAGCTAGCAGCAAAGCACACAATGCTACTAATGTCAGCAGAAGGCTGTGGAAGAGGGAAAATAATGTCCTCTAGACAGATGGACGCTCTAGCGGAAATCACACCGCTAGCCCTGCTCCCAAGGGACGGCACAACGAAGAAAATAAATGTCAAGAAAAATTTCAAAGTAACTCTAGGCAGCAAGAAGGAATGGAATGATTCCACGCTGGAAAGGCTGTTGGCAGACAGTACCATTCAGTGGTACACTGATGGCTCGAAAACACCGGAAGGTATTGTGGCAGGTATAACGGGCCCGCGTACTAAGCTGTCCACATCTATGGGCTGCTTCCCAAGCATCTTCCAGGCTTAAGTTCTTGCAATCAGTCACTGCGCTGAAATCAACCTCAGCCGCAGCTATCGCAACCAGCGCATAGCTATTCTCAGCGATAGTCAAGCGGCACGAAAGGCGGTCTTATCATACGAGACCAGGGCCCTATTGCACCAACCACTTGTCATTAGCATTTTAGCAAATTCTCAAAACTACGCAAAGTTTTTTGTTGCACCAACTTGATAAGTGAGAGTCACTCAATTGAGTAAAAGTATCTCAATGCTATTGATAAGCGTTGCACCAAAAGTTTAAATGCAAAGTCAAAAGTGCTTAGCAGAAAAGTAATAAGTTTTGCAAATTAGCAAATTTTGTAAGCACTTCGTTGCACCAACAACTTTTACTTATCCCTTCTCTTCTCTCAATTTGCTAAGTTTTGCATTGTTTTGCTAAAAATAATTTCACCTATCATGACAATGAAAAGTTTAGACTGAACAAATTAATCAGTGCCTTAGTACGTGCTCGAGCTTCGTGAAATATTAATAGGAGTAAAAAAAAAAACTAACAAAATGCTTCGATTCAAACTTTTTAATATTTTGGAAGACGAACATTCGCACAATTCGCGTGTTACAAACGAAAGGATCAATTACAATATGGATATTAGTGCGGTAGAAAATTTTCGGCTAACTCGTAGCCAAATTGAAAAAATTTTTCTAAAAATAGGAGCGCATCTGCAATACACTAGTAAGCGTAATATGTGCTTAAACCCCCTGCAACAGTTATTAACCACTCTGCACTGGTTAGGTAATGGTGGCCAATATCATGGAATTGCGAAAATGCATGGGGTTCACAAATCAACGGTGTGCAGAGTAATCTATCGAGTGGCAAATATCGTGATAAACGAGTTCATGGACGTAACTATTCGTTGGCCAGAATTTGAAGAAAATCAAAATATCGCCACACAGTTTTTTAATATTGGTGGATTTCCACAAGTCGCAGGGTGCATTGACGGAACGATGATTGATATAGACGCGCCTAACGTTAACGAGGAACAATTTGTGAATAGGCACGGAAATCATGCGATTAATGTAATGATGGTTTGTGGACCTAATTTTCAGATTTATGCCGTAAATTGTAATTGGCCAGGGAGTGTGCACGATGCCAGAGTCCTACGTAATTCTAATTTGTTCGGCAGATTTGAAAACGGATTCCGTCCATTCCCTAATGCCGTAATTTTAGGAGATAGTGCTTATCCGTTACTGAATTGGCTAATTCCTCCTTTGCGAAACAATCCGACGTCGCCACAAGAGCAGCTTTTTAATAGAGCGCATAAAAAAACAAGGAGGATTATTGAAAATTGTTTCGGTATGACTTTTAGACATACATTTGTTTTTTAAAATTTTTATAGCCAAGTTATTTTTACAGGTATCCTTAAAGAAAAGTTTCCTTCCTTGAACCATTTACGGTTGCAGCCAGAAAAAGCAGCGAAAATAATAATAATGTCCTGCATTTTCCACAACATTTGTCGAATGGATGCACAAAATGATGTGGATTATGACGAAGGAATTATGAATGGAGCAAATGAAAATGAAATTGAGCAGTCCTTTCAGAACACGGAGTCACTAAACAATTCTGAAAGGCTCCAAAGTCTGCTAAATTGGTTTAATTAATAATTTCTTCTTTTATAAGAAACCTTATTACAAAAAACTTAATGCCTTACCCACGAGTTTACAGGTTACGAAACTTTAATTTGTACACATTTGTTATTTTATTTGGATTTGGATTTACATATATATATATATTTTAAACTTAAATTCTTCTTAATATAAAGTTTTCAGAAAAAAAATAAAATAAAAAGAAAAAAATGAAATCAAATAATTCAATAATATACATATGTATATACTAAAAATTGTTATTAATACGACAGCAGCGGACTTAATGAGAGAGTTTTATCATTTTCATTCATTGACTCCTTCTCCAAATCCGCTGTGAATTTTGATCGTTTCAAACCTAATTTTTGTTCTAATGACAAAATTTTTAGCTTATTTTTGTAAATTTCGGTTTCTAAGAGTTCAAGCTTCAACTCCTCATGTCTATCTTGTAAATTATATGTTCTTTTCCTGTTGGTTGGTCTCGTCCTTTCTGGTTGGATTTGTTCCAATATATTGTCCAAATTGGAGGACACTCCATCGCTTTCGGGTTGGCCGAGACCCTGAACAACTGTCGACTCATTGCCCAAAATATCAAGTATGTAGTTGTCGACTTCATCCAGCAATACGTTTTTGCCACCCGCAGTGCCTGTCCTCTTGGCATTGTCTTTTTTCGCCTAAAATGAAGCAAATTTTTAAATTATAACTGCAGCAAAAAATCTAAGGAATAACAATAATTTAATCGTCGCAGCGAATAATGGTGTAAACAACAAAACTACAGAAATACTCTTGCAATTTTGTTGCTTTAGCTGGAATTAGACCGTTTGTGCATTTAAATAAATTTCACTCACTTGCAAGCTCACTTGCTTTTATTTAATTGCTATTCCTAGAATCGACCGAAAATTCTTTGAAAATAACAAATTATAACAAAATTACCAAAGTTCGGCTCTTCCAAAGGCCAAATAAATTATCTCTGGCATAAGTCCATTCGCGATTAGCAGCAGCTAGTCCGAGGGATTGTGCCGTCTTTAGAACTTCAGTCCAACCATCTTGCTTTTGCGTTTTGCAAGTTGCATTATTTTGAAAAGATCCTAATAAAAATCCTTAAATGTAGATAAATATATTTATTGCATATTCATGTATACATTCTAAATATGATAATCAAAATAAACTTACTTTTTTCCCCTTTATAACTTGTAAAACGGCCAATTTATTGGCTTTGTTTTGTGCACGCGACATAGCACTCTAAATAATAAAGAGAAACTGAGCAATATTATCGAAACGTACATTGCTTTGCTCCACTTCTCATTGAGAGCGCTTAGCACATTATTGGAAAAGTTTTCTCTATTTGCAAAGCAAAAGAAATTGTTGGTGCAACGCTTATCAAATCAACTTATCCAAAGTGCTCGTCAGTTTCGACAAGTTGAAAAGCTTATTGATAAGTTTAAAGTGCAACACTCATCAACTTTACTTTTCAAAAAAAACTCTTTTCAAAAATTTGCAAAGTGAAAAGTGCTAAGTGAATGGTGCAATGGGGCCCAGATCGCTTTTAGTCGAAGAGTGCAGAGGAAGGCTTAACCGCCTGTCCTTGTGCAACGAGATGCCTCCTGGATGGAAGAGGAAGTCGAAGACCTTCGCTGGAAGTGGAGAATCCGCCGCTTCAACTGTCGTGGATGATTCCACATCGGGTGGCGAGAGCGAAGTGACGGGAGCGACGGAAGTAAGGTCTCCACCGAGAAGCAAGGCGCAGTTGGGGTCGCCGCGTAAAGAGGACGGAAGCGAGGGAGGGAGCGGGAGTGCCAACGTGGCCTCCGCTGAGAAGGCGGTTAGGCGTGCGGGGTCACCGTGTAACGTTGGGGGAAATGAGGGAGGGAGTGGGAGTGGCAGTGTGGCCACCGCCGAGTAAGCGGTTGCCCAACTGTCTAGAACGGTTGGCAAAGAAACGGTCGCCGGGCGCGCTAAAGAGGGCGGCAGGAAAGGTGCCGAGACGAGGCGGGATATTTCGCGGGGAGCGGTTTTTGTTGGGGTTGGGCAGTCAGCCACGTGGCGGCTGCTAAAAGGATAACGGGGGCGTTGAACGAATTGGTGTTCGATGCGAAAAATTTTAATGCTGCGACCGCGAAGGGGTTGTTGGAGCTTGCCTCAAAGTATGAAGCGCTCCTAATGACGGTTATTACCGAAAATGCCCATCATCGGGGCCAAGTAGATGCCCTTGGGGGAGGTTGTGGGAGACCCTCCTCGACGCCGAGCACCTGTGCTGGAAGCTATTACACCGGTCACGCCGAGGCCTGTGGAGACTTGGTCCGTCGTCGTTAGGAGTAAGGGGCCTGCAACTTCCTCTAAGGAGGTTATTCAAAAAGTGGTCAAGGAGGTGGGTCCCTCACTTGGTGTGAGGGTCCACGAAGTCAGACCAATAAAGGGTGGTGGGGCGGTTATTCGCACTCCCTCCGTCCTAGAGAGGGAGAGAGTGGCGAATAACAAAAAAATTCGGGGAGGTGGGGTTGGTCGTCTCTGTCAACCGGAAGTTGGGTCGTCGGGTGGTAGTCCAGGGGGTCCATACGGAGATCCCACATGAAGAATTCATGGAGGAACTACTCCGGCTGAACCTCCAGGACTTCAGCCCGGCATCCCAGAGGACTAACGTGAGGATGGTCAGTCGTCCCCGGAAGGTGGCCGCTGACGGTAGCACCAATGGTGTCCTTGAGGGTACGAACAAATTGATGTCCGCCCTCTTGGAGACAGGTCGGTGCTACATAAAGTGGTTTTCCTTCAGGGTGCGACCGGATAGCCCCGTCGCTGGATGCTTCCGCTGTATGGGATTCGATCATAGGGTGGCTGAATGTATGGCTAGAGCAGATGTCTGTCGGAGGTGCGGTCAGGAAGGCCACAAAGCTGCCGGTTGCGTCAATGCACCGCATTGTCGCAGCTGTGAGTTTAAGGGTAGGCCAGCTGGACACCGCTGGTACTGACTGGAACCAATATGGACTCTCGGTTAGGGAAGCGGTATTTAGTATACCGCTTAGAGAGTTTGAGGAGTTTGGGGTCGACGAGCAAATTGCTCGTCTCTATGAGGTTGTTTGGGGGGTAAATTATAGGGCTTTTGGTAGGTATGAGTGTTCCAAAGTTAGTAAAATTAAATAGTGGACGCATGAGTTAACCTTGAAGAGGAGGACTGTCAGGCAATTGAGGCGAAAGTTTCAACGCGCCCGACGGTCCGACTCAGATAGGCTGTCCCAGCTTAGGCGTGAATTTAGGCGTGAATTTAGTTGTGCGGATAGGGAATATAAGGAGATGTTGGTGAAAGTTAAGGAAGATGAGTGGAGGAGCTTCGTTAGGGAAAATAGGAACGATCCCTGGAGTCAGGTCTATAGGATCTGCAGGGGTCGTAGGAGGGAGGAAATCACCTCTCTTCGCGTCGGTGACATTCTGTTATCTTCGTGGAGAGAGTGTGCGCGGGCTCTGTTAGGTGTGTTCTTTCCTAGGTCGGAGGTGCAGGTACCTCAAGCACAAGAGGTGCCTGTCCCTCCATTAGATGATGGGGGGTTGGGGTACGCCTTTGGCCTGGTTAGGTCTAAACGGTCCCCAGGTTTTGATGGTTTGAACGGAGAGATGTGTAAAAGCTTATGAAAGTTCATTCCGGAATACCTGGAGGCCATTTACATTAAGTGCGTCTGGGAGGGATACTTTCCACGTGAGTGGAAAAGTGCTAGGGTTGTTCCTCTCCTGAAGTCCCCTGATAAGGTCAGGAGCGATCCTCGATCGTATCGGGGCATCAGTCTCCTTCCAGTACTTGGAAAAGTGCTGGAAAGGGTCATGGTGGAACGGCTTCAGGAGCTAACGCAGGGTATGTGGTCGGATAGCAGTTTGGGTTCAGGAAAGGACGCAGTATAGAGGATGCGTGGTTTTTTGTACAGAATGTCGTTATGGAAAATGTCAACAAGTATGTCCTTGGCATATTTGTTGACTTCAAGGGGGCATTTGACTACCTAAGCTGGGATCGAGTGTGCAACGGCTGGAAGAGCTTGGCTGTCCAGAAATTACTCTTTGGCGGAGTTATTTTTCGGACAGAAAGGCCTCCCCTGTCGGCATGAATGGGATTGTGGAGATTGGAGTTGTTCGAGGCTGCCCGCAGGGTTCCATCTGTGGTCCATATATTTGGAACCTATGACGGACACTCTGCTTGGGCAGCTCGAGCCACTCTGTAAATGTTGTGCGTATGGGAACGACCTTCTTCTTATGGTTGAAGGTCGATCGAGGGCGGAATTAGAACGGGCGGGAGAAGATCTCTTAGAGATCGTTAATTCTTGGGGTTTAGGTGTGGGGGTTGACATATCGATGGACAAAACGGTGGCAATGCTGCTGAAAGGTAGATTGTCACCGGTTCGTCCACCGGTTGTCCGTGTGAACGGGGTCAGCATCAGATATGTGACGCAAGTCAATTATCTGGGGTTGACCATAAGTGAAACGATGTGTTTTACTCCACACTTTGCTAATGTGAAGGAGCGACTGCAGGCAACCGTAGGCAAAATACGACGTATTTTAAGGGGCGATTAGGGTCTCGGACGTCGTGCTGACCGCACCATATATTGTGGCTTGTTTGTGGCCTGCGCCACGACTGTCTTGGGGTCTCAAAAACTCCTCTCAATACAGCGTTGAATGATGCTTGCTTTCTTGCCTGTATGTCGCACCGTCTCAACGGATGCGATGCAGGTTTTGTTAGGTGCACCCCTTCTTGACCTGATTGTCATACAGCGTGCTGTTGCCTTCAGGTTAAGAAGGGGCTTGAGTGTGTCATTGCTGCGGAATGACTGGATTTCTAACGATGATGTGGAGAGGGAGGAATATCTAGGGAGCAAGAGGCTTCTAGATGATAGGGTTAGGTGTAGGTGGCAACAACGTTGGGACAATAGTCCTAATGGCCGAGTGACGTACGAGTACATTCGGGACGTTGGGTTTGTTGAGGATAACCCAGACTTCAGATTTTGTCTGAGTCTGGGTTTTCTGCTTACGGGGCATGGGCCTCTGAATGCATTCTTGCATCAGAGGCACCTATCGGATACGTCGGGGTGTTTTTGTGGGGCTCGGTGTGAAAATTGGTCGCATTTAATTGCGGAGTGCCCGATGTAATCGGACATTAGGGATCTGGGTGGCATGGGGGTTAGCTGGACTGATGGACGATTAGATGTTAGTGGTGTGATCTCCACTAGTCGGCATACCGAACAATTAGGGCCGTTTGCGCGTGAATTATTTAAGCGGCGAAGGCGGTTAGCTGGAAATTAGGGTTTTAGTTTTTTGTATGGTTTTTGTGTGTAAGTGATGTATGTATGGGGTCCAACCCATGCCACCAGTCCAGATCCCGTACGAGGCCTGACCGGAGACTTAATTCTGGTACCACGGGGAGCAGGAGCCCTTGGAGGTAACTCCAATCTCCAACCTGCTCATGCGGACTGGCCCCTCGGGGAGTATCGTGGTGGTCGTGGTTGAAACCCAAATCGCGGGAAGAACTGACTTTGTCAGTTGAATGTGGAGTTGCATTGCAACCGAGTGCCGGACCTAAAGAACGGCAGAGGTTTTAAATGGGCCTCGAACCCGACCAAGGCGGTTAGTGTGTCCATTCCACACTGCCAATTGGTACTGAAAATGCTTAGCATTCTCAGGGCGCTGATCAACGCATTGGTTTGATCCGCTGTACTTTTGAGCGCCGTGGAGTAAGGCTGTCGTCAGCAGGTACCCACGTTAAACACAACGGACGTTGTCCTTGTGCAACCGGGTGCCCTAATTTGGGTACCAGGGCACAAGGGAGAAGAAGGGAATGAGAAGCCGACGAACTGGCTCGCACGGCGGCAGCGTCCAAGATGTTGGGACCAGAGCCGTACATGGCAGCAGGACCCCACACTCTTAAGGAGCTGTTCCGCACGGAGGAGAGAGAGCGGTACTGGCGGCAGGCAGCAAGCATGCGCCACGCCAAGCTTCTCCTAAGAGGGTATAATCTCTCCAGGTTTAAAGAATTAATTCACCTCCCCGTGAGAAGTTCCGTCTCCTCGTCGCAGTCTACACAGGGCACTGTAAGCTCAGCAAGCATCTGTCCAACTTGGGCATGGGCTCCTGTGCTAACTGCCGGTTCTGCGACCTGGAACAGGAAACACCAGCACACCTAATCCTAGATTGCACAGCAATCTGTGGAAAAAGGCTTAAGGCCTTGGATTCCATTTATATCAGCAGGGATCACATCACCTCACTAGCGCCCGGCAAACTACTGGAACTGTTCAGGCTGCTGGGGCTTTGGGAGGTCATGTGATATAGGAGACGGCACAATAGACCCTAGGTCGCGGTGCAGAACCTCAATATTCTAATCTTCTTCTTCTTCTTTACTGGCGTAGACACCGTTTACACGATTATAGCTGAGTCAACAACAGCGCCCCAGTCGTTTCTTCTCTTCGCTACGTGGAGCCAATTGGATATTCCAAGCGAGGCCAGGTCCTTCTCCAATTGTTCCTTCTAACGGAGTGGAGGTCTTCCTCTTCCTCTGCTTCCCGCGGCGGGTACTGCGTCGAATACTTTCAGAGCTGGAGTGTTTTCATCCATCCGGACAACATGACCTAGCCAGCGTAGCCGCTGTCCTTTAATTCGCTGAACTATGTCAATGTCGTCGTATATCTCGTACAGCTCATCGTTCCATCGAATGCGATATTCGCCGTGGCCAACGCGCAAAGGACCATATTTCTTTCGCAGAACTTTTCTCTCGAAAACTCGCAACGTCGACTCATCGGTTGTTGTCACCGTCCAAGCCTCTGCACCATATAGCAGGACAGGAATTATGAGCGACTTATAGAGTTTGGTTTTTGTTCGTCGAGAGAGGACTTTACTTTTCAATTGCCTTCTCAGTCCGAAGTAGCACCTGTTGGCAAGAGTAATCCTGCGTTGGATTTCCAGGCTGACATTGTTGGTGGTGTTGACGCTGGTTCCAAGATAGACGAAATTATCTACAACTTCAAAGTTATGACTGTCAACACTGACGTGAGAGCCAAGTCGCGAGTGCGACGACTGTTTGTTTGATGACAGGAGATATTTCGTCTTGCCCTCGTTCACTGCCAGACCCATTTGCGTTGCTTTCTTGTTCAGTCTGGAGAAAGCAGAGCTAACGGCGCGGGTGTTGAGACCGATAATATCAATATCATCGGCATACGCCAGCAGCTGTACACTCTTATAAAAGATTGTACCTGCTCGATTCAGTTCTGCAGCTCGAATAATTTTCTCCAGCAGCAGATTGATAAAGTCACACGATAGGGAGTCGCCTTGTCTGAAACCTTGTTTGGTATCGAACGGCTCGGAGAGGTCCTTCCCGATCCTGACGGAGCTTTTCGTGTTGCTCAACGTCAGTTTACACAGTCGTATTAGTTTTGCGGGGATAATAAATTCAGACATCGCGGCATAAAGGCAGCTCCTTTTCGTGCTGTCGAAAGCAGCTTTGAAATCGACGAATAGGTGGTGCGTGTCGATTCTCCTTTCACGGGTCTTTTCCAAGATTTGGCGCATGGTGAATATTTGGTCGGTTGTTGATTTACCAGGTCTGAAGCCACACTGATAAGGTCCAATCAGTTTGTTGACGGTGGGCTTTAATCTTTCACACAATACGCTCGATAGAACCTTGTACGCGATGTTGAGGAGGCTTATCCCACGGTAGTTGGCGCAGATTGTGGGGTCTCCTTTTTTATGGATTGGGCATAGCCCACTTAAATTCCTATCGTTGGGCATGCTTTCATCCGACCATATTTTGCAAAGAAGCTGATGCATGCTCCTTATCAGTTCTTCGCCGCCGTGTTTGAATAGCTCGGCCGGCAATCCGTCGGCCCCTGCCGCTTTGTTGTTCTTCAGGCGGGCAACTGCTATTCGAACTTCTTCATGGCCGGGTAATGGAACGTCTGCTCCATCGTCATCGATTGGGGAATCGGGTTCGCCTTCTCCTGGTGTTATGTGTTCACTGCCATTCAGCAGGCTGGAGAAGTGTCCTCCATAATCTAAGTATACTACGGGCATCGGTGGCTAGATCACTTTTGGGGGTTCTACAGGAGTATGCTCCGGTCTTAAAACCTTCTGTAAGCCGCCGCATTTTTTCGGAGAATTTTCGAGCATTACCCCTGTCGGCCAGCTTATCAAGCTGTTCGTACTCACGCATTTCGGCCTCTTTCTTCTTGTCTGCAAATGCGTCTCGCTTCCCTCTTCAACTCTCGGTATCTATCCCATCCCGCACGTGTTGTGGTCGATCGTAACGTTGCGAGGTAGGCAGCCTCACTTCTCATTGAGAGCGCTTAGCGCATTATTGGAAAAGTTTTCTCTATTTGCAAAGCAAAAGAAATTGTTGGTGCAACGCTTATCAAATCAACTTATCCAAAGTGCTCGTCAGTTTCGACAAGTTGAAAAGCTTATTTATAAGTTTAAAGTGCAACACTCATCAACTTTACTTTTCAAAAAAAACTCTTTTCAAAAATTTGCAAAGTGAAAAGTGCTAAGTGAATGGTGCAATGGGGCCCAGATCGCCTTAAGTCGAAGAGTGCATAGGAAGGCTTAACCGCCTGTCCTTGTGCAACGAGATGCCTCCTGGATGGAAGAGGAAGTCGAAGACCTTCGCTGGAAGTGGAGAATCCGCCGCTTCAACTGTCGTGGATGATTCCACATCGGGTGGCGAGAGCGAAGTGACGGGAGCGACGGAAGTAAGGTCTCTACCGAGAAGCAAGGCGCGGTTGGAGTCGCCGCGTAAAGAGGACGGAAGCGAGGGAGGGAGCGGGAGTGCCAACGTGGCCTCCGCTGGGAAGGCGGTTACGCGTGCGGGGTCACCGTGTAACGTTGGGGGAAATGAGGGAGGGAGCGGGAGTGGCAGTGTGGCCACCGCCGAGTAAGCGGTTGCCTAACTGTCTAGAACGGTTGGCAAAGAAACGGTCGCCGGGCGCGCTAACGAGGGCGGCAGGAAAGGTGGCGAGACGAAGCGGGATATTTCGCGGGGAGCGGTTGAACGAATTGGTGTTCGATGCGAAAAATTTTGATGCTGCGACCGCGAAGGGGCTGTTGGAGCTTGCCTCAAAGTATGAAGCGCTCCTAATGACGGTTATTACCGAAAATGCCCATCTTCGGGGCCAAGTAAATGCCCTTGGGGGAGGTTGTGGGAGACCCTCCTCGACGCCGAGCACCTGTGCTGGAAGCTATTACACCGGTCACGCCGAGGCCTGTGGAGACTTGGTCCGTCGTCGTTAGGAGTAAGGGGCCTGCAACTTCCTCTAAGGAGGTTATTCAAAAAGTGGTCAAGGAGGTGGGTCCCTCACTTGGTGTGAGGGTCCACGAAGTCAGACCAATAAAGGGTGGTGGGGCGGTTATTCGCACTCCCTCCGTCCTAGAGAGGGAGAGAGTGGCGAATAACAAAAAAATTCGGGGAGGTGGGGTTGGTCGTCTCTGTCAACCGGAAGTTGGGTCGTCGGGTGGTAGTCCAGGGGGTCCATACGGAGATCCCACATGAAGAATTCATGGAGGAACTACTCCGGCTGAACCTCCAGGACTTCAGCCCGGCATCCCAGAGGACTAACGTGAGGATGGTCAGTCGTCCCCGGAAGGTGGCCGCTGACGGTAGCACCAATGGTGTCCTTGAGGGTACGAACAAATTGATGTCCGCCCTCTTGGAGACAGGTCGGTGCTACATAAAGTGGTTTTCCTTCAGGGTGCGACCGGATAGCCCCGTCGCTGGATGCTTCCGCTGTATGGGATTCGATCATAGGGTGGCTGAATGTATGGCTAGAGCAGATGTCTGTCGGAGGTGCGGTCAGGAAGGCCACAAAGCTGCCGGTTGCGTCAATGCACCGCATTGTCGCAGCTGTGAGTTTAAGGGTAGGCCAGCTGGACATCTCATGATGTCAGCTGTCTGCCCTGTCTACTGTGGCATTGCTGAGCGCGCCCTCGCCAGACACTGATAGGGGGGATTATCCAGCTCAACTCTCAGGGCTCTTATGCCGTAATATGCGAGTTGGGGATTATATGGTAGAGGGTGGGTGCGGTATTGCTCTACTCCAGGAGCCCTACGCCACCAATGGTGTGGTTCGGGGTCTTCCTGGGGGTTTTAGGGTCTTCACTGACCTTAGAGCTAACGCCGCAATAGTTGTGAATACTCCACGCTACGATTGCGTAGTTATGGATTCTTCACAGCTAGGTATATGTGTAGCGATAGAAGGGGAGTTCGGTAGGATGATTGTCGCTAGTTTATATTGTAAATATAGCGAGCCCCTAGAGCCCTACCTGGGCTACATGGATGAGCTACTACTACTTGCGAGTAGTAGCCCATTTATCCTAGGGTTGGATGCGAATGCCTCGTCCTTGATGTGGTTTAGTAAGGTATCACGGCATTCGTCTGGATACCAAAGCCACAGTCGAGGCGAGGCATTAAGCGAATAAGTGGTGGCTAATAGCCTCCACGTTTTGAATGAGCCGAGCGAATGGTATACGTTCGATGGGCCTGGGGGCGTGAGCGACATTGACGTGACGCTTATGAACGAGGCAGCAAGTAGGGCTTTTAGTGTTAGTTGGGCGGTTAGGGGAGGGTGGGTGTTGAAGCAAATTGTGGTTACCCCTCGATCCCCTCCCTCACATGAGAGTCCATTGCGGCGATGGCGTACCGCTGGTACTGACTGGAACCAATATGGACTCTCGGTTAGGGAAGCGGTATTTAGTATACCGCTTAGAGAGTTTGAGGAGTTTGGGGTCGACGAGCAAATTGCTCGTCTCTATGAGGTTGTTTGGGGGGTAAATTATAGGGCTTTTGGTAGGTATGAGTGTTCCAAAGTTAGTAAAATTAAATAGTGGACGCATGAGTTAACCTTGAAGAGGAGGACTGTCAGGCGATTGAGGCGAAAGTTTCAACGCGCCCGACGGTCCGACTCGGATAGGCTGTCCCAACTTAGGCGTGAATTTAGGCGTGAATTTAGTTGTGCGGATAGGGAATATAAGGAGATGTTGGTGAAAGTTAAGGAAGATGAGTGGAGGAGCTTCGTTAGGGAAAATAGGAACGATCCCTGGAGTCAGGTCTATAGGATCTGCAGGGGTCGTAGGAGGGAGGAAATCACCTCTCTTCGCGTCGGTGACATTCTGTTATCTTCGTGGAGAGAGTGTGCGCGGGCTCTGTTAGGTGTGTTCTTTCCTAGGTCGGAGGTGCAGGTACCTCAAGCACAAGAGGTGCCTGTCCCTCCATTAGATGATGGGGGGTTGGGGTACGCCTTTGGCCTGGTTAGGTCTAAACGGTCCCCAGGTTTTGATGGTTTGAACGGAGAGATGTGTAAAAGCTTATGAAAGTTCATTCCGGAATACCTGGAGGCCATTTACATTAAGTGCGTCTGGGAGGGATACTTTCCACGTGAGTGGAAAAGTGCTAGGGTTGTTCCTCTCCTGAAGTCCCCTGATAAGGTCAGGAGCGATCCTCGATCGTATCGGGGCATCAGTCTCCTTCCAGTACTTGGAAAAGTGCTGGAAAGGGTCATGGTGGAACGGCTTCAGGAGCTAACGCAGGGTATGTGGTCGGATAGCAGTTTGGGTTCAGGAAAGGACGCAGTATAGAGGATGCGTGGTTTTTTGTACAGAATGTCGTTATGGAAAATGTCAACAAGTATGTCCTTGGCATATTTGTTGACTTCAAGGGGGCATTTGACTACCTAAGCTGGGATCAAGTGTGCAACGGCTGGAGGAGCTTGGCTGTCCAGAAATTACTCTTTGGCGGAGTTATTTTTCGGACAGAAAGGCCTCCCCTGTCGGCATGAATGGGATTGTGGAGATTGGAGTTGTTCGAGGCTGCCCGCAGGGTTCCATCTGTGGTCCATATATTTGGAACCTTATGATGGACACTCTGCTTGGGCAGCTCGAGCCACTCTGTAAATGTTGTGCGTATGCGAACGACCTTCTTCTTATGGTTGAAGGTCGCTCGAGGGCGGAATTAGAACAGGCGGGAAAAGATCTCTTAGAGATCGTTAATTCTTGGGGTTTAGGTGTGGGGGTTGACATATCGATGGACAAAACGGTGGCAATGCTGCTGAAAGGTAGATTGTCACCGGTTCGTCCACCGGTTGTCCGTGTGAACGGGGTCAGCATCAGATATGTGACGCAAGTCAAGTATCTGGGGTTGACCATAAGTGAAACGATGTGTTTTACTCCACACTTTGCTAATGTGAAGGAGCGACTGCAGGCAACCGTAGGCAAAATACGACGTATTTTAAGGAACGATTGGGGTCTCGGACGTCGTGCTCTCCGCACCATATATCGTGGCTTGTTTGTGGCCTGCGCCACATATGGAGCCCCTGTATGGTGGGAGGCAGTCACGACTGTCTTGGGGTCTCATAAACTCCTCTCAATACAGCGTTGAATGATGCTTGCTTTCTTGCCTGTATGTCGCACCGTCTCAACGGATGCGATGCAGGTTTTGTTAGGTGCACCCCTTCTTGACCTGATTGTCATACAGCGTGCTGTTGCCTTCAGGTTAAGAAGGGGCTTGAGTGTGTCATTGCTGCGGAATGACTGGATTTCTAACGATGATGTGGAGAGGGAGGAATATCTAGGGAGCAAGAGGCTTCTAGATGATAGGGTTAGGTGTAGGTGGCAACAACGTTGGGACAATAGTCCTAATGGCCGAGTGACGTACGAGTACATTCGGGACGTTGGGTTTGTTGAGGATAACCCAGACTTCAGATTTTGTCTGAGTCTGGGTTTTCTGCTTACGGGGCATGGGCCTCTGAATGCATTCTTGCATCAGAGGCACCTATCGGATACGTCGGGGTGTTTTTGTGGGGCTCGGTGTGAAAATTGGTCGCATTTAATTGCGGAGTGCCCGATGTAATCGGACATTAGGGATCTGGGTGGCATGGGGGTTAGCTGGACTGATGGACGATTAGATGTTAGTGGTGTGATCTCCACTAGTCGGAATACCGAACAATTAGGGCCGTTTGCGCGTGAATTATTTAAGCGGCGAAGGCGGTTAGCTGGAAATTAGGGTTTTAGTTTTTTGTATGATTTTTGTGTGTAAGTGATGTATGTATGGGGTCCAACCCATGCCACCAGTCCAGATCCCGTACGAGGCCTGACCGGAGACTTAATTCTGGTACCACGGGGAGCAGGAGCCCTTGGAGGTAACTCCAATCTCCAACCTGCTCATGCGGACTGGCCCCTCGGGGAGTATCGTGGTGGTCGTGGTTGAAACCCAAATCGCGGGAAGAACTGACTTTGTCAGTTGAATGTGGAGTTGCATTGCAACCGAGTGCCGGACCCAAAGAACGGCAGAGGTTTTAAATGGGCCTCGAACCCGACCAAGGCGGTTAGTGTGTCCATTCCACACTGCCAATTGGTACTGAAAATGCTTAGCATTCTCAGGGCGCTGATCAACGCATTGGTTTGATCCGCTGTACTTTTGAGCGCCGTGGAGTAAGGCTGTCGTCAGCAGGTACCCACGTTAAACACAACGGACGTTGTCCTTGTGCAACCGGGTGCCCTAATTTGGGTACCAGGGCACAAGGGAGAAGAAGGGAATGAGAAGCCGACGAACTGGCTCGCACGGCGGCAGCGTCCAAGATGTTGGGACCAGAGCCGTACATGGCAGCAGGACCCCACACTCTTAAGGAGCTGTTCCGCACGGAGGAGAGAGAGCGGTACTGGCGGCAGGCAGCAAGCATGCGCCACGCCAAGCTTCTCCTAAGAGGGTATAATCTCTCCAGGTTTAAAGAATTAATTCACCTCCCCGTGAGAAGTTCCGTCTCCTCGTCGCAGTCTACACAGGGCACTGTAAGCTCAGCAAGCATCTGTCCAACTTGGGCATGGGCTCCTGTGCTAACTGCCGGTTCTGCGACCTGGAACAGGAAACACCAGCACACCTAATCCTAGATTGCACAGCAATCTGTGGAAAAAGGCTTAAGGCCTTGGATTCCATTTATATCAGCAGGGATCACATCACCTCACTAGCGCCCGGCAAACTACTGGAACTGTTCAGGCTGCTGGGGCTTTGGGAGGTCATGTGATATAGGAGACGGCACAATAGACCCTAGGTCGCGGTGCAGAACCTCAATATTCTAATCTCCTTCTTCTTCTTTACTGGCGTAGACACCGTTTACACGATTATAGCTGAGTCAACAACAGCGCCCCAGTCGTTTCTTCTCTTCGCTACGTGGAGCCAATTGGATATTCCAAGCGAGGCCAGGTCCTTCTCCACTTGTTCCTTCTAACGGAGTGGAGGTCTTCCTCTTCCTCTGCTTCCCGCGGCGGGTACTGCGTCGAATACTTTCAGAGCTGGAGTGTTTTCATCCATCCGGACAACATGACCTAGCCAGCGTAGCCGCTGTCCTTTAATTCGCTGAACTATGTCAATGTCGTCGTATATCTCGTACAGCTCATCGTTCCATCGAATGCGATATTCGCCGTGGCCAACGCGCAAAGGACCATATTTCTTTCGCAGAACTTTTCTCTCGAAAACTCGCAACGTCGACTCATCGGTTGTTGTCACCGTCCAAGCCTCTGCACCATATAGCAGGACAGGAATTATGAGCGACTTATAGAGTTTGGTTTTTGTTCGTCGAGAGAGGACTTTACTTTTCAATTGCCTTCTCAGTCCGAAGTAGCACCTGTTGGCAAGAGTAATCCTGCGTTGGATTTCCAGGCTGACATTGTTGGTGGTGTTGACGCTGGTTCCAAGATAGACGAAATTATCTACAACTTCAAAGTTATGACTGTCAACAGTGACATGGGAGCCAAGTCGCGAGTGCGACGACTGTTTGTTTGATGACAGGAGATATTTCGTCTTGCCCTCGTTCACTGCCAGACCCATTTCTTTTGCTTCCTTGTCTAGTCTGGAGAAAGCAGAACTAACGGCGCGGGTGTTGAGACCGATAATATCAATATCATCGGCATACGCCAGCAGCTGTACACTCTTATAAAAGATTGTACCTGCTCGATTCAGTTCTGCAGCTCGAATAATTTTCTCCAGCAGCAGATTGATAAAGTCACACGATAGGGAGTCGCCTTGTCTGAAACCTCGTTTGGTATCGAACGGCTCGGAGAGGTCCTTCCCGATCCTGACGGAGCTTTTCGTGTTGCTCAACGTCAGTTTACACAGTCGTATTAGTTTTGCGGGGATAATAAATTCAGACATCGCGGCATAAAGGCAGCTCCTTTTCGTGCTGTCGAAAGCAGCTTTGAAATCGACGAATAGGTGGTGCGTGTCGATTCTCCTTTCACGGGTCTTTTCCAAGATTTGGCGCATGGTGAATATTTGGTCGGTTGTTGATTTACCAGGTCTGAAGCCACACTGATAAGGTCCAATCAGTTTGTTGACGGTGGGCTTTAATCTTTCACACAATACGCTCGATAGAACCTTGTACGCGATGTTGAGGAGGCTTATCCCACGGTAGTTGGCGCAGATTGTGGGGTCTCCTTTTTTATGGATTGGGCATAGCCCACTTAAATTCCTATCGTTGGGCATGCTTTCATCCGACCATATTTTGCAAAGAAGCTGATGCATGCTCCTTATCAGTTCTTCGCCGCCGTGTTTGAATAGCTCGGCCGGCAATCCGTCGGCCCCTGCCGCTTTGTTGTTCTTCAGGCGGGCAACTGCTATTCGAACTTCTTCATGGCAGGAGTGCAAGCCGAGTAGAAAAACGTTCGGCTGTCTGTTGTGATTGTAGCTTCTCGACGTCGAACCATCCTGGTGTTTGTTGGCGTGCGTTTTTTGCAGCACAGAGGCGGGTGCGAATTTTGCCTGCAACAATATAGTGGTCCGAGTCGATGTTAGGACCTCGGAGCGCACGCACATCTAAAACATTGGAGACGTGTCTTCCGTCTATCACAACATGATCGATCTGGTTGGTGGTTTTTCGATCCGGAGACAGCCAGGTAGCTTGATGTATCTTCTTATGCTGGAATCTAGTACCACAGATAACCATATTTCGGGCCCGACGAAGTCGATCAGCCTCAACCCATTTGGGGATGTTTCCTCGTGAAGGCTGAATTTACCGATCGTAGTGCCAAAGATACCTTCTTTGCCCAACCTGGCGTTGAAGTCGCTAAGCATGATTTTGACATCGTGGCGGGGGCATCTCTCATAAGTGCGCTCCAAGCACTCATAAAAAGCATCTTTGGTCACATCGTCCTTCTCTTCCGTCGGGGCCTGGGCGCAAATCAGCGATATGTTGAAGAACCTCGCTTTGATGCGAATTGTGGCTAGACGTTCATTCTCCGGAGTGAATGATAGTACTCGGCGATGGAGTCTCTCTCCCACCACGAATCCAACGCCAACGCCTTTATATTGCCACTGTAGTAAATGTCACAAGGACCTACTCGTCTCTGTCCGTGTCCCGTCCATCGCATTTCTTGGACGGCGGTGATGTCAGCCTTTATCTTTACGAGGACAGCTACCAGCTGGGCTGCGGCCCTTCCCAATTAAAGGACCGGATATTCCAGGTGCATGCCCTCAAATCATAGTCCTTATTTCGTTTGCCATGGTCGTCATCAAAAGGGGGGTCTCTCATCCGAGGCTGTTTTTTCCTTTTCATTGGGGTTGTTTTTTTACGTGGCGGGTCCCAAACCCAGCGCACAACCCTATGCAGGGGATGTTCTCACTTTAGCTCGCCTTCAAACGGATGTTCTTAGGCTACCCAGAGGATACTTGGTCAAAGACCGGAAGTCGTGAGCTGCTTGAGTCATATGTAAATGAATCGTTTCTGGCCACTCCCAAGTGAATGGCGATCAGAGAACTTTCCTCCTTGCGTGAACTTCTACACATGACTCTATCCTCCAATATTCTAATCTAATCTAATCTACCCCAAAATGTCAGATCATAGATAACCGATCTGGCGACATCGAGCTCGAAATATTTAATATGTACTTCCTCTCAGTTAAATGTTGCCTAACAAGAAATCACCCGAACATTGATGCGATACTTCGTGGTGAGAATGTGTGTTTATTACTGGGCGACTTTAAAGCGCTTGACTTCTACTCTTAGGAGCATGAAGAGGTCATTAGTTGACTACAACCACGACATTGAACAATGCTAAGATCACACTATGGACGGAACAAACTCACTCACATTGACTGGCATTCACAGTGGAGCCATTAGCATCTTCACTGTGCCTGTATTTAAATGTGCTCAAATTGTACCTTTTCTCGTCCAGTTTCAGAATCTTATTTCACAAGCTCAACAAAATGTTCACCTTTGTGTGGAATTGTAAATACAATTTAGTCCTGCAGATGGTCTTAACGGAGGTATTTTTAGCAAAATCACCGTCGATTTTGGAAAATATGTATATATATGATTCGAAAATGGTTGAAGCGATTTGGCAGAAAATGGGTGAGTATGGAACCTCGGTTCGGGCACATTCTACTTTATATCGCTTTTTATTAAAATTCAAAACAATTCAAATATTACGTTGTCAAAAAGTCTTGCGGTATTTTTGTTGAATGATTTTTTGAATTAATTGAAATGGTTTATAACGGTTTGATGACTCATGCCCAGCTCTTGATCGATGCTACGGCTATTACTATGCCGGTTTCTTTCGACCAATTCAGCGATTTTATCGCAATTTTCGACGACAGGCCTTCCGAAGCGTGGCGCATCTTCGACCACCTCTACACCAGAAGGAAAACGATGAAACCATCGTTGTGCGGTGGAAATGGAAACTATATCTGGTCCATAAACTGCACAAATTTTATTGGCGGCTTGAGATGCATTTTTGCCTTTGTCGTAGTAGTTCTGTAAAATATGCCGTATTTTCTCCTTATTTTGCTGCATGTTTGCGACGCTATAACTCGCGAACGACTTAAAAGAAATCATAATGAATCAAGCACGTGTTAGCGCGTGAAATGAGCTTTCCAAGGTATAGCATGACCCGATGCGACGAATAAAACTAGAACTACGCGCTTTCAGCCCCAATTAGCGAAAATACCGCAAGACTTTTTTGACAACCTAATATAAAAAAATGTACTTCAAATCATAAGCAAGTGTTAATAACTCATGTAAAATTCATTTGAATATTTTTTTTTACTTAAGAAAAAAAAATAATATATTACAGCATAGTACATACATATGTATGTATAGGAATTAAGTGATAGTTGTTACTGAACAAGAAAAAGTTGAATCATAATTTGAGATGAATGCGGAATAACTCGCAAATATTCCTGAAACATTGCACAGAACAATGCAATATTTAAATTTACTTACATGTACTAAAGTACTATCATGGTTGCAGCCGATTTACGATTAAATTCGATGAATATTTTAGGTGATGTGAGACTCCCCCCTTCTGCTTTACTCCAGCACTTTTATACACTACATAATAGCTTACCCCGCAGGCGTTGTTCTGCGTGAAATTATGTATATTGAAATGAAAAGAAAGTTGAATTTATACTGTGTTGAAAATCATTTATTTGCAATTTTTCTACATTTTTTTTTTCAATGTAACGCAGCTTGATAAACAACTTTTTTTGTTTTCTGTTCCGGTGCGTAACTGTACAGAGAAGGTGGGTTTCCGTGAACACGCGACGTACTATATCTCGCAGTGTTAAACCATAGCATTTCCAGACTTATTTTCCCTGGAAACTAAATACATTTGAACTGAAATGGCAAATCGTTGGAACTCAAAGGAATTCGTAGAATCAAGCGTTCTGCCCTCTAGTATTCGATACTAGAATACCTCTAGTATTCGATAGCTGCGTCACAATCAGTCGGGTTCCATTACACAGTTTTGGCGCATGAAGGTTGCAAAACATAATAATGACAGATCTAACTTTGAGACGCAAATGATGCGGCGGAATACTAAGGCTCTCCAGAAATTAGAAATTCCACATGATAATTCATCCTCATTGTCAAGACGATCGACCGTTTTATATTAACGAAAACCTTCCAGAATTTGACTTTGAATCTTCCAGGTTAAGTCATTAACATCAGGATTTTTGGCAGCAAAAATTGCGCGTGCCCTCAAGCAATCGTAGTTACGATAATTTGGCCAATGTTCAGATAAACATTCATTCCATGAATTCGAGTTTGCGTGTTTCGCGCATTTTATTCAAACCGAAGTGGGATTGCGGTGTCCGCTAAACCCACGAACCATATTGGTTTTCGCCACTTCGTATAATTCTACATCAAAGTATTTCTGGATTTGGAATTTCCGCAGAAATGATTTCATCAATTTGATCTGGTTAAACCACTATCCACCATGCAAAGAAGAATGTGTGCGTGCGGCAAACCTCTTTTTGCCACTCAACAGAGTACATCCAGCAATAAATAGCACCATACATTCGTTGCTTCAAGATAAAGTCTATCAAACATCGTAGCTGTTGTTTGAAAATTCGTGCCATGACATCATGACGATCTTGCCGATTGATCGCGTAATCTACGGTCATTTTGCATTGCACGTGAATGTAACAAACAAAACCGCCCGTCCATAATTCCGTACGTATGTATGCATGTGCTGTGGGCTGCCAATGTATGTTGATGGCAAAAACAACGACGACCGATATTAGCGCGGCCTCTTCTTGGCATCGTAATTTAATAGGTAAATTTCAGTCTGTAATTGATCATTTTATATGAAGCACACATAAAGTTTTCACTGAATAATTTACCTTTTGAATAGCCGAAATAAAGAAAGCAAACGAACGAAATTGGAGGATTCAAATAATTTACAAATAAATCAATTGGAAAAGAAAACAAAAAAATTTTGTATGGGAAAGTCACTTTTTGGTAATATACGCTCGTAAGTCGGTAAAAATTAAAATTTTTGAATTCGGATTTTTTTTACAAACCATCCTCATTGGATTCCCTTCAAAGTGGTTCAGGCCATTTTTACTTTCATGCAACGGTTTAGTCAGCTATAGCGAATAGAAAAAATCCCAACTTATTTTTATATAGTAATATAAAATAATCATAGGTACATAAGTATGTGTACTAATATACGATGCAGTATTATGCAGAGACTGTGACATATTTGACGATTTATGTATTTCAAGGGATACATATCTGTGAAAACGTTACATCCTAGGTATATGTATGTATGTAATATTTCTTAAATGAGTTTAAAGATACCTGCGCTACCTGCTAAAACGGCTGTAGAAGCTAAAATAATGTGAATATCTTTCCAAATTTTACAGTATATTCTTCAAGAACTATACTTTCGAACTATCAAGAAAAACCGATGTTTTTTTTAAGCTATTGCATAGCTTCTATCGCGAGCTTCTGAGCGCGGGGACCGAATCCAGAAATTCCGTAACGAAAAAACCTCACGCTCTATGACACATGCATATGTACATATAGTATTTTTTTGGCACATTTGTCTGTATGTTTACGAAAGCAAATGCGAGCCATATACATATGTACATACATACATTCATAATAACAAGTCAGAGAACTTAAAACGTAGACAAGGTGCAAATTGAATTCTATATGACGGTTTGATTGCGCGGCTAACAGAGCTGATCGATTCATAGTAAGGAATTCACCATACTCGCTGCCATTTAGCAGAATTGAGCATGTTCTCTGGCAGAAATATATGCATATAAAATGACTAAATACATGCGACATAAATAAAGAGAACTGCTTTGAGGAAAAATATGCAAAGTTACACAAAGAATGTAAAAAAGCATTATCTGAGTGACATACGTATGTCATATATATCATGTATTATATGTACCACTTATGAACCATTGTCGCATATGCGTGATTATTTTGTGTTATAAGAACCATTGCTTTCCAAAAAATGGTAAAAATTTTATATTATAAAATTAAATAAAAAATAATTTTAAATAAATTATTATTTAAAAAATAACTTTAATTTCGACTATTATAAAACGAACTTAAATGTGTTTATATAAACACTTCCATTCCATTTCATTTCTTCAAAGAAAATTGATGACCTTCATGAAATATGCATATTCGCATTATTTCGTTATCATTTCCATATTTGTACCAATAGAATTTCTCTTGCATATACATACATACCTATATTATTTTTTTGGCGCATTTTTATGTTTACGAAAGCAAATGCGAGCCACATACATACATTCATAATAACAAGTGCCGCACGCATCTCCTTTGTCACAACATTGGTAAAAAATCCAAGCTGTGCCGAAAAAAATAAAGGAATGGCCGTCGATTGTCACCGCTTCCCTTGTCCCTGCAGCAGCTTTGCCTTCCAACGTGCGTAAATGTGTATGTGTGTATACGTATGAGCATGAATACATATCGACGCAGATTTTTGCGAGCCACGGAAAAATATTTTAGACAAATATTATAAATCTACAACTCTTATGTTGCCACTTTTCTCATTTCTTTCTTAGAACAAACACCAGAAGATGTTGAATTTATGATTTTTAGCTTTTGCCGTAAAATAAAAGGCAAAAATTAAAAATAAATTTTGTCGAGATTCGAACCCGTGTACTCATCGTGGCTTTTTAAGCGCTTACCACCAGCACCACCATTGACACTTGCGTAGCGTTGTCCTAATTATGATTTGGTTATGTATGAAAGAAATATACAATGGATCGATTGTTACCTCTTTCCTTGCTGCTGAAACAGCTTCGCCAACAAACTAGCGTAAATATGTATGCATATGTATGAGCTTGCATACATATCGACGCAGATTTTTGTAAGCCACGGAAAAATACTTATTTTAGAATTGACAAATATTGTAAGTCGACAAGAGCTATATTGCCACTTTTCTCGCTTCTTTCTGTGAAGATGGATTAGAAAGTTGTTCAATTTATGATTTTTAGGTTTTAATATCCGTCGCTAAAACCCGCTTCTAGACAAAGGCATGCTCGCGGAGATGTTACGGCGTCTGTTTATATGAATGAAGCGAGGTCGCTTGTGGCATATGCGCCTGCGTTTTTGAATGAAATCGTTTTTGTTGTAAAATTTACAACATTTTAGCTTCCCCAATTCGGCTGCCATATTATCTTTCAGTACGGTCAAAGTGTTCGGTCAACAGTTGGGTGTGCTCCTTAAATTACCTTAATTAACGCGTAATCCAGGCTGTGAAAATTTGCAGACAGATTCGCCTGAGTTCCTCGACATCGTTGACATCACGGGGTACATTAACTATCTGCATTAAAGTTTGGAAACCATAAATAATTTGACACAAAATCATAAAAATTTAAAACAATAAAAAATAATAATAACAAAATAAAAAGCACTCAATCAGTTCCCGCGCTACGATTCTCCTTCGCACATCTGAAGTAGTTATCAGCTGTTCCTGTCACACGGCAAACCAGTTGTCTACGCAGAGTTGTAGGTGGCCAGGGACACTACATTATCTGCACAGTCGGTAAAGCAGTGGATAAGGCAGTTTATATCACGTAACGTAACCGCATTTCCATTAGATCGTAATGGACATACAAACCCCGCCTCCTGGTGGGGGATCACCACGTAACCAATTAGGTATGTTGCTCGAACGTATCAAAAAAATAGAAGCATTGAACAATGAGCTAAAAAATGAAAATGCGACACTTAAAATCCAAAATGAAAATTTAAGAAAATCGCTAATCAAATATACCAATGAAACGCCTTCTTCTTCACCAAAATCGACTTTTGTAGCCGAAACAGACGAAGAAGAGCTTGAAAATGAAACAAATTGGTTATTAAAAAAGAAAAAAAGTAGGAAGACTAAGAAACGCAAAGCGAATTCTTCACCGGAAGTAACGCTGAAGTCTCCGAGACCGGATAATACAACAAAAGATAAAAAAGATATAAAAGTAAGTCATCGCCCTCCGCCAATCATAATATCAGAAAATTTTAATCAACCCTTAATGCGTTCTTTGATAAACGCAGAAGTTAAAAATTCTTACACACTTAAGCTCATTGGCCAAAGTTCATGTAAAATAAACCTTTCTGACAGTTCAGATTATAGAATACTTACAAGTAAATTAAACAAATCGCAAATTTCCTGGTACTCGTACGAGGACAAGCAATCGCGGGATATACGCGTAATGGTTAAAGACCTTCATCACTCATGTGAGCCGGAAAGCATTGTCTCAGATCTTCAAAGGCAGGGGTTTAAAGTTACAAAAGTCATAAATAAACTTCAATACAAAACAAAAAATCCATTAAATATGTTTATCGTATGCTTCGAATCCACAGAGAACATAAAGAAAATTTATGAAATCAAACATATTTTAAACTCTGTCGTCAAACTCGAACCCATTAAGCCATCGAATCTGGTACCGCAGTGTAAGTCCTGTCAGGCATTCGGTCACACCAGAAATTACTGTTGTAAACCACCAAGGTGTGTGAAGTGCGCCGGAAATCATACAACTCTTAGTTGCACAAAACCTGCCGAACTACCGCCAAAATGTTGCAACTGCAATCAGAATCACCCTGCGAACTATAGGGGATGTGAAGTGGCAAAAGAACTTCAAAAAATTAAAAACGCGACCGAGAAAAATAAAGAGCATCAACAACCAAAACGCTTAAGTGCAACTGCTTCTACTGCTCCTCAGAAGGAAGTTACTAACGCAAGTCAGCAATCTGCAAAACCCTCATTTGCCAGCATAACCAAAGGTCAAATTCAACAACACACGTCTGCAAATGATACAAATTCGAATTCCATTAGTGATATTACCTATAATTTCTCGATAATTCTCGACAAGCTTAATAAGCTAGAAGAGCAAGGTAAACTTACCCACGAACGACTAACTAAACTAGAGCGACAGCAAAGTGCAAGTAAAGCGCAAAAATGAAACCGATAAAAATAATGATATGGAATGCAAATGGCTTGTTCAAACGAAGAAAAGAATTAGAGGCATTACTCCATATAGAAAAAATTGATATTTGTCTTATATCAGAAACCCATTTTACCAATGAAACATTCGTTAAATTCAAAAACTACAAGACATATTGCTCAAACCACCCAAATAACAATGCGAGAGGGGGTAGTGCCATAATTGTCAGAGACAATATTCCCCACTACGAAGAAATTAATATAAGTGTCCCAGAATTCCAAACCACGACCATATCGGTCGAATCTAGTTTCGGAAGAATAAGTATTACCGCGATATATAGCCCACCTAGACACAATATCAAAATGGACTTGTACAAGGAACTTATACTAAAACACCATGGAAAATTCATCATGGGTGGTGACTTTAACGCAAAGCACTCCCAATGGGGTTCAAGAGTTTCGACACCGAAGGGAAGAGAGCTATTTAAAGCTGCTATGGCTACTGGATGCGATTTTATGTCTACTGGCAAGCCGACTTACTGGCCTTCCGACACACGAAAACTACCTGACCTTATCGACTTTTTCATCACTCGACAAATATCTAAGAAATTCATTACCATGGAAAATGGCTTGGACTTAAATTCGGACCACTCGCCAGTATACCTAATCTTAAATGGCCATCTACAAGAAATCGACATACCACCTTATCTCTCTAATAGACATACGGACTGGGAGTATTTCAAAGTTATGCTCGACAAAAATATTGATTGTAAAGTAAATATAATCACTAAAGATATATTAGAAGATGAAGTTCATACATTTACGAAAACTATTCAAGAATCGGCTTGGAAAAGTACTCCTGTTCCTAAACAGAAAAACTTTTATACTAAATATCCTTCCGATATTTTGGAACTCATAAAGAAAAAGAGAAAACTACGTAAAAAATGGCAAATCACGCGATTTCCTCAGTATAAAACAGAACTAAACAATTTAACTAAGATTCTCAGCTCTAAAATAAAGTTATTTACAAATCAAAATATTTATAATTATATTGAAAAATTAACGCCAAACAAACATACGGATTATTCCCTTTGGAAAGCTATAAAAAATGATAGGAAACCAATATTGTCGAATGCACCCGTCAGAAAGCCAAACGGATCCTGGGCCAGAAGCGACGAAGAAATAGCGAAAGTTTTCTCAGAGAAGCTAACTAAAACATTTAGTCCTTTTGCGTTCAATGGTACTCTACCACAGCTGGAAGAATCGCAATACGGGAGTGAAATCCAACCAACAACAAATAAAGAAGTTGAAAATATTATTAAAAGTAGATTTAAACCAAAAAAGGCTCCCGGCTTCGACTTGGTTACTGCTGATATACTAAAAAACCTAACGCGAAAAGCAATAGCAAAGCTTACGGTGATAATAAACGCTTGCTTAAATCTCAGATACGTCCCACTGTCATGGAAAGTATCTGAAATTATTATGGTACAAAAACCTGGCAAAAGTGCACATGAAGCCTCGTCATATCGTCCAATTTCACTGTTGCGTATTTTATCCAAACTACTTGAAGCTGTAATCATAAGAAGACTTCAGAACGTAATTGAAGAAAAGGAACTTATACCCATTCCACAATCGATCAAGTTCATCGAATAACGAGCATAATTGAAGATGCGATGGAAAAAAAGCACAATTGCACAGCTGTTTTTCTTGACGTATCGCAGGCGTTCGATAGAGTATGGCACCATGGCTTACTTCATAAATTAAGACTTCACTTTCCTCAGTATCTAACCGAACTAACTGACTCTTACCTGAGCAACCGTTACTTCAGAATCAAGCAGGGTCAAGCATATACTACGTTACAGCCGATAAAAACAGGTGTACCCCAAGGAAGTGTCCTGGGACCAATCTTATATATTTTGTTTACTAGCGACATGCCTACGCCGCCAAACTGCGCAATCGCCACATTTGCAGATGATACCTGCATCATTACGACCGGCAAAAATGTAGTTGAGTCATCGCACAGAATGCAATCTTCACTAAATCAAATCGTAGAATGGACACAGAAATGGTACATTACTTTAAACGAGTTGAAGTCTATCCATGTAAACTTCACTAACAAAAGTGCTACATACATCCCATTACATATTGGAAACGAAGTAATCCCGTATTCCACCTCGGTGAAATATCTTGGTATGACGTTGGATGCAAAGTTGAAATGGAGGGAGCATATACAAAAAAAAGTTTCAGAACTAAAACTAAAATACCACAAAATAAACTGGTTAATCGGCAAGAAATCACCCTTAACAACATCAAATAAACTCCTAGTCTACAACCAAACTTTGAAACCTATTTGGACATATGGAATTCAACTATGGGGATGCGCTGCCCCGTTATACATCGAAGCGGTTCAAAGATTCCAAAACAAAGTTCTGCGAAAAATGGTAAATGCGCCGTGGTACATACGAAATTCGGATCTGCACCGTGATCTTCATTTAAGAATGGTTCGGGAAGTCATTCGCGAAACAGCATCGAAACATGCAGAAAGGTTACAAAATCATATAAACAGTGAAGCCCGAAAACTAGGAGAGGCTAGAAATAGCAGGCGCAGACTGAAAAGAACAACGTTTCATGATCTATTACCAATCTGAGAAAGTAACAAATATCATTATATTTAGTTATAAAATTTAGTTTAAAAAAGGAAAGCTTGCTATTACAGTTTTTATTGTTTTGTTCATACATTGCGAAAAATATTGCTTGTTAGTTTAAATTTATCACTAGGTGCAATTTCAATGAAATGTAAACCCCTCATTTATTACGTTTCAATAAAAAAAAAAAAAAAATATTATCTTGTGATGCTCCTGCTATTTGGACAATTGTTGTTTTTGTAGAACAATGCTTAAATTTTTTGTTGGTGACATATTCACATGTGTGCGGATATGTGTGTTTGTACGCCTGTGCATTATTTGTTCGGTAATAAATACAAATATATGTACATATAAGTATATATGAATGTATGGACATGCAAGTCAATGCGCGCACATGTAATACATATATTGATAAGTGATAAAATCATGATTTGATTTTCTGAATGCACACATGCATACATTTATATGAGCAGATAATAAGGTTATGATATGAGCATGTGCAAAGACATAAAATTTATATGATAGAATATTTGCATACATAGGTAGATATGTATATGTATATTGTTGTGATAAATTTAATTTCTATTAGTAAGAAATATAATACAAAAATATTTATAGTATAGTATATTACGTAAAAATCAAATTAAATTATTAAATATACAAATTGACTATAAATATGATTATGCATGCATATATACAAAATATCATCTCATATCATAATTACCGTGCGATTCTGTAACGTGAGACAGTATCAAGTCTCTAAATTTGAGATTTTGAGTTAGAGACAATTTTTGAGACTTGAGACGATTTTGCTATTCTGTAAGTGACAGTCTCAAAATCTATTACATTTCATTATTCAGAGATGTTTTTACACTTGAATGATTATAAATATGTCGATAACAAATATTAACTTTTCTATAACATAGTCAAAAAACATAATTATCAATAAAAAATGAAAATATATGTTGACTTTGTTTCATAATATTTACGAAATTTATGTAAAATTTACTTATTTTTAACTTTTTCGTGTTTGAATTGCTTACAAAATGTAAGAAAACGACAATCGATTAATATCTATGATGATCTCTATTCAGTACATTGAAAATGACAGCAAGAGTTCTTTTTAGTTTTGTGACCAGCTAACTACCTGGTCTCAATATTTTGAGACTAACGCTAGAGACTGTTTAGTGAATAGTAACTAGTATCAAATTGATACTTTGTCTCAAAATGTCTCAAATAGAGACTAGAGACTGGTTACAGAATCCCGCTATTAGTTTTACATGCCAATATGAAAATGCCGGCAAAACGCAAAAGCATACATATTTGCATACTTTGCGAAAGCAAAAATTGAAGCATGAAAACATCACAATGCTGTTGTTGGGAGTATCATAAAGAGCATGCATACATATATTTATGGCTCTTCATATTCTTGGGTATGTGAGACAGAGAACACAATAAAAAATGTGTTTATGTTATCTGTGTAAGAGGTGTGCTTTGTACACATTTTTCGCTGTCAAAAGTGAAAAAAATATAAACAAGCAAAACGAAATTCTTCGTTAGGAGTGTAATCATGGGCATGCATACATTCATATATTTCTGTCTCTTCATATTCTCTACTTCGGCATATATGCCATGTCATCATATGCCGTGAATACATATATTTACTTCTCTTCATATTCTCGGTTAGAATATGTGAGAGAATTGTAAGAAATAATAAAATTGTGAGGCGAAATCCGACCTACAATGTTAGCAAATGCGGCGAATTCCTTACTTCGAATAGCTTAATAATTATACTTGCATAAGTTGATACAAAATGCTATCCAATAGCTTTACCGCGGTAGTCCCCAAGTGCCACACCTTTTTTTGTTTTTTTAATTCTAGACCACCGGGACCCCTTAGTACATATATCACTAGATTCTGCAATGGGTGCTCTTTTGGCTTTGCATATTTCAGTATAGGATTTTTGCATTTTGTCATCGTGCAATCTATGATTAATGATATTCTTGACAACAAGAACCGCATTTTTCTAACTAAACGCAGTACTGTTCAACTTCAACTGCTTGTTAGCAGTTCAGAATTTTTGATACTGTACTGGCACGGAATTGAAAATCGGAATACTTAACAAAGGTTGAAGTTTGACAAAAACCTGCCACCTATCGAAAATTGACTTCTTGACGCAATTTCTTACGACTACATCCTATAAAATTTTAAAAATGTTACACGTTTTGCGCGTTTTTATGCAACCGTTCCGGTAGTCATACTTTTTCGAACATTCAGTTTTTGCAGAAGCCAGGTTCGCTTTTTGCAACTGGTTGCATCATGCTCAAATTGTATTATCAAAAACGCTGTAAACACCCGCTGCAACAAGCCTTTGTGTTGATTGTAGTGATTGATGTGTTTATTAATGTGAAATTAAAAACATTACCTCATAGACACAGACTAGATATACTACTGTGCCCAAAAAATGAGGTGACGTTTGAATTTAAACTGCGCGCGCCGAAGGATTTGAAGAATTATTTTTTTTTAGGTTGGTAGTACTGTCAGTTACATTTATGTCAAATTTCGTGTCAAAATATTCATTAGTGTTTGAGATACGTGTCGTTTTGTGAGCTGCTAAAAGTGAGTTTTTCGTTTTTTGCGATGTCGAAATTTGTTGAACAAAGTATTTGCATTAAACTTTGTTTACGGAATCAACTGCTGCGAATACGTTGAGGATGGTACAGAAAGCCTTTAGTAATGAGGCTATGTCTAAAAAAATTTTTACAAGTGGTATAGTGAGCTCCAAGCCGGCCGTGAACGTGTCGAAGACGAAGAGCGTCCAGGCCGACCATCAACCTCAACCGACGAAGCTCACGTTCAACAAATCAAAGATTTGGTGTGGAAAAACCGTCGATTAACAATTAGAGACCCCTGCGAATGGCAGGCACCTTGTCGTGGTGCAGGGGCTTAAACCGCAGCACAGCACGGCATCTCCCAGCCGCCAGGGGTGATGCTGAATAGGATCTCTCCTGTGGGCTGGCGGAAGCCGCATGTGCGCGGTGACCAAGAGCTACCACCTCCTAATCCAGGGTGTTATGCCACGCGTGCCCATTGGATAATTTGCAGCCAGGAGGTGAATTCGGCTGTATTCGTACGGAGCCTTCCCAACACCGGGCCGCCTTGGGAAGTAACGGTGGCCTTACTGCGTCAAGGGGCTCTGGCGCAGCGGACTTTCTGGATTCCCCTTTATGATGACTAGACCGGGAGGCTCACAACACGTTCCAAACGGTCGTAAGAAAAAGATGATACAAAAACAACAACAAACTCAACGGTAACGACCAAGGCTACGACAACGGACAATAGCAGCAGCAGCAGCAGTACCGCTAGCAAGAGTGGCCCTTGGGCTAAATGTAAGTTTAGATTCATGGAGGTGTTGACGCCGCAAGAACGGGAGCTCTTTGAAGAGCACGCTCACGACGACGACGATGTCCCTCCTGCAGCGGAACTCAGCGCAGTGTGTCTACCGAGACCACGGTAAGTCGCGCAAATGCTACCCCCGCAACCCCCTTGAGCAGGATCGACTGCGGAGAGGAGGGTGGTTTCACGAAAGTGGAATCCAGGGGTGAACGAAAAAGAAAAAGGCAACGAGGAAACATCCCCTGTACCTCGAAGCCAGGACAGCCAGGAGGCCACGACGACCCACGTAGAACAGGAATGAGCGGGGCCACTCTTAAGTGGTACCTAAGATTCCTGGAGGACGGCTTGTCACCGGAGTCAGCTGAAAAGCGGGCTCTGAGTGGGAGCAGTGGGAACAACCCCTCTCCCAACAGTGTACAATGCACAGGCACCAATGGTGGGTCGGCAGCAACAAAGCGCAGAAATCGAAGGCGTCGCCGAGCCAAAGCAGCCGCGTCGGAGGCACGGAGCGAGGCAAGGCCGGCACCCCAAGAAGCACCCATGGAGAAAAGAAAGAGTGGCCAAATAACACCACAGGAGCCACCAAGGCCCAAAAGACCACGGGAGGACAAACCACAGGAGGCCAGTGGAAAGCGTTCCAACCCCAACCAGCAGCCGGTGAAAACCACAGGCCGCAAATATTCGGAGGCCGTGAGTAGCATCCGAATGGCAGTGTTGCCCCGCAACTACCCGGCGGAGGCCCTGGAGTCCGAACAGCTAATGGCTCTCCAGGACTGCCTTGTAAATGCCCTGTCTGTCGGCGTCGGCTTCACCGGCGCCTTCAATGGTATTTTCTTTAAGGGGGCATGCTGCTGGTCGATTGCCAAGAGGAAAAGTCGGCCACCTGGCTGACAGAGATTGCGCCAAGGCTAGAGGGTTGGAAGGGTCCGGCCCTGTGTGTTAAGAGAGGGGAGGACATACCGCAGCTGCACAGCATGGTGGCGTTCTTCCCAAGAAGTGCAGACAAGGGCTACGACTTCGCGCTCAGTCTGGTGAGGAACCAGAACGAAGGTTTAAGTACCTCAGCGTGGAAGGTCGTAGCAAGCAGCATTGAGGGTTCTGGGTGGAACCTCAACATTACGATGGACGACCAATCGTATAAGTATATCAGGCAGAAGGAGTTCAGGCAGAATTTCCGCTTCGGCAAGATTATTGTGAGGCCATGGAGGCCCAAAGCTACGTCAGCAAGCCAAGAAACCGCGACGGGGATGACCGCAGCACCGGCTCCACCCGTAACCCGCCCAGCAGCGCATGAGGCGACTGCAGCTGTTGTCTCCGGAGGGCAAAGCGAGTCCCCCAACGAACCCATCTCGGCCGGACATGATGTGACCACCGCCGCGAATTCAGATGGAAGCAACAAGTCCCCGAACGAGCAGGAAGGCATGCCAACCACCCAAGAGCTTCTGGAGGGCCTGGAGATGCAGGTTGATGAAGAGACCGTGGACGAGGACCTGTCTCTCATCGAGCCCTTATTATAAGCTCCAGAACCGGCATAGAAGTGGCCCAGGTGAACCTACATCACACATCGGCGGCCTCGGCGCTCATCGTGAATAGGTTCATCTCGGATAACCTGGGCATCCTTCTAATCCAGGAACCTTGGGTGTTCAGAGGAGAGGTAAGAGGCCTCAACTCGAGAAAGAGCAAGGTAATCTGGGATCTCTCTAGCGAGAGACCCCGTTCTTGTTTAGTCGTTAGAGCCGATATAGACTTTCTCTGTATTTCAGAGTTTCTAACGCAAGACCTAGTGGCGGTGCAGGTGAAGGACAAGGAAGGGTCGGACTTCGTCCTCGCATCCGCTTACTTTCCGGGAGAGGCAGCCACCGGGGACCGACCTCCGACCCGTACCCCTAGGAATACTAACTGGGGTATTTTCAGAGAAACCCTAAGCAAAAATATAAGTGAAGTGGGGCAGGCGGGTATTAGATCGACCACAGCTAGACTGGAGAGCAAACTGGGAGCGATAAACCAGTCCATTGTGGACGCCTATCACTATTCTTGTCCACTGAAAACGACCACCAGCAAACAAAGCTTCCCCTGGTGGTCCAGTAATCTCTCAGCCCTCAGACGAAGGGTGCGTAAGCTGTTCAACAAAGCCAAGCGCACAGGTAGCTGGGATGACTACAAATGGCACCTAACAGCCTACAACAAGGAGATTAGGCTTGCCAAGTCTAACAGCTTCAAGAATTTCTGTGATAGCGTCTCCTCGACCCCGGAGGCAGAAAGACTGCACAAGGCGTTGTCGAAGGGTAAGACGGACACAGTTTTCTCCCTTAAAAGACAGGATGGGACCTATACGACAAGCGCGGAGGAGAGGGCAGAAACACTCCTACAAACGCACTTCACGGAGACGGTTCAAGCTGACCTAACCCCAACTTCGGTCACACGTAGGCCAGATCGCTCGGACTGGCTGACTGCAAGGAATCTGTTCACTACAGACTCAGTCAGGTGGGCACTGGCCTCCTTTTCAAGCTACAAGTCACCGGGAGTGGACGGCGTCTTCCCGGCCCTTCTGCAGCAAGGTATGGACATCCTCCTACCACACCTGCTGGGGCTGATGAGAGACCTGAACCATGGAGAATTGCCAAAGTAATTTTCATCCCTAAGATAGGGAGGAGGGACTATTCGCGGGCTAAATCGTTCCGGCCTATAAGTCTGACTTCCTTTATGCTGAAGGGGATGGAGAAAGTAATAGACAATCATATCAGATCGGAAGCGCTGAAGACCGCACCCCTACATGCCGGGCAACACGCGCACAGAGTGGGTAGATCCAACTCACGTTCGAGCTGCAGGATTCGCTGGATAACAGCGAGGTTGCCATCTGCGCCTTCCTTGATATTGAGGGTACCTTTGATAATGCGTCTCATACTAGCGTTATCAAGGCACTCGAGAAAAGGAACGTCAACCCCCAGATACGCAGATGGATAGAAGCCCTTCTGCCCACTAGGGTTGCCGAAACAACAGTGGGAGACAGTAAGATTCGTCTTGGCACCACAAGGGGCTGCCCACAAGGTGGAGTATTGTCCCCTCTGCTTTGGGGCCTGATAGTAGACGAACTACTCGAGTTACTTACAAGCAATGGAATTCGCAGTCAAGGGTAAGCGGACGACATTGACCTAATGGCGAGAGGCAAATATCCAGCAAAAACCACCGTGATCCCATTCACTAAGCGGGATCTCTTCCGGGCCTGAGGTCCCTAACAATTGGAGGCACAGAGGTGGAAATGTCTAAGGAGGTCAAATACCTTGGCCTCACATTAGACTCAATGCTGAAATGGAGTAGGCATTTGGACCTAACGCTGTCCAAAGCAACTAGAGCGCTTATGATTTGCAGACGTCTGGCCGGCAGATTATGGGGATGCAAGCCAAATATCATTAGATGGCTGTATACCATAGTAGTAAGGCCATAGTCACCTATGGAGCGGTTGCCTGGGCCACCAAGGCTGCGCAGCCCTCTGTGATTCAGAAACTGTCAAAGCTGCAAAGACTTGCATGTGTCTGTGCTTCGGGAGCAATGCGCACATGCCCCACGGTGGCACTGGAAGTCGCTTACAGCGCTACATCAGGTGGTAAAGCTAGCAGCAAAGCACACAATGCTACTAATGTCAGCAGAAGGCTGTGGAAGAGGGAAAATAATGTCCTCTAGACAGATGGACGCTCTAGCGGAAATCACACCGCTAGCCCTGCTCCCAAGGGACGGCACAACGAAGAAAATAAATGTCAAGAAAAATTTCAAAGTAACTCTAGGCAGCAAGAAGGAATGGAATGATTCCACGCTGGAAAGGCTGTTGGCAGACAGCAGACAGTGGTACACTGCTGGCTCGAAAACACCGGAGGGTATTGGGGCGGGTTTTGCGGGCCCGCGTACGAAGCTGTCCATACCTATGGGCTGCTTCCCAAGCATCTTCCAGGCTGAATTTTTTGCCATCAGTCAATGCGCCGAAATCAACCTCAGCCGCAACTATCGCAACCTGCGCATAGCTATTCTCAGCGATAGTCAAGCGGCACTAAAGGCGATCTTATCATACGAGAGCAGATCGCTTTTAGTCGAAGAGTGCATAGGAAGGCTTAATCGCCTGTCCTTGTGCAACCGGGTGCACCTAATTTGGGTACCAGGGCACAAGGGAGTAGAAGGGAATGAGAAGGCCGACGAACTGGCCCGCACGGCGGCAGCGTCCAGGATGTTGGGACCAGAGCCGTACATGGAAGTAGGACCCCACACTCTTAAGGAATGCTCCGCACAGAGGAGAGAGAGGAAAGAGAGCGGTACAGGCGGCAGGCAGCAGGCATGCGCCACGCCAATCTGCTCCTAGGCGGGTATAACCTCTCCAGGTTTAAAGAAGTAATTAACCTCCCCCGTGAGAAACTCCGTCTCCTCGTCGCAGTCTACACAGGGCACTGCAAGCTCAGGAAGCATCTGTCCAACTTGGGCATGGGCTCCTGTGCTAGCTGCCGGTTCTTCGACCTGGAACAGAAGACACCAGCACACCTAATCCTAGATTGCACAGCAATCTGTAAGAAGAGGCTTAAGGCCCTGGATTCCATCTATATCAGCAGGGATCACATCACCGCACTAGCACTCGGTAAACTACTGGAACTGTTCAGGTTGCTGGGGCTCTGGGAGGTCATATGATATAGGAGAGGGCACAATAGACCCTAGGTCGCGGTGCAGAACCTCAATATTTAATCTATCTATCTATCTAACAATTAGAGACCTTGCTGAAGAAGTTGGCATATCGAAAGGCCAATACCATTTTGAAGGATGTTTTGGGCCTCAAGCGCGTCAAATCTCGACTGGTGCCGAAAACATTGATTTTTTTGGAAAAAAGGCGTCGCGTTGAAGTGTGTAAAACGATGCTTTTCGACTACCATGGTGTCATGAAATGCATTATAACTGGCGATGAGACTTGGATCTATACTTACGACTCTGAAACAACCGATCAATCGAGCGAATATCGTGCCAAAAGAGAGCCGAAATCAATCGCGCCAAAATCGCTCAAAAATCAAGGTCATGTTGACTGTTTTCTTCGATTATTGTGGTGTTGTGCATTATGAATTCCTTCCAACCGGTCAAAAAGTCAACATGGAATATTATTTGAACGTTATGCATCGTTTGCGTAACGCTATCTGCATAAAAAGGCCGGAATTGTGGAAAGACAATTCTTGGTTTTTACACCACGAATGCACCATCCCATACTGCCCTCGTAATTCGTGATCCTTTCGCCAAAAACTCAACCCATATCGTTCCGCAACCACCGTTTTCATCTGATCTGGCGCCGTGTGACTTCAAGCTCAAAAGGCCGCTCCGGGGACACCGTTTTTATACGATAGAGGAGATTCAAGCCGCAGCGAAGACAGAACTGAAGGCCAACCCGGAAAGTGACTACAACCAGTGTTTCGATGATTGGAAAATCCCTTTGGCATAAGCGCATTGCATCGGGAGGGGATTACTTTGAAGGGGATGAAATTGATTTGGAAGAATAAATGATTTTCAAAATAAATACAATGTGATTTCTTGGGCACAGTAGTACAAACATAAGCAGCCTCCTTCTTCATTTCCTTTCAAGTATTATACAAAAAATAATGATCATCCGATCAAAAGTATATTTCCTTCGTCAAAAACTATGTATAGCAATCCAACTCATGGCGATCCGTTTCTTTATATGCAATTTTCGAAAATACCAAAATAAAATCCAGTTATATACACTTTTATGAAATTTATAGCATTCAAGGACTGGGTTCAACAAATCATATAACATCACAGAAAAACATCTAATGCCAAAGCTTTTAAAGATGGGAAAATTCAAATTCAGTTTTATTTATTTAAATTTTTTTTGTTAATTTAAAATCTCGATACGTATTACAAAATTTATAATAATGTAATGACTAAAAAACAAATTTTAATTACAAGCCAATTCCTCCAGATATGTTCATTTCAAAAATTTGTGAAAAATTACCTTTGTAATTTAGTTACGAATATATTCATCATCAATATATGTAACTGATATTACATGATATGCATATGCACAAAAGCAATATTAAAAATATAGCCATGAAACAGACTTTTAGTTTCCGCGTGTCCCGGTGTTCTTCACCTCAATTATCTCATTTTGATTATCTAGCAACCCACTTAAATTAGTGCAGATAGATTTGTTACAAACATATCCTCCTCTCCTCGATACGGATAAGAATTTTGGTTTGAAATTCAGAAAAGTAAAACAATTGTTCACGTAAAATCGAAATATTAACCTACATACCCTCATATAATTTTCCTGAATGTATATCAATTAGCGTTTCCTATAATGAAATTAATTTCATGACTTTATTTAGATTTTTATGAAATAAATTTAAAGAGACGTTGCTCCATTAAAGCTATTTTAAGATAATAAAAATATAATATTATTAATACAGAAGATGTTACTCAATGCATGTGGTTTGAAAAAAGTATTATTGGTATGGAAATGAAATGATACTGAAAATATAATAAGTTTGTATTTAAATCAGATGTCGGGTTTTCTAAGCCGCCATCCTAGGGCAAACTTGAGCCCAATGGAATGCAATAATTTCTCTGAACTGTGATGAAGGTATAAGAAGCGATATTTATTACTGGCTTTCGAACCAACATTGTTAGCTTCACATTCGTTTTAGGAGCTCAATGCTTATCATTACATCTTTACCCCCCGTCATTAAAAAAAAATTGAATTGTAAGGAAAAGAAAAACCATCAAAGTGACAAGTCTACTAACGAGTTAATCAAAGTTAAATTGTCGATAACCATTAATAACAGCATAAATATATATACTAAATTCGCACGGCGTATGCATATTGAGGGCTACATTTCTTTCAGTTCAGTTTTGTTAATTTTCAAAAATGGGCACCAGCGTACGCGTACAAGGAAGTAATTAATTACTCGATCGCTTTGTCCATGAAGTCAAGAAATCGTTTGGCATATTGTTCGGGATCACAGGTAGAAATTCCATCCACATTACTTCCATACTTCACAGTTTTAGCTGCTTTGGCGGCCTTAAAAATAGAATTATAAATTTATAAAAGAAATTAACTTTTGATCTTTAAATAAACAATGTCAATACATTAAACAAAATGTGTTTTACACATTATGGTAATGAATATATGTATATATTTTTTACAAAATATAGGGAAAAGTTAAACACTTTCAAAATCGGTTCCCACGAAAAAAAATACTAAGGAGCCCAATTAAGAAGTTTTAGATCAGTAATTTCGAAATGTCTGTTTTATATCTTAAAGTACAAAATATTAAAAATATTTTCTGAAAACTTTAAGTCGAGCAAAAACTTTTCGAATTCGATAATATTCTCTGGAGCTCGTGTGTGTAAAACCTCGAAATCGTTTCTCTCGATAACTTTCAACGAAATATTTAGATCTTGTTTTTTGAAACCTGAAAATCTAGTGTGTGCTCGAAGGATTTTTTGTTTTCTATTTTCAACTTTTTATTAACTGTTGTTTTGGCAATATTACGATTCTTTCGGCGCCGCGATTTGATGGTACGGATGGATAGAGGAGGTTCTCAGGATTAAAAAATGTACACACATATACCACATATACTTGTTTAAAGTTAAACAATTTGTAAAAACAATGCTCGTTATTTCACTATGTTCAACCCACTCTTCACACATCTTTTAATTAATATATATTTAATTACACTGTACACATTCGTATATATCAAAAATAGACACTAATTGTATATTTTTTAAGAAAATAAATGTACTTTAAAAACTATTTTGCATATTTAAAGTTTCAAGAGATTGGTGCGTTTACATTTATAACAAATGGCAGTGTCGCCATACCTTGTGTCCTGAAAATATTTATTTATTTAAAAAAAAAAAAACTTTCTGTGTCATATTTAGAAACATAAATGATTCAAAATGAACTATTGTTTCATATATAATATTTATATGGATTATATAACATATATTATTTAAAAAGTATACAAATATACAACAGAAAGTAGTTCGACGCAAAAGAACTGATCAGCCCGGTGTTGGACCGCCCAGGGTTATTTTCTTTTTTTGAAGCGCAGCCGAAGGCCGCCAGTGCAGAAAGTAGTTCAACACAAAGGAATATTATTTTTTATCTTTATGTATCAAATAACATAAGATACAAAAACCATTTGTAACATTTTCTCTATATATGTTAAACAAAAAATTTTTTAATAGTTTTTTCAAAACACAATATGTGGCAACACTGGTATTTGTCAAGTCATGTACAAAAAAACAAAACAATACAAAATAAGAGCCACATTAAATTGTGGAACTTTGAAGTGAAATATCTCGAAAACTATGAGCCTGAGGACGGTATGTGTGTTACATTTTTTAATCCTGAGGACCTCCTCTATCCATCCGTACCATCAAATCGCGGCGCCGAAAGAATCGTAATCGTGCCGTTTTTTTAAGAAGATCTGAAAAAAAAACTTGAACACTTGAAAAAATATTTTGTTCTACAGATTTTTCATTTGTAACTTCGGTTTCTCAAACAGTTGTTAGATTTTTCCCCCGAAAATATGGAAACAAATTTTTAATAACATTTTGCTGGCTAAAAAAGGTTGTTTATTAATATAACGAATTCTTGATTGATTTTAGATGAATGTCCTAGAATTAATATGGGCACCGCCGGGAGCTTCGATTGAAATCAAATCAACACAAAGAGACATTACTTAGAAAGTTATTATTTTTTCTGAATTCTGACAAGCCGAACCCTCATACATATGATTTGTTTTTTCACTTTGCTAAAACAAAAAAGGAATAAATAAATATGGGTAATATTCTAGTTAAGGTCCCGTAGCGAAAAGAAAAAAATAAGAATAAAAAATTCATAAAGATGTGGTGGGTAACGGAAAATCTTTTAGAATTACCTCTCTCTGAATAAAACCCAGTGTTGAACCGACCTGAGTTTTTTTAAGAGGACTTGCTCTATCCGAGCATACCCATTTTATGGTAGCTTCGAATTTGGCGGCTGCTATTCTAAATCCCAGCATTTGATTTTTTAATTTTTTTTTTTTTTAATGTATTGCGTCTAAACAAGAGGACCAAAATAGAAAATTACCTAAATATTTTTTCCCATTCAAAATACGGCAACTGAAACGGGGCCGTTCGAGATGGCAATCACGACAGCAGTATTGCAAATTTGTTAAAGTATCACGTTCTGCGTGAAATTTTGGCGACACTTGCAACAACAATATGTTGTGGCGTCACTACCAATATACAACACTGTTGCTGTACTGCTGACTGCTGTAATTATTACGTAGCTCGGTAGCACCTAATATTTGCCATTTAACGTTCTTTCTTGCAAGTAAACACCAACTAAAGGGTTTTGGATCAAAAATATAACATTAAAACATAAATTCCAGTTTAATATTCTATACTTATAAAATTAGATAAATTGAGCTGTGTTTCGGCCAGCACATTAAACAGGTGAATTATTAAAATTAACTTTTACACGAAGCGAACCAAAATATACAATACATACATATTCCATATTCTATCTTTGTCCTTACCTGTTTTTTTACACCATATTGTGTTAGCACATCTATAATGGCAATAAAATAAATTTCCCTCCTTTCTGTAATTACAAAAAAAATGTTATGTGTTCATTGAAATTTATTTGATTACGAAAGCTGTTATAAAACCGAGCCAATATTTGGTAATATTTTCATAACCTTATCTTTACCTATTTCAAATACAAGGTGCGTTCCAAAGTAAACAGGACTTAAAAAAACAAAAAAATTGTTTCTTCGGCAATATCAATTTATTTTATTCAAAATAGTCCCCATCTGCTTCAATACAGCTTTTTTAAGCTCGTTGGGCGAAATGGCCGCCAGTATGCCGGTGCAAGCCTTTTGAATGGCGTCTACAACTGCATAACGCTTTCCTTTCATGGGCAAATGTAATACAGGCAAATACGGGGAGTGGTTAAGAGACCGCCGATCGATGATTCTGATTCTGAGCAATTTTTGGCCGTCAGTCAATTTGTGCGGAATAAACTGTGCACACATCTTTCGTAAGCCCAAATGTTTGGTAAAAATCCGATAAATTGATGTTTTGGAGATGTTCAATTCCATTTCCATGAAATTCCATGATGATTTCGGCTGATTTTTGATGAATTCATGCACAGTTTCTATGAGATTTCCGGTGATCACGGATTTTGATTGGCCCACATGTTGATCGTCATTTATGTTCTCACGATCACTTTGAAAACATTGAAACCACTCGTGCTCTCTGCTACGGGATAGGCAATCATCGTCATAAATTTGTTTCATCAAGTGAAACGTTTCGGTAAAAGTTTTACCAATTTTAAAACAAAATTTAATGTTGTTGTTGTTGTTGTTGTTGTTGTAAAGGCAGAATTCTGCCGAGTAGACAGTTCTTGGCCGGATAAAAATCCGGGTCCGTTCCGGTTACGTAGACCCGACTGTCGAGGGAACGGAAACATAAAATGTTGGCTCTTTGTTCGAAACTCATTTTCGCACCGATAACACAACCATAATGACACTTAAAATGCAATAACTTCACTTCCAATAGATGAAATGTCATGAAATTCTCACTGGACAATCGATAAATATAGCATCGACATATAGATGGTGCCACCAGGGCGCTAGATCCAAAAAGCCTGTTTACGTTGGAACGCTGTTTGTATAACAACATAAGTTCTAATAGAAAAATGGTTTGTGAGAATATAATATAGTAAAATTTCGTTTAAAATATTATCCAGCTAACATGCTCGTAAATAAAACAGTTACACAAAATTAATATTACCTTCAACGCTCGGAATAGCGTAGATATCCACTTCATAGACAACTTCCTTATATTGTGCACCGCGCGGTGAGTCAGGTGGTGTATTGTAAGTCCATCTACAATTTACATATTTATATATTTGAATAATATATGTATGATGTTCAGTGCTTTTACCTTTCCCCACTATCACATTCCTCGCTTTCGCTGTTTTCGCTTCGTGCAGTCCCTTGAGAGTTTTCCCCTTGCAATGCTTCCTCTTCAGCACGAACACAGTCATGTATGCCGACTAAGAGTGAGTAGTCCATTATGTGTAACTTTGTAAGGAGCTTTTGTAATAAAACAAACCGATTTGAAAAAAAGTGAAAGTTCACGAAATTAATAAAAAAATTAGCTTTTTACTTACATCAACATCACTTGATAAAATGTCTAACAATTTTGTTTTTGCTTCTCCAATTTCAATCTTGACTTTTTGCTTTATAAAGTCATTATCTTTGTATGTAGGTAAATATTTTTCTAACTCTTTTTCAGATGCCTCACGATCAACGGTACTGCCTTTTAAGTCAAATTTCCTTGAAGCATAAATTAGTTAAAAAAATATGCTAACAATAATTTGAAGTTGATGGTAATTTGAACTCACTTGTGTATGGTTAAATGGGAACTAAATATATTCCTCATAACGACAAAATAATGTTGACCGCTTTCAACCGTTATTCTATACATACCCAAATATTGTGGTAAAAGAGTTTTGCCATGTTTTTCAACGATGTACTAATAGAAAAAAGACACAATTTTAAATTAATTTCAGAAAAGATATATCAAAGATATAAAGACAATTTAAAATAATTGAAAAATAAAAAAAATTGCTCATTTTTGATCTATAGCAATGTACCAATTTATATATGTACGTTTCTCTTCATACTAGGTTGGCAAATATAGCATTAATTTTCAATTTAAATTTTACGTGAAAATCCAATCGTTGAAATATGTTTTTTATATATTGGTATGACTGTCCCTGATTTCTGTGCCGAATGTCACATCGAAATAATCATTAGTGTTTAGTATACGCTTGTCTTCCTGTGGTACATAAAGTGCATTCGCCGATTTTTACGGTGAGTGAAATTATTCAATGAAGAAGTCACAATAAATTGTGTGACCGGAATCAAATTTTTGGTGTCGAAACGTTCAAAATATTTTCGCTGATAATTGTTTGTCACGAGCAAGTATTTTAGATTTGTATAAATTTTTCAAAGAGGGTCGAGAACGCGTAGGTGACGTAACACGTTGTTGTTGTTGTAGCGGGCCGAGGTGACAGTCGCTGGTCGGAATTCTGCCGCTACAACAACAACAAGCTCGTTAATTCTTACTTGTCAAACAATTGTAGGGGGATGGAGATGGCGGAACAGTTAAACGATTCGACATTCTGCACTATGAATAACGAAGCCCCAACCAGAATTATGGGCAGCTGTAATAGCTCGCTCGATTTCAGCATTGCTAGTGGTGGTCTGATAAATATCATATGCTAACTCTCGCATAATTATCTCGCTCAAGAAAGCTCCTGACTTTATTTCTGTGGACAACTTCGTTAACTTTATAAAATCTCACTGGGTCGGCTTCACAGAATCACCGTTTTACCCATTTTTACGGACGGTTTTCGTCTATACGTACGACATGACCTAGCCAGCGCAGCCTCTCTCTCTTAAATCGCTGAACTATGTCAATGTCATCGTATATCTCATACAGCCCATCGTTCCAGCGAATGCGATATTCTCCGTGGCCATTGCGCAAAGGATCATTAAACTACCCCAGAACCTTTCTCTCGAAAACTCGAAACGTCGACTCATCAGATTAACGTCCATGCCTCTGCACCATATAGCAGGACGGAAATAATGAGTGACATGTAGAGGTTGGTTTTTGTTCGTCGAGAGAGAACTTTACTTCTCAATTACCTACTCAGTTTAATGTAGCACTTGTTGGCAAGAAATATTTTGCGTTGGATTTCGGGGCTGACATTGTTTTTGTTGTTAATGCTGACCCGTTCCAGGATAGACGAAATTATCTACAACTTCGAAGTTCTGACTGCTAACAGATTCTTTAATGACGGGAGATATTTCGTATCGCCCTCGATCATTTACTTTGCTTCCTTATTCACTCTCGAAAAAGCAGAGCTAATGGCGCGGGTGTTGAGGCCAATGATATAAATATCATCGCCATACGCCAGCAGCTTTACGCTCTTATGCAGCTCGAATTATTTTCTCCAGCTGCAGATTGAAGAAGTCGCACGATAGGCAATCTTGACGGAGCTTTTGATGTTTCTCAACGTCAGTTTACCCAGCCTTATTAGCTTTGCGGGAATACCAAATTCAGGCATGGCTGCATAAAGGTGGCTCCTTTTCGTGCTGTCAAAGGCATCTTTGAAGTCGACGAATAGGTGGTGCGTGTCGATTCTCCTTTCACGGGTCTTTTCCAGTTTGACGCATGGTGAATAATTGGTCAGTTGTTGATTTGAAAGGCCTAAAGATAACACTAAAAAGGTCCAATAAGTTTGTTGACGGAGGCCTTTAATCTTTCACACAATACGCTCGATAGAACCTTATGTGCGATATTGAGGAGATTTATCCTACAATAGTTGGCGTAGATCGTGGGGTTTCCCTCTTTGTGGATTGGGCACAGCACATTTCTATTCTATAGAGATGCATGCTCCTTATCAGTTCTGCGTCGCCGAGTTTGAATAGCTCGGCCGGCAATACATCGGCCCCGTTGCTTTGTTTTTCTTCAGGCGCGTAATTCCTATTCGAACTTCTTCATCATGGTCGGGCGATGGAACGAATGCTCCCTCACCCTCGATTGGGCAATCGGGTTCGCCTTCTCCTGGCGTTGTACGTTCACTGCCATTCAGTAGGCTGGAGAAGTATTCCTGTTTTGGGCAACGATTACTAGATCACTTCTGGGGGTACTACATTAGTATTAGCTCTCTCTCTTTTACTGTCTGCAAATACGTTTCGCTTCAGTCTTTAAGTCTTGGTACCTATCCCATCCCGCACGTGTTGTGATCGATCGTAACGTTGCAAGATAGGCTGTATGTTCTCTCTCTGCTGCGACACGGCACTCTCCATCGTACCAGCTGTTCGGTTACATTATCTGAAAACCAACGGTTCCGATTGCAGTTGTACGTAAGAAACTGAAATGTTGTCCTAAATTTCCCTTATACCGAGTTGTTGAAGAATGCTCTCAGAAAGCAGGGCAAGCCGAGTAGAAAATCGTTCGGCTATCTGTTGTGATTGCAGATTCTCGACGTCGAACCTTCCTTGTGTTTGTTTTGCTGCACAAAGGCGGGTGGGTATCTTAGCTGCAACAAGATAGCGGTCCGAGTCGATGTTGGGACTTCGAAGTGTACGCACGTCTAAAATAGCGGAGACGTGTCTTTCGCCTACTACAACATGATCGATATGGTTGGTGGTGTTTCGATTCGGAGATATCTAAGTAGTTTGGTGAATTTTTCTATGCACGAATTTGGGAACTTTCCTCATGGAGGCTGAATTTACCGACTATTGTGCAAAACATACCTTCTTTGCTCACCCCGGCGTTAAAGTCGCCAAGCACTATTTTGGCTTCGCTTTGATGCGGATTGTGGCTAGACGTTCATCTACCGGGGTGAATAACAGTACCTGGCGACGGAGTCTCTCTCCCACCACGCATCCAATGCCGAACTTGCGCTCCGTTTTATGGCCACTGTAGGAAACGCCACAAAGACCTACTCGACTCAGTTCTTGTCCTGTCCATTTCTTGGACGGCGGTGATGACAGCCTTTATTTTCACGAGGACACTAACCAGCTGGGCAGCGGCACCTTCTCAATTAAGGGACCAGACATCCCATGGGGGTTTCTCTTCCAAGATTTTACTCTTCATTGGGTGCGTTTTTTACGTGTAGAGTTACAAACCAACGCACAACCCTAAGGAAGGGATGTTTCGCCTTCAAGCGGATGTTCTTTGGCTAATCCTCTGGTCTAGGACCGGAACTTGTCAGCAGCCTGAGCTATATGTCAAAGAATCGTTTCTGGCCACTCCCAAGTGAATGGCTATCAGAAAATTTTCCGCACTTGCGTGAACTTCTAAATATAACTCCCTCCATTAAACTTCGACTTATCCATAATAGACCCTGACATATAAAAGAAGTGTCTACCGAGCAATGAGTCTACGCATGACACTAGCCATCTCTTTGCATGCCCTGCTGACCTGACACATCCGACACCCCTCTTCCTTTAGTCCGACCCCGTCGAAACAACACGTTTTCTGGGTCTAACGTTGGATAACGGCGATACCAACTTATCTAATCCTTACCCTCCTAACGGAGTTAGGTACCGTTACAACAACAAGAACAACCATCTGATGATCAACACGTCAATAGAATAAAAAAAAGAGAATCGACTGTTATCAGTCAGAGATTTTACTGGAACAGTTGGAATATCGGAAAGATCTGTGAAAACCATTTTTAAAGGTCGTTTGGTCATAAGAACAATACATGCAGTATACATTCACCCGGATGTTCGTAATTTTTTATATTAGGTAAATGGGGGCTCAGGGAAGTATTTAGTTGATTAACCCAGTTTTTGATACACAGAGATATTATTGAGAAAATATATCTGAATTTGTGAATTTTCGGTCGATTTCAACTATAGATACAGATATTCGGTATTTACAGGCGTTATTCGTCCAATGTTTTATCTCGTTATATTAATTTCCGAGACAGAAATAATTGAAAATTTTACTGATCAGGGCGTCGTCTCTGTTTATAAATTTATCAAACACATGGACGGAAAGGCTATCCCTAGTGGCGTAGTACTTCTCACATTTGATTTATACCAATTACCCACAAAATTAGAAGTATCATGGTACTTTACTAAGTCAAGCCATACTATCCTAACTCCATGAGGTGCAGAAATTGCCAAATGCTTGGCCAGACAACAAAACGCTGTAATAAACCGGCTGCATGCGACTCATGTGCGCGCCCACCCCACTCTCCCACTCCGTGCTCTCGCACTCTTTGTACAAATTGTTCAGGTAGCCACGCTGCTTCTTATAAGACAAGCCCGAAATATGCACAAATGAAAAAAATAATTGTCATTAAAACAGACAAAAGATGTACAATGCGTGAAGCATTAACAATATACAAAGCACAGGTGGCCACAGCTCTCAATGAGTCTTCGATCCTCTTCTCTCATTGTTCAAAATTGAACAAGTCGTTATACAAGATAAGAAATATCATAACAAATATCATATACATACGTACATATCCATATACAGCCCACTAATTTTAAATAATCATTTCTTTCCCTCGGCAATATGTTCAAATATCATTGAACATGCTTACTTATCAGCAAAGCCGAAATTCTACTAAATACAAATATCTATTTATATATTAATATACATACGTACATACATATATATTGCAATTAAATGCAATGTGCAGCTGCATGGAGTCTACTTAAAAAAAAGTTTGACAATCAGCCAACTCTGTTCAACGCACCCAAATTATCTACAACTGCGGCGAAAGTAACTAATGCAGTGCAAAGGATTGAAGACGAAAAACTTATAAAAATTCCATTACTCCCTCTAACTTCTGTTGAGGAAAAAGCAGCAGAAGTAATAGAGGAAAATAGAACGGAAAACGAAGTTCAAGAACTTCGTAATCCTTCACAATTCTGTTGAGGAAAAAACAACAGAAATAATAGAGGAAGATAAAAAGGAAAATGAAATTGAAGAAGAGTTACACAAACCTTCAAAAACTGAGGAAAAACAATCTCAATTAGTATCTCTTCCGGCAGGCTTACATTTTGGAGAAATGTGGGAAAGTGCAATCCAGGATAAATCAGTTGAAGATGAAGACGAAGCTAAAGAAATGGACCACATTTTGGAACATGATGCTGAAGCGCATGAGAAGGAAAAGGAAATTAAATTTTTACACAAACCAACACAATTGCCTAAAAAGCGCAAAGGTGTTTTAGAAGAGCCAAATAAAGACGTGGATATTAAAGCCGCTAACGATGTAGACATGACAGAAGAAAAAGCAGAACTGAACCCAAAAGCCAAGATGAAGAAAAGGATGGGATGTTCGTCGACAAAACAAGTACAAAAATCACCCAACGACGGAATCAGTGCAGCAGAGTATACAAAGATGCAAATAAAAAAACGTAAAATCAAAGGTACACAATCGTCGGACGTAAAAGAAGAAAAGCCGACAGGACACGAATTTGAGGAAATAGTTACGTGCAAACTATCACTGATACAACACAGGAAGGCGCATAGTCATCGTGAACGTCGCTTAGTTCACGACCATGACAGGATCGCAAGCTGTTGTCATCTTTCTAGCAGTCACATTTAGCTGACGGCATAATGTTCAAAATTGAATATGTCGTTATATAAGATAAGAAATATCATATACGTACATATCCATATACAGCCCACTAATTTTAAATAATCATTTCTTTCCCTCGGCAATATGTTCAAATATCATTGAACATGCTTACTTATCAGCAAAGCCGAAATTCTACTAAATACAAATATCTATTTATATATTAATATACATACGTACATACATATATACACATGCAATTAAATGCAATGTGCATTTAATAATAATAAAAATGCATGGGACACAAATCATAAATTTACAGAAGAGATAACATTAAACACACACACACACACATGTATTAAATTGTACTCTTGAAAATAACCCCATGTCAAGCAGCAATAAACAATATGCTGCAATAGATACAAACACACACACATATATTTAGTTATTTAAGATAGTTTTAAAATTTGTATATAAGCAAGAAAAATACGAAATAAAATCAGAATGAATAAGTTCTCCCTGAATACAAGTCTTTCATTGTCCCCCACCAGAGGTAAGGATTGTTAGAAACTGTATTGAAGTATTAACACTCATATTATAAAAATAGACCCAATTCACAACGTAACAATATCAAAACAAACACAAACAATCCACAAGCAAGCAATCATTTGATAACAACAACACAGATATTCAAGCGACAAACGACGCACCAAAACAAAATACAACAAATACAATACAAACCCTACCAGCTCCTACTCCAACAACAGAGATTAATAACTCTTTTGACAACAACATCGCAAACAACAATTACAATATCTCAGCAAACAATAACATACACGAAAATAATTATAACACCGAAAACTTTAATGACTCACAAAACACAAACACCTTAATTTCTTCCTTAATTTCTCACCTTTCCACTGGCATCCCTCTTTCTCCCATCCCACCGTACCCCTCTGATACAATCCCACAATGATACAAATACTACAATGGAACTTAAACGGACTTTTGAACAATTACGTAGATATGAATATTTTAATGAATGAATTTCACCCCGAAATTATTGCGTTACAAGAAACGCATATTCCATTCAACAAATCAGCATACTCACCCAATGAATATCATAGTTTTTTTCATAATAAACCCTCTATTGGCTCCTGCAAACAGGGAATCGCTTTTTTATAAAAAAAATCCGTAAATCAAAAACTAGTCCCTCTTACATTAAATATTTCCTGTTCAGCAATTGAAATCGATGTTGAGCAAAAAATCACATTAATTATTTGCTACATCCCACCCAACCAAATACATATAGAGTAATAACAATAAAGTTGTAGTTGATTTGTATAATACATTCTCATCATAATCCTACGAAATTTTAATTCGTGGAGCCCATTGTGCGGCTCTAAATGTGTTAATAAAAGAGGAAGAATTATTGAAGACGTTATCCTTTCCTAAAACCTTATTGTTTTAATGATGGTTTACCCACGCATTTTCAACCCATTAAACCTTTACCCATCCTGTTATTATTCTTGCCTTAGCATCTTTTGCCCACAAACTCTCCTCCCGCACACTGGATGAACTCCACAATAGTGATCATTTCCCACTCTCAACAACCATATCCCTTCCTAATTGGTATCAAGTCAAACCTCAACCAAAATTCCTGATAGAAAAGGCAGATTGGCAGAGATTTCAATCTGCTGCCATATCTGCATCAAATAACAAACCGGTTTCAAAGAATATCAACGCCGAAGCCTCTAAAATTAAACAAATAATTCGCCTATCATCCCATGCGACAATACCGTAAACAAACTCAAAACACTTACCACCCTACGGAAAAATAAGCAAGCACTTTGACATAAATACAACCACATGAGTGATACAAATCTTATTAACTATATAAAAGCAAATTCTACGTTCAGAAAAGAACTAAAATCAACCAAAAGACAATCCCTTGAAAAACTCACCTCCAATATAAATCCCTCCTCCAATCCAAAACAAATATGGTCAGATGTAAGAATGCTCACAGGTTCCGCTCCCGCACTCATATCTCATTTATATATAGCGATCAAGGGCCACTTCATGAACCACATTATATTTCATCATTCAAGAAGATTATTCCAATCCACCCCCTTCATCCTCAGCATTCCTTATAGAAGTCCCGATAACATTACCTGAATTTGAATGCAGAATTTCAAGAATGGCAAGAATAACACCTGGTGTGGATAAAATTTCCCATCCCATCCTAAAAAATTTACCCTCTACCCTCAAAATCAGAGTCATTAACCTTTACAATAATATCGTCGACTCCAGAATCTAAAACCGCTTTAACCATCCCTATTCCAAAGCCAAATAAATTCTCCACTCTCATATCAAGTTTCAGACAAAAATATTTCTTCTACCATTCATGTCCAAAGCCCTGGAAAAAATTCTCGCAGCGAGAATAATGTGGTACGCCAAAACGAACAATCTCCTTAGTCCCCATCAATTTGGTTTTCAATAAGGTATCGGTGTCACTGAACCACTCTTATATTTCGAGCATTTTGCTTCCACAGCATAAGCCAACAGTAACCATGTGCCAGTTCTCAACTACGGCATATCTTAACTTTTGATTATAAGCTTACGTATAAAGAACATTGTAAAGCTATTAGAGCAAGTTTATTACTAAGACATAATTAAATTTCTGTCATCCAAATATTGTCAAATTTACACACATATAGTACACTTGTAAATATCACAAAAGCATTAATGTTATCAAAAATTAACTTTGGACTTAACATCTACGGACACTCTTCAAAAGCCAATATGAAGCTGTTAAATGCACCGTACCACACCGCTGCGCGTAGAAGTATCCGTACATTCCCAACGCCGCCAACAAAAGTTATCCTGACAGAAGCTGGTCTACCAGAAATCACGTCCAGAGTAAAACGTAATACAATCATGCTGATTCCTAAACTTCTCCACTGTAAAAACCAAGTTTTATTCGAACAAGTGACGGCGTCTCTAAAACAATCAAAGAAGACGAAATGTATATTTTCCACCATAGAACGATGCATAAATCTATCAAATCAAATTAACACTATTACAAGAGCCACAAGAACACCAATTGCTGTTTGTCCACAATGTGTGAATCTCGAACCAGTTTTCATCACAAAATTACTGCAGTATCCTGAAGGACTCACCTCACCGGATGAATACCAGCAGCGATAGTAAATCTACTTTGGACGCCCTTATGAATTATGCAAATGATACGCCCTTAATTACAAATATCCGTAACGCTATATTTTCAAACAGAAAGAATATAAAAATCATGTGGGTACCAGGCCATGCAGGAATGAGCGGAAATGAATTAGCCGACACCAGAGCGAAAGAGGCCAGTTTGGAGCCCTTACATCTAAGCAACTACTTTGTGGACAAAGATTTGCGCAAGCTTGTGCATAGCTTTCTACATGAAAGCTACTCAACTGAATGGAACAGCTATCAACACCACTATAAATCGCACAACCCTACAGGAATCAGACTATCTCTCCCGTCAAATATATCTTGTCAAGGCATAAGAAGATTCACACGTCTACGGATTTGTCACACGTTAGCTACTCGTGCACACTTAATAAAAGGATCAGTGAAGCCTAACTGCTATTTTTGTGGTGCAAATGAACTATCTACAACACATCTTCTCGATAGCTGTCAGGAACTTGATACACTTAGAACTTCAATATTTATCGAAACAAAACCATCTGACATGTTACGAAATACAGACGACAAGTCTATACAGAAAATTTTTGATTTCATACTAGTAGCTAAAATAAACGTAAAGTCAATTTCAGTATATTAAATTTAGCATTCTAAGATATAAAATAATACATACACACAAGTCACACTAATCTCCTAACATCTTCCCATAACCACTCCACCACCTACTATAAATAAATACTCCTAACTTATATATCTACATATATATGGGCCATTCCATCAATTGACGACATGGTTTTGCACCCGTGGTTCTCCGATTTTGACCAAACTTTAGAATATCATAATATAGACCAATAGAAGAATATCTGTTAACTTTACATTTTTTTTGCTGTTCATAGGAGCAGAGTCCCATATTTTTGAACACTGATTCTTATGTAAAATTTAACGAGGAATCGAATGGAAATGCAAATTTTGAAAAAAAGTTGGTGGAAAAGCACCAAAAACCGGATTTTTGGGAAAATAATGTCTTTTTGGGGATTTTGAGCGACAACTTTGCATTTTTTTTTTTGCTGTTCATGGGATCATATGTAAAATTTAACGAGGAATCGAATGGAAAGGTAAATTTTGAAAAATAGTTGGGGGGAAAGCACGAAAAAACGGGTTTTTGGAAAAAAATGTATTTTTTTTATTTTGAAATTTTTTTTGGATTCTGAAAATATTTTTATCAGAAAGCTGAGATTTTTTTTACATAAAATTGGATAACTTAAAAATTTTTTTCACTCAATTGAGGTCGTTAAAAAATAAAAGAAACAGTAATTTTTTTGTTTGATCTCAATTTGAAGTGTGCGCCAAAAAACAATGGAGCAACTTTGGCAACTAAAAAGTTAACAGATATTCTTCTATTGGTCTATATTATGATATTCTAAAGTTTGGTCAAAATCGGAGAACCACGGGTACAAAATCATGTCGGCAATTGATGGAATGGCCCATATATAAAAGAAAGTTGATGTTAGTTACAGCGTTTATAACTCAAGAACGGCTGAACCGATTTGGCTGAAAATTGGTGGAGAGATAGCTTAAAACTAGGGTAAGGACATAGGATACCTTTATCTCTTTATGTCAAAATTTAATACAGCTCATAAATACAATAATTATATTTCAAATCATAAGCATTTGTTCAAAATTTATGTTTGTAGGAATATTGAATATTTCATTTCTAAAAAAAAAACACAAAAACAATAATAAAAACAATAAAAAAAACCTCACATCTATATACATAAAAGAAAGTTGTGTTAGTTACACCATTTATAATTCAAGAACGGCTGAACCGATTTGGCTGAAAATTGGTGGAGGTTGTTCAGAATCATCGTAAGGACATAGGATACCTTTTATCGCTTTGTGTTAGAATCCAATAAAATTCATAAATACAAAAATTGTATTTCAAAGCATCAGCATTTGTTCAAAATTCATGTTTGTAGGAATCATTTGAATTTATGCGTACAATTTTAAACAGTCTTTCTCAAAAATAATAAAATTGCTAAGTATTTGGTATAGTAGAAAAGAACTGCAATCAAATACGCAGTGAAATAGATTGACTGGCCAGTAATCAGTCGTTCAGTACGTTATATACCACGTGCATCCCAAAAGACTGATGTCATAACCTTTCCAGCCTACTTTTTCGTTTTTCCACGCCTGAGAAACGGTTCATCATGTGCAGTCCACTAGAATGACTGCCGATTGGATTCCAGTGGGAAATGATGGAGCTATGTTTCTATTGTCACACACCGACGAAAAAATTCGGTTTTATTACTATTAAAGAACACTCAAACACTTCTCAGAATCAGTTATTCGTTATTTTTGCTGGATTATGAACTTGCAAGGCACCTAATTTGCACAGTGCTTTCGCTTCTTTAATCTGTCTTTTAATCGATGGATTTCCCTAAGCCCAAATTTTTCCCCAAAAAACAATGCTTTATTAACACAAGAAATGCTTTATGATCCATTTTTTGTAAACTAACACAAGTTGCTTCACAAAAATGCTATATCTCATTAACTAATAGTTATAATCCAACTAATAGAAATCATATAGATGGTAGTAGTAGTATTATCTATGTATCAGTGAAGCGTGGACGGGTCCTCTAATATACTACTGTGCCCAAATAAGGTGACATTGTATTTATTTTGAAAATTCTTTATTTATTCTTCCAAATCAATTTCAACCCCTTCAAAGTAATCCCCTTCCGATGCAATGCACTTATGCCAACGGATTTTCCAATCTTCGAAACACAGGTTGTAGTCGCTTTCCGGGATGGCCTTCAGTTCCGCCTTCGCTGCGGCTTGAATCTCCTCTATCGTATAGAAACGGTGTCCCCGGAGCGGTCTTTTGAGCTTGATGAACAGCAAGAAGTCGCACGGCACCAGATCAGGTTAATACGGTGGTTGCGGAACGATATGGGTTGAGTTTTTGGCGAAATGATCACGAATGACGAGGGCAGTATGGGATGGTGCATAATCGTGGTGTAAAAACCAAGAATTGTCTTTCCACAATTCCGGCCTTTTTAGGCAGATAGCGTTACGCAAACGACGCATAACGTTCAAATAATATTCCTTGTTGAATTTTTGACCGGTTGGAAGGAATTCATAATGCACAACACCACGATAATCGAAGAAAACAGTCAACATGACCTTGATTTTGGCGCGATTTTTTTGGTATCGGCTCTCTTTTGGCACGATATTCGCTCGATTAATCGCTTGTTTCAGAGTCGTAAGCATAGATCCAAGTCTCATCGCCAGTTATAATGCACTTCATGGCACCCTGGTAGTCGAAAAGCATCGTTTTACACACTTCGAGATTTGACGCGCTTGAGGCCCAAAACATCATTCAAAATGGTATTGGCTGAGCCTTTCGATATGCCAACTTCATCAGCAAGGTCTCTAATTGTTAATCGACGTTTTTTCAACACCAAATTTTTGATTTTTTGAACATGAGCTTCGTCGGTTGAGGTTGATAGTTGCCTTGGACGCTCTTCGTCTTCGACACGTTCACGACCGGCTTATAACTCACTATACCACTTGTAAACATTTTTTTAGACATAGCCTCATCACCAAAGACTTTCTGCACCATCCTCAACGTAACCGCAGCAGAAAAATGATTCCGTAAACAAAATTTAATGCAAATTCTTTGCTCAACAAATTTCGACATCGCAAAAACCGAAAAACTCACTTTTAGCAGCTCACAAAACGATACGTATCTCAAAGACTAATGAATATTTTGACATGAAATTTTACATAAATGTGACTGGGAGTACTACCAACACAAAACAAAAATAATTCTCCAAATCCTTCGAGCCCGTTTAAATTCAAATGTCACCTGGGCACAGTAGTATATAATGGATTGTAAAAAAAGTCTTGCGGTATTTTTATTCAATCACCCATACATCGAGCTTCTTAGTGACTCCAAGCTTCTTCAAATGGTTTATAACGGTTTGATGACTACTATGCCGGTCTATTTCGACCAATTCAGCGATTTTATCGCAATTTTCGACGACAGGCCTTTCGGAGCGTGGCGCATTTTCGACCACCTCTACACCAGAACGAAAACGTTGAAACCATCGTTGTGCGGTGTAAATGGAAACTGTATCGGGTCCATAAACTGTACAAATTTCATTGGCGGCTTGAGATGCATTTTTGCCTTTATCGTAGTAGTACTGTAAAATATGCCGTATTTTCTCTTTATTTTGCTCCAACGCAAATACTCACGAACGACTTAAGAGAAACGACAATCAATCAAACACGTGTTAGCGCGTGAACTGAGCTTTCCAAAAAGGTATAGCTTGACCCGATGCGACGAATAAAACTAGAACTACGCGCTTTCAGCGCCAACTAGCGAAAATACCGCAAGACTTTTTTGACAACCTAATATATATTTTATGAAATATATAACAATATTAGACCTTAGTTATTCTTTTACAAACCTGAAGGCCTTGCAGCCAGTGCTTTAGTTGTTAATTTGAGTAATTATTTATTACTTTTTTAAATAAATAAATTAATTAAAAAAATTTCTGATTGATTTGTGTACTTTAAAATGAAAGAATCAAATTAAATTTAAAATTGTAGTATATGGGATGTAGGCGTGGTTGTGGTCCGATTTCGGCCACTTTCGAAAAATGTCGCGTGCTAGAGATGTGATTTCACCAAAAAGTGCCAAGCAACGCTTAGGGTCCAATTTTCGCATAAATAACAAAAATGTCATAGAGCCACTCACACCATCTCGGAGGTAAAATTTAATATGTTTGACGTATTTAGTGCCCTTTCATCATTTTTACACTGTCGGTAGGAGTTCTCATAATATTTGCACTAGACAAATTTGGTTGTTATAGATTAAGTGGCTTAGGAGATATGTGCATTAAACTTATTAGAGGGCGGGGCCTTTTTAGTCATTTTTGGACCACAGGTGTTAGCATGGGATGCGCTCTTCTGCGCCAAATTAGAGTTCTATAGCTTAAATTAGTGCTTAGTTATGTCACTTTATAGGTTTTCGATTACGTCAATCTACGAACTCGTATTTTTTTTTACTACGGAGCCCATACAAGATATCAGAATTTTTTTTACTAAGTTACAGCTTGCACGGACGGACGGATTAACAGACCGTCATCCGGGTTTTAACATTAAATACTTAAAACCCTACATCTATTTCGCTAAGTTTTAAGTGATATATACAGCTGTTAGATTATCAAAAATATTATACTCTGTAGTAAAACTGCAAGAGTATAAAATATAAGGCTGGACAACTCTTGGTTTTTGCCCGACAGCTCCTGGTTTTTACTCCACGATAATGCACTGTCACATACTGCATTGGATCTATGTGAGTTTTCCGTCAAATTTTCAACCAGTATTGTGCAGCTTCGTATGAATTTTGGCTATTCAGCAATCTCAAAAAAAAAAAAAACTTTGGGAAAACCGATTTGCGCATTGAAAACTATTCCGGAAATTTACTTTAATAACGGTTTGGAGGATTGGAAAAAAACGTTGGAACAGGGGCGACATAGATTTTGAAGAAACCATTGAAAATGCTAAAACTATGAACCATTTTGGAAACAAACGTAAAGATAAATGTTATGGAATTATGGGTGAAAATACTCACTGGGTGATATTGCTTTAAAAATGCATGCATACGTTCGATTTCCTCCGATGTCAAGCTCTTTATTATAAAAAATTTGTCATAACTTTGGTAAAACTGCGCTCCGGATTTACCTGATGAGTCAATACGTAATGGCTGTGAGCGAGTTAATGACTCGCGATAATCAACATCATCAACACTGAATCGCTCACGCAAGTTCCGAAATACTAAAGGACAATATTCTTTGACTTTGAAATGTGACGGCATATTTTCCCTAAAATTCAAACAGTACATTTTGTGTTGCTCGCAAATTTGTTTATATTCATACTTATTAAAAAGATGATTATCAACTTTGATTTTGGAGAATGCACGAAAGTCATCTGGCAAAAGCATCACAGGAATATTAACATGGCTTAGTTCATTTATCTGAAATTATAAACAATAATTACATTTTTAGTTTTACACCAGTTATACAGAACAATAATTTATCTTTACCGTGTGATTAATGCCCCACATAAAAACGCTTAGAATCGGTTCGTTAGCACGAAAAAGTTTTACTTTTTGATGCTTTACACGAAAATGTTTTTTTTTTAGTACACGTGGCTGCGAAGATGACGACATTTTCTTGTCCATACTACAAAAACTTTCTGGTTCGACGATTGCTAAATCGGTTTTATCTGTTTCTTCCTTTTAATAAAACTTAGACTTAAAAAAATTTTACTGTAAAAAGTATCTCTTGTTCAGTGCGAACCGCAATAGAGGTTATTGTGCGTATGGGGAATTTCGATGGATGTACCATACGATATCTGCAAATTAATAAAATAAAAGGAGTATAGAAGCAGAAAGGTGGAATATATGAGCACAATTTTATTGTACAAAATTATTTAACATAAAAATAAATCTTAAAATATTTCCTTTTACTCTGCTTCTATTCTTTATCTACAGAAACAAGGAACTCACTTAGGATGCTTTTCATATTGAGGTTTCTTAAAATGTAAACGGCCTTTATTAAAATTTGGATTTTTATAAATAAACGGATGCACTCAGATGTTTACCCACCAACACTTTTTAAAACTATTTCTGAAGGCTAACAGCATATAGATGTTATATATAATACTGTAAATCATTTCGCCTAGAAAGATGTTACAAATGGAAAAGTAGCATAATTAATAAATTCTTCCCACAAAAGTTCACCACTAACAAGTTCAGCTTTTGTAATTTATAGCAGTATATCGATTTCCGTTTAGTGTGCGAAACATCAATGTGTAGATATGCAAATATGTAGATTTACTGCATATAATGAACAATTACCTTGACCGTTCTTATCTTACATACATATATATAAAAATGTATATGCAAAAACATTTTATCATTTATATTTGTGTGCGTTAAAAAATACAATTTTTAATAATTGCAAACAACTCTTTGGGTATTTCTATTCCAGCAACTAAGTTTATACTGCGATTTTTTTCAGTTAAATGATTTTTCAGCTCTTAACGTGTTAGCGTTGGTGGATTGATGTAGACTAGATTAGGTTCCGTTTTTTTTTTCATCTGTTCGACTCCTTGTGGTTCTATGTCCAGGACGCACACTTTACCAGACCTTTGTATATAACGAACTCCGCCATGTACCGTATGTATTACCACTAAAAACTGCTGTTTATAAATTCATTGTTAGCTATTTTTTTACTCCATTTTATCCTTGTCAACGAAATAATAATGAACACCATGTTTTTCTGCGGCGCGAGGAGAGTGTGCTATGTGTGATATCCTTAAACCAAAAGTCTGAGGAAATTCTTTGAAAATCTTCTTCAGCAATGTAGTCTTCCTAGAACCCGAAGGGCCGCATACAACTAGGGGGCGGAATCCTTTAAAAGGTGCTTCCATTGACATCTAGCCGAAAACTATAGTTAGCAGTGAATTACAGAAACATTAAATTCAGCACAGTATTTAGTTTAGAATTACTCCTTTTATTTCAGGTACTGTAACACGCAACATGAATACAATTGAACAGTGGAAATGATTAACCATTAAAACCAAAAACTCTGAAAAATAAAAACAAAACAAATACATTGACGAAAACGAGGAAAGTTAGGCGTAGTCAGATATAAAAAAAATCGATCAGTCAAGTTCTTTTCGAATTATTCGATAATTAAGAAAGGTTTTCTGCAACGTTTGAGAGCAGATAGCTAGCAGCAGCTGCAAAACTTCAAAAGCGTTTTTCTCAAAACTTTTTTTTTTTTTTTTTAATGCTGACTACTGCAGTTGTAGAACTCAATGAAACTTATACAGCCTTTTGAAAATATCTAAAACTAGTACTCAACATTTTGTAAAATTCTATGTGAATCTTCAGGGATTAGTGACAGTCACCGTCAGGAGCTTGGGTAAAAACTGGATTAGCACACACAACCATTACTTTTATATTATTAATTTTCCAAATTCTCGAAAACGTACTGATGCTTCGGGATACATTTTATAATAGCATCCCCCCCGATTTAAAAATGAGTATGTACGGAAAGAGGAAGTCCTCGAAATCAAGAAAATATATATATAAATGCAGCTGACTTATGGTTTTTGAGATATTTGCTTTTTAAAGTTAAAAAATGCGTTTGAAATGCGTGTTTTTCCAATTTTAAATGAATTTTACACTTCTTTTAAATGGTGCAAAAATAACTTTTATTTAATATTTAATTTTTGATCAATTACAATAACAAAAGGGTTGCATTCTAACCAATAATCGGTGTTGCCATATGTACATATTTTATAGAAAAAAAACCAAAAAAATAAAGAAAACTAATAATACCTCATTGGTAGGGAATAAATAACACATAACTAGCTTTCCCATAGAATACCTTCCAGGTCACGATTCCGATTACCTTGGCGGAGGGGTAAAAAAAAAAAACGAATTTCCATGTAAATGGTTTATGTGCGGATAGGGGAGTTTCTCCAGAGAACGAATATCCAAAACTAATATAAAAATTACTTTTAATTTTAAAAATATTCACGACCAAAAGTTCAAAAATTTGCACTAATAACACATGGTATTTCTCTATGTTTCACTACATTTTTTCACGTTTTTCACTCTGTATATTTAAATATACACTTTAAACATTGAAATAAGTTCACATTTCACTTTTATTTTGCTATATTTTATCCAAATTTATTAATTTAAAAATCACTTAGCACACTCATCGTTGAAAAGGTTAGATTGTTTAAAATTATGAAGAAAACGAGCGTTGCCACATCTTAAACAGCATATATGTAGGATTTTTAACGATTTTTCTTTGTTTTTTTTTCGTGATTTTTTTTTCTATATTAACTATAATAAAAAATACTTTCTACATCTGTATATGTTATTTATGTGACTGAAATACTTTCGCGTAGTACACCTTTCTGCGTTGGCGGCCTTTGGCCGCGCTCTAAAAAAATAACCCTGGTCGAGCGAATACCCGGGGTGACTGAAGTACTGTCGAATAGTACTCCTTTCTGGGTTGGCGGCCTTCGGCCGCGCTCTAAAAAAATATCCATGGTCGAGCGAATACGCGGAGTGACGTAAGTACTTTCGCGTAATACTTCTTTCTGCGTTAAAAATAAAAAATGTATGGAGTTTTCGTCATAAAGTGGTTATGTTTTTTGGTTATCTTGCACTCATATTGAAACAAAATTTGATTTTTCGTTATAAAATGGATAAATTTTGTTTATTACATCTGTTAGCGATTTTTATTTGATAATATGTTGTTTTGTATATGAGGTGACAATATATATAATATTATTATATAATATTATTATATAATATTATTATATAATATTATTATATAATATTATTATATAATATTACTATAAAATATTACTTATTTGTTTATTAAATTAAATGAAGAGCATATCCATATGCAAGGACAGAGGAGTTTTTGGGAAAATAGGAATATGAGGGAATTTCCCTATATGTCAGCGCTCCATTTCGTCTTAATTTTTAGCACACACATGATGTTCACTACCAGTGTAAAACGTAATTTTTAAAATAAAGATTTCTTGGGAAAAAACTGCTAAAAGTGCAAAATTTACAGTTTAATTTAATAATGTTGATGTGAAAAGTGTGAGTAAAGTGTATTTAGTGTGGTAGAATAGCTTGTTGAAATGTTCGAATTTTTGGAATTTTTGAACTTTAAGGTCGAATATCTCGTAAACTAAGCGTTTGCGGTACCTATAATCCTATGTATTTTTTAATTAGAGGGGCTTCTTCTTCCCAACGGTACCTTCAAATCGGGGCGCTATAAAAATCGGAATTGTGCCCCATTTTAATCCCGAAATCCGGGGATGCTATTCTAAGTCCCAGCCTATATTTTTTCTTGATCTGGAGGACCTCCTCTATCCATACCCATATATAACCCCGAGATCGGAGTACGTTATTCTAAATCCCTTTTATAAAAATACTATATTATACACAGTATGTAACACAATTGAGCAAATAAAATCACGAATGTCGATTCTTACAAAAAATGTGTATTTAATTTGGGCGAATTGAATTACAGTTTTTTCAAATACAATCTTCAGTTCGTCTATAATATAAAACAGCAAAAGAGTAACAAATTTATTCAGGTTTTATAAGAAGAAAATATAAATTCTCTTGTATGGCAATTTCTCAATTTTGACACAATGCAATTTTTACCGCTTTAATTTTTTTTTTTACCGTTTTAATATTTAGTATAGCCTCCTTTGGCCGCAATCATCGCTTCAATCCGCTTGGGAACGCTATTGACTAAATCTTCACATTCTTTTTTAGTGATGGAGTTTCATACTTCTACACATCTAGTAAATAATTCCGCCTTTGTTTTCGGTGGACGGACATAGCTGTATACCATCTTTTTAAATAGACCACAGGTTCTCGATAGGATTATTATCGTTGACTTCTTAAATACTCCATAGTCTTCTTAGCTTTGTGCTTGGGGTCGTTGTCTTGCTTCAGAACGATTTTGCTACTGTACAGGCCCAATTTCTCCAAGAAGAGAAATACCCTTGCCTTAATATACATATATATATATTCATATTCGCGTCGATATTTCCCTCGATTAAAATTAGGTCCCCAACACCACTTTTACAAAAGCCACCCCAAAAAAGGACTTTTCCGCCCCCAAATTTGAGTGTTGAGAAGACATCGCGGCTGGTAATAGTCTTTAATGACTTCTTCCACACGTTATGTATTCCGCTTGACCCGTGAAGATTAATCTTGCTTTCGTCTGTCCCAAATACATTCGCCCACTGTTCTGGAGTCCAGTTTCGGTGCGCTTTATCAAAGGGTTTAGACGTTGTGGAGATCTGGCAGCGCGAGAGATCTGGCAGTACCCGGAGATTCGGTGAGTAAGGAAAATGGCGGTTGCGAAGGTCTGTTTGGTTCGGTTAAATAAAGTTGTTCTGTGAAACTGAGGTCTGATGAAATAAAGACAAAATAAAAAAAATGCTGTGTTTGTCTTGTTACTGGTGGTAAAGGTGAGTTGTTATAGTGGCGACGAGGTAAATCTGTGAAAATCTAAAAAAAAAGAAGAAATAGGTAAATCGAAGCTGGCATAAAATATGCCGAAGCCCGAAGCAACTGACGTACATATGTATATGAAAAAAAGAAGCAGCATACATAAGTGTACGTCGGCGAGCAAAATGAAAAAAAAAAAACCAAAAGCACAAGTGGCAAGGAATAGCAACTGGCATATATAAAATATGCCGGCGAGCGCGAAGAGCACGAAAATTGGTGTAATACATCAACGGTCAGAGACCGAATCAACTGGCATACATAATTGTAAGTCGGCGAGCTCACTGAGACAATTTTTATTGCAGCGACAATAAATAATTGAAAAACAAAAGCGATTCGCACAAAATGTGCCGGTGAGCAATACAAATCGAAAAAAAATTACACCAACGATCATAGCAACTGGCATAAGTTATGCCGGCGAGTAAAAGCAACTGACATACATACAAATGTACGTTTGTGTGCGTAAACGTATAACAATGTATGTATGTCGGCGAGCAAAATAAGCAAATGAAAATATGCAAAAGCAACTGGTATACAAAGAAAAAAAATAGGCAAGGCGAATGGATAGGTACGAGGTGATAGCAAAGCAAAGTCAAACGCATTTTACGTTGCGCCATTGAAATCAAACCGAGCAGTCAGCTGTTCGCTTGCTGTCACCTTACGAAGAAGTGTGCCGACGGGCTAAAGAATAATAGTGTGAACAAAGAAATTGAAAGGCAATTAATATGTGTAAATGCAAGACGTATTCACCACATGAGCTGCTGTTAAAATAGCAATAAGTTCGCCGTATTTTGTTTTCTCGACCTCGCTTTGTTATGTTTTGCACGACAGACTGCAGAGGAAAACAGTTCACTTGATCTTGTTCGTATTTCTGTGCGTGTTTGCTATCAGCTGGGGTGAAATCTTCTCGCTGTAATTTATGTTCACAATTTTTGAAATAAAATAAAGTTGGTACTGGAATTTCTGGTGTTATTTGCCATTACAAAATTAAATAAATGTATGTTTTATTCTCCCAAGAGAATAACAAATATTAGAAGAAAATTTGCGACTTTATAAAAGAAAGGCATTCAATCCAAAGTAAATTGAAATCATGAACATAGCGGGCGTACCACCATTTTTGTGCAATGCAATTGATAAAGCACTTGTTCGTTCGGAAAGGGAGAAGTGGTACCGGGCCTTTTATCTATACCTGGAAGCCGAGGACATCAAAGATCCTATTAAAAGAAAAAATAAACTGTTGCATTTAGGAGGGATGCAGCTTCAAGAGGTTATCTGCAATAGAACCTGAAGAGAAGGAAGATGTGTTTAAGCATTTAGTAGAAAAATTGCAGCAATATTTCTCTCCTAAAAGGAACTCCACTTCTGAACGTCACTTATTTCGATCTTTGAAACCTGAGGTGAGGGAAAACTTGAATAAATTTATTCTTAGGCTAAGAAAGCAAGCCGCTAAGTGCCAGTTTGGTGAAACAAAAAACGAAATAATTGAAATTAACTTGAAAGACAAGCTCATAGACACATGGGCACCTACTGAGCTTAAGAAACGCGTATTATAAAAGGGGCATTCTCTAGATGAAATAATTGAGATGTGCTTGGTATATGAGCATATTAAAACACAATCAGAGACTATGATATTGCCGTCGCAATTTGAAAGCGTAAACAAAATTACACAAGCCGTCGTAAATAAGGAAAGGGAGGCAGAGTGCGGTAGATGTGGTCGAAAGGGGCATTTGAGTAGCAGCGCTGGGTGTCCAGCCAAAAATGTGAGATGTAATAAGTGTAACTTTGTAGGGCATTTTGCTAAAATGTGTAAGACAAGGGCTCGTAAACGAAAACAGAATGATGAAATAACTGATAAGGTAAAAAGGAAGAAAAATTATGCATCCAAAGTCCACTGTGTTGCAAGGGATTACAAATCTGATGACGAGCTTGATACACTAAGCGAATATAATTGTTTTAAAGTATCAGACAACCTCAATGAAGATCTAAATGAGCTAATAGATTGTTTCAGTGGTGGTAAAAAAATTTCAATGTTAATTGACTCTGGTTCACGCTTTAATCTTCTCACAGAAAATGACTGGAAAAGTCTGTGTAGTAAAAATGCCATAGTATGGAATATTCGTAGTAAGTCAGGTGTTCAATTCCGGGCATACGCGGGGAAAGACCTGCTGAGAGTAAAACTTGTATTTCAGTCTGTTATTGGTATTGGTTTGAATTCAAATGTGATTTCTTCATTCTATGTTATTGACAATGGCAGACAATCACTGTTGGGTAGAGATACGGCCATAAAACTAAGGGTTTTGATGCTAGACATCGAGGTAAACGCGCTTGAAAATCGGGTTCCTTTTCCGAAAGTAAAGGGAATACAGATATTCTTGACCATTGACAAGTCAGTTAGACCAGTACAACAACCGCTTGGGCGAATTCCATCTGCGGTAGAGTAGAAGGTTGACCAGAAGTTGAAAGAAGCGTTAGCACAAGATATTATCGAGTCAGTAACGGGGCCAAGTGCATGGATTTCACCCATAGTAATTGTATTTAAAGAAGATGGTGACATCCGTTTATGCATAGATATGCGACGTGCAAATAAGGCTATTTTAAGGGAAAACTACCCATTGCCAACATTTGATTCGTTTATGACGCGACTCACAAGAGCGAAGTATTTTTCTAGATTAGACCTCAAGAACGCCTACCCCCAATTAAAATTGGATGAACAAAGCAGAGATATAACCACATTTATTACGACCAAAGGCCTATTCAGATATAAGCGGCTTTTATTTGGGGTTAACTCGGCTCCTAAAATCTTTCAGCGAACGATGGAAAATATGCTGGCTGCTCAGAAAAACGCCTTTAACTACCTAGATGACATTATCGTATATGGTGAAACAGAGGCCGAACATGATAGGAACTTACAAAGCGTTTTAAAAGTTTTTCAGGAATTTAACATAAATCTTAACGACTCGAAATGTATCTGGAAAACACAGAAACTGACATTTTTAGGACACGTGTTATCTTCGGATGGTATCGACCCTGATGCAGAAAAGATTAGTGCCGTTTTAAAATTTCGAGCGCCTTCTACCAAAGAGGAAATCACAAGTTTCTTAGGTCTAGTAACATACCTTGGCAAATTTTTGCCGGATCTGGCGGACGTCACCGAGCCGCTAAGGCACCTGATTAAAAAGGACATAAGGTTTGTGTGAGGCCCGCAACAAGAAGCAGCATTTCAAAAGTTAAAATATAGTTTGGCAAAAATACCAACACTTTCATATTTTGACCAAAAGAGACGTACTCAGGTAATAGCTGACGCAAGCCCAGTGGCGTTGGGCGCGATACTCCTTCAATTCCAAAGTGAGTCACCTCAAGTCATTTCGTTTGCCAGAAAATCCCTGTCAGAAGTGGAACGCCGGTATTCACAGACCGAGAAGGAAAGTTTAGCGTTAGTCTGGGCAGTTGAATGGTTTTATTATTATCTGGCAGGGATAAAATTCGAACTCGTCACGGACCATAAGAAACTAGAAGCAATCGAGACCGCCTGCAAGAATTGAGCGCTGGGTTCTCCGTTTACAATCTTTTAAATTTAAAATAATATACAGACCGGGAAAGTACAACATTGCTGACACCTTCTCGAGATTATACGTAGGAAAACCCTCTAACACGTTTGATCAATATGGAGAACAGAATCTTTGTACCATTATTGAAATGTCGGTGCCTCGAGCTCTCACAATTTTAGAAATTTATCAAGGTAGCTCCTCAGATCCCGAACTCTTAGAGGCAATTAGAAATGTTAAGGAAGATACTTGGGGCGACAAATCTATTAACAAGTTTTTTCCTTATCCCTTGGAGCTATGTGCAGATGGAGACATGCTTCTACGGGGAACTAAGATCGTTATACCCAAATCGTTGAGATCTCGCGTCCTGGAATTAGCCAACGAAGGTCACCCAGGTGAAACAGTAATGAAGAGTTCGATCGAAGGTCTGGTGGCCCCTCATCGACAGGGAAGTTGAAAAATTCGTTAAAAACTGCCGCAGTTGCTCACTAGTATCTAGGCCCAACAACCCGGCCCCAATGAAAAGACGTACCTTACCGGAGGGACCGTGGATTTCACTCGCAATGGATTTACTGGGACCTTTACCAAACCACGAGTACATTTTTGTTGTTATTGACCACTATTCACGTTATCATGAACTGAAATTTCTTAAAAGAATAACTTCAACGACTATAATAAATTTTCTGGACGAAATATTTTCAAGATTGGGGTATCCAAAATCCATCACTGCGGATAACGACCGACAGTTTGTAAGTGAAGAGTTCTAGAACTATTGTTTAGAAAATGCGATTGAATTGATTACATCTCCATCGTATTGGCCACAGGCAAACGGGGAGGTAGAGAACTTGAATCGATCTTTGCTTAAGCGTCTACAAATTGCCAATGCACAGGGAGAAAACTATAGAAAAGAAATCCAAAAGTTTGCTCTCATGTACAACGTAAATAATAATGTTGTTCTGTGAAACTGAGGTCTGATGAAATAAAGACAAAATTAAATAAATGCTGTGCTTGTCTTGTTACTGGTGGTAAAGGTGAGTTGTTACAGTGGCGACGAGGTAAATTTGTGAAAATCTAAAAAACAAAAGAAAAAGGTAAATCGAAGCTGGCATAAAATATGCCGAAGCCCGAAGCAACTGACGTACATATGTATATGAAAAAAAAGAAGCATACATAAGTGTACGTCGGCGAGCTAAATGAAAAAAAAAAACCAAAAGCACAAGTGGCAAGGAATAGCAACTGGCATATATAAAATATGCCGGCGAGCGCGAAGAGCACGAAAATTGGTGTAATACACCAACGGTCAGAGACCGAAACAACTGGCATACATAATTGTAAGTCGGCGAGCTCACTGAGACAATTTTTATTGCAGCGACAATAAATAATTGAAAAACAAAAGCGATTCGCACAAAATGTGCCGGTGAGCAATACACCAACGATCATAGCAACTGGCATAAGTTATGCCGGCGAGTAAAAGCAACTGACATACATACAAATGTACGTTTGTGTGCGTAAACGTATAACAATGTATGTATGTCGGCGAGCAAAATAAGTAAATGAAAATATGCAAAAGCAACTGGTATACAAAGAAAAAAAATAGGCAAGTCGAATGGATAGGTACGAGGTGATAGCAAAGCAAACTCAAACGCATTTTACGTTGCGCCATTGAAATCAAACCGAGCAGTCAGCTGTTCGTTTGCTGTCACCTAGTACAATAATCCATCTTACGAAGAAGTGTGCCGACGGGCTAAAGAATAATAGTGTGAACAAAGAAATTGAAAGGCAATTAATATGTGTAAATGCAAGACGTATTCACCACATGAGCTGCTGTTGAAATAGCAATAAGTTCGCCGTATTTTGTTTTCTCGACCTCGCTTTGTTATGTTTTGCTCGACAGACTGCAGAGGAAAAAAGTTCACTTGATCTTGTTCGTATTTCTTTGCGTGTTTGCTATCAGCTGGGGTGAAATCTTCTCGCAGTAATTTATGTTCACAATTTTTGAAATAAAATAAAGTTGGTACTGGAATTTCTGGTGTTATTTGCCATTACAAAATTAAATAAATGTATCTGTTTTATTCTCCCAAGAGAATAACAAATATTAGAAGAAAATTTGCGACTTTATAAAAGAAAGGCATTCAATCCAAAGTAAATTGAAATCATGAACATATCGGGCGTACCACCATTTTTGTGCAATGCAATTGATAAAGCACTTGTTCGTTCGGAGTGGGAGAAGTGGTACCGGGCCTTTTATCTATACCTGGAAGCCGAGGACATCAAAGATCCTATTAAAAGAAAAAATAAACTGTTGCATTTAGGAGGAATGCAGCTTCAAGAGGTTATCTGCAATATACCTGGCGCGCTTATAGAACCTGAAGAAAAGGAAGATGTGTTTAAGCATTTAGTAGAAAAATTGCAGCAATATTTCTCTCCTAAAAGGAACTCCACTTCTGAACGTCACTTATTTCGATCTTTGAAACCTGAGGTGAGGGAAAACTTGAATAAATTTATTCTTAGGCTAAGAAACCAAGCCGCTAAGTGCCAGTTTGGTGAAACAAAAAACGAAATAATTGAAATTAACTTGAAAGAAAAGCTCATAGACACATGGGCACCTACTGAGCTTAAGAAACGCGTATTATAAAAGGGGCATTCTCTAGATGAAATAATTGAGATGTGCTTGGTATATGAGCATATTAAAACACAATCAGAGACTATGATATTGCCGTCGCGTATTGAAAGCGTAAACAAAATTACACAAGCCGTCGTAAATAAGGAAAGGGAGGCAGAGTGCGGTAGATGTGGTCGAAAGGGGCATTTGAGTAGCAGCGCTGGGTGTCCAGCCAAAAATGTGAGATGTAATAAGTGTAACTTTGTAGGGCATTTTGCTAAAATGTGTAAGACAAGGGCTCGTAAACGAAAACAGAATGATGAAGTAACTGATAAGGTAAAAAGGAAGAAAAATTATGCATCCAAAGTCCACTGTGTTGCAAGGGATTACAAATCTGATGACGAGCTTGATACACTAAACGAATATAATTGTTTTAAAGTATCAGACAACCTCAATGAAGATCTAAATGAGCTAATAGATTGTTTCAGTGGTGGTAAAAAAATTTCAATGTTAATTGACTCTGGTTCACGCTTTAATCTTCTCACAGAAAATGACTGGAAAAGTCTGTGTAGTAAAAATGCCATAGTATGGAATATTCGTAGTAAGTCAGGTGTTCAATTCCGGGCATACGCGGGGAAAGACCTGCTGAGAGTAAAACTTGTATTTCAGTCTGTTATTGGTATTGGTTTGAATTCGAATGTGATTTCTTCATTCTATGTTATTGAGAATGGCAGACAATCACTGTTGGGTAGAGATACGGCCATAAAACTAAGGGTTTTGAAGCTAGGCATCGAGGTAAACGCGCTTGAAAATCGGGTTCCTTTTCCGAAAGTAAAGGGAATACAGATATTCTTGACCATTGACAAGTCAGTTAGACCAGTACAACAACCGCTTGGGCGAATTCCATCTGCGGTAGAGTAGAAGGTTGACCAGAAGTTGAAAGAAGCGTTAGCACAAGATATTATCGAGTCAGTAACGGGGCCAAGTGCATGGATTTCACCCATAGTAATTGTATTTAAAGAAGATGGTGACATCCGTTTATGCATAGATATGCGACGTGCAAATAAGGCTATTTTAAGGGAAAACTACCCATTGCCAACATTTGATTCGTTTATGACGCGACTCACAAGAGCGAAGTATTTTTCTAGATTAGACCTCAAGAACGCCTACCCCCCAATTAAAATTGGATGAACAAAGCAGAGATATAACCACATTTATTACGACCAAAGGCCTATTCAGATATAAGCGGCTTTTATTTGGGGTTAACTCGGCTCCTAAAATCTTTCAGCGAACGATGGAAAATATGCTGGCTGCTCAGAAAAACGCCTTTAACTACCTAGATGACATTATCGTATATGGTGAAACAGAGGCCGAACATGATAGGAACTTACAAAGCGTTTTAAAAGTTTTTCAGGAATTTAACATAAATCTTAACGACTCGAAATGTATCTGGAAAACACAGAAACTGACATTTTTAGGACACGTGTTATCTTCGGATGGTATCGACCCTGATGCAGAAAAGATTAGTGCCGTTTTAAAATTTCGAGCGCCTTCTACCAAAGAGGAAATCACAAGTTTCTTAGGTCTAGTAACATACCTTGGCAAATTTTTGCCGGATCTGGCGGACGTCACCGAGCCGCTAAGGCACCTGATTAAAAAGGACATAAGGTTTGTGTGAGGCCCGCAACAAGAAGCAGCATTTCAAAAGTTAAAATATAGTTTGGCAAAAATACCAACACTTTCATATTTTGACCAAAAGAGACGTACTCAGGTAATAGCTGACGCAAGCCCAGTGGCGTTGGGCGCGATACTCCTTCAATTCCAAAGTGAGTCACCTCAAGTCATTTCGTTTGCCAGTAAATCCCTGTCAGAAGTGGAACGCCGGTATTCACAGACCGAGAAGGAAAGTTTAGCGTTAGTCTGGGCAGTTGAATGGTTTTATTATTATCTGGCAGGGATAAAATTCGAACTCGTCACGGACCATAAGAAACTAGAAGCAATCGATATCGCCTGCAAGAATTGAGCGCTGGGTTCTCCGTTTACAATCTTTTAAATTTTAAATAATATACAGACCGGGAAAATACATCATTGCTGACACCTTCTTGAGATTATACGTAGGAAAACCCTCTAACACGTTTGATCAATATGGAGAACAGAGTCTTTGTAACATTATTGAAAAGTCGGTGCTTCGAGCTCTCACAATTTTAGAAATTTATCAAGGTAGCTCCTCAGATCCCGAACTCTTAGAGGCAATTAGAAATGTTAAGGAAGATACTTGGGGCGACAAATCTATTAACAAGTTTTTTCCTTTTCGCTTGGAGCTATGTGCAGTTGGAGACATGCTTCTACGGGGAACTAAGATCGTTATACCCAAATCGTTGAGATCTCGCGTCCTGGAATTAGCCAACGAAGGTCACCCAGGTGAAACAGTAATGAAGAGTTCGATCGAAGGTCTGGTGGCCCCTCATCGACAGGGAAGTTGAAAAATTCGTTAAAAACTGCCGGAGTTGCTTACTAGTATCTAGGCCCAACAACCCGGCCCCGATGAGAAGACGTACCTTACCGGACGGACCGTGGATTTCACTCGCAATGGATTTACTGGGACCTTTACCAAACCACGAGTACATTTTTGTTGTTATTGACTACTATTCACGTTATCATGAACTGAAATTTCTTAAAAGAATAACTTCAACGACTATAATAAATTTTCTGGATGAAATATTTTCAAGATTGGGGTATCCAAAATCCATCACTGCGGATAACGACCGACAGTTTGTAAGTGAAGAGTTCTAGAACTATTGTTTAGAAAATGCGATTGAATTGATTACATCTCCATCGTATTGGCCACAGGCAAACGGGGAGGTAGAGAACTTGAATCGATCTTTGCTTAAGCGTCTACAAATTGCCAATGCACAGGGAGAAAACTATAGAAAAGAAATCCAAAAGTTTGCTCTCATGTACAACGTTACCCCACATGGAACAACAGGGAAATCACCATCAGAACTTTTATTTAGTAGGCGCATACGAGATAAGTTTCCATCGTTACAGGACGTCGAAGAACCGTTCCTGGACCTTGAAGCCAGAGATTTAGATTGTGGCAATAAAGAAAAAGGGAAAAAGAGAAGGGATGAGGATCGGAGAGCCAAAGAAAGCAAAATTGCAGTTGGAGACAAAGTTCTGGTACGTAATACGATACTCCCAAATAAACTGTCTACGACATTTAATGCAGAAGAATTCGTAAGCCATTTGAAAACGCTTCCAGCACCTGAAGTGACAGTAGGTGACAAAGATACAGCAAAGCAGGATACTATTCCACCGTTGAAACTTACTTTTAAAAATATAGGAGGGATGTGGAGATCTGGCAGCGCGAGAGATCTGGCAGCACCTGGAGATTCGGAGATTAAGGAAAATGGCGGTTGCGAAGGTCTGTTTGGTTCGGTTAAATAAAGTTGTTCTGTGAAACTGAGGTCTGATGAAATAAAGACAAAATAAAATAAATGCTGTGTTTGTCTTGTTACTGGTGGTAAAGGTGAGTTGTTACAGTGGCGTCGAGGTAAATTTGTGAAAATCTAAAAAACAAAAGAAATAGGTAAATCGAAGCTGGCATAAAATATGCCGAAGCCCGAAGCAACTGACGTACATATGTATATGAAAAAAAGAAGCAGCATACATAAGTGTACGTCGGCGAGCTAAATGAAAAAAAACTAAAAGCACAAGTGGCAAGGAATAGCAACTGGCATAGATAAAATATGCCGGCGAGCGCGAAGAGAACGAAAATTGGTGTAATACACCAACGGTCAGAGACCGAAACAACTGGCATACATAATTGTAAGTCGGCGAGCTCACTGAGACAATTTTTTCTGCAGCGACAATAAATAATTGAAAAACAAAAGCGATTCGAAAAAATGTGCCGGTGAGCAATACAAATCGAAAAAAAATTACACCAACGATCATAGCAACTGACATAAGTTATGCCGGCGAGCAAAAGCAACTGACATACATACAAATGTACGTTTGTGTGCGTAAACGTATAACAATGTATGTATGTCGGCGAGCAAAATAAGTAAATGAAAATATGCAAAAGCAACTGGTATACAAAGAAAAAAAATAGGCAAGTCGAATGGATAGGTACGAGGTGATAGCAAAGCAAACTCAAACGCATTTTACGTTGCGCCATTGAAATCAAACCGAGCAGTCAGCTGTTCGTTTGCTGTCACCTAGTACAGTAATCCACCTCACGAAGAAGTGTGCCGACGGGCTAAAGAATAATAGTGTGAACAAAGAAATTGAAAGGCAATTAATATGTGTAAATGCAAGACGTATTCACCACATGAGCTGCTGTTAGAATAGCAATAAGTTCGCCGTATTTTGTTTTCTCGACCTCGCTTTGTTATGTTTTGCACGACAGACTGCAGATCACTTGATCTTGTTCGTATTTCTTTGCGTGTTTGCTATCAGCTGGGGTGATATCTTCTCGCAGTAATTTATGTTCACAATTTTTGAAAGAAAATAAAGTTGGTACTATAAATTCTAATGTTATTTGCCATTACAAAATTAAATAAATGTATCTGTTTTATTCTCCCAATAGGATAACAAATATTAGAAGAAAATTTGCGACTTGATCAAAGAAAGGCATTCAGTCCAAAGTAAATTGAAATCATGAACATATCGGGCGTACCACCATTTTTGTGCAATGCAATTGATAAAGCACTTGTTCGTTCGGAGTGGGAGAAGTGGTACCGGGCCTTTTATTTATACCTGGAAGCCGAGGACATCAAAGATCCTATTAAAAGAAAAAATAAACTGTTGCATTTAGGAGGGATGCAGCTTCAAGAGGTTATCTGCAATAGAACCTGAAGAGAAGGAAGATGTGTTTAAGCATTTAGTAGAAAAATTGCAGCACTATTTCTCTCCTAAAAGGAACTCCACTTCTGAACGTCACTTATTTCGATCTTTGAAACCTGAGGTGAGGGAAAACTTGAATAAATTTATTCTTAGGCTAAGAAACCAAGCCGCTAAGTGCCAGTTTGGTGAAACAAAAAACGAAATAATTGAAATTAACTTGAAAGAAAAGCTCATAGACACATGGGCACCTACTGAGCTTAAGAAACGCGTATTATAAAAGGGGCATTCTCTAGATGAAATAATTGAGATGTGCTTGGTATATGAGCATATTAAAACACAATCAGAGACTATGATATTGCCGTCGCAATCTGAAAGCGTAAACAAAATTACACAAGCCGTCGTAAATAAGGAAAGGGAGGCAGAGTGCGGTAGATGTGGTCGAAAGGGGCGTTTGAGTAGCAGCGCTGGGTGTCCAGCCAAAAATGTGGGATGTAATAAGTGTAACTTTATAGGAGCGCTGGGTATCCAGCTAAAAATGTGAGATGTAATAAGTGTAACTTTGTAGGGCATTTTGCTAAAATGTGTAAGACAAGGGCTCGTAAACGAAAACAGAATGATGAAATAACTGATAAGGTAAAAAGGAAGAAAAATTATGCATCCAAAGTCCACTGTGTTGCAAGGGATTACAAATCTGATGACGAGCTTGATACACTAAACGAATATAATTGTTTTAAAGTATCAGACAACCTCAATGAAGATCTAAATGAGCCAATAGATTGTTTCAGTGGTGGTAAAAAAATTTCAATGTTAATTGACTCTGGTTCACGCTTTAATCTTCTCACAGAAAATGACTGGAAAAGTCTGTGTAGTAAAAATGCCACAGTATGGAATATTCGTAGTAAGTCAGGTGTTCAATTCCGGGCATACGCGGGGAAAGACCTGCTGAGAGTAAAACTTGTATTTCAGTCTGTTATTGGTATTGGTTTGAATTCGAATGTGATTTCTTCATTCTATGTTATTGAGAATGGCAGACAATCACTGTTGGGTAGAGATACGGCTATAAAACTAAGGGTTTTGAAGCTAGGCATCGAGGTAAACGCGCTTGAAAATCGGGTTCCTTTTCCGAAAGTAAAGGGAATACAGATATTCTTGACCATTGACAAGTCAGTTAGACCAGTACAACAACCGCTTGGGCGAATTCCATCTGCGGTAGAGTAGAAGGTTGACCAGAAGTTGAAAGAAGCGTTAGCACAAGATATTATCGAGTCAGTAACGGGGCCAAGTGCATGGATTTCACCCATAGTAATTGTATTTAAAGAAGATGGTGACATCCGTTTATGCATAGATATGCGACGTGCAAATAAGGCTATTTTAAGGGAAAACTACCCATTGCCAACATTTGATTCGTTTATGACGCGACTCACAAGAGCGAAGTATTTTTCTAGATTAGACCTCAGGAACGCCTACCACCAATTAAAATTGGACGAACAAAGCAGAGATATAACCACATTTATTACGACCAAAGGCCTATTCAGATATAAGCGGCTTTTATTTGGGGTTAACTCGGCTCCTAAAATCTTTCAGCGAACGATGGAAAATATGCTGGCTGGTCAGAAAAACGCCCTTAAATACCTAGATGACATTATCGTATATGGTGAAACAGAGGCCGAACATGATAGGAACTTACAAAGCGTTTTAAAAGTTTTTGAGGAATTTAACCTAAATCTTAACGACTCGAAATGTATCTGGAAAACACAGAAACTGACATTTTTAGGACACGTGTTATCTTCGGATGGTATCGACCCTGATGCAGAAAAGATTAGTGCCGTTTTAAAATTTCGAGCGCCTTCTACCAAAGAGGAAATCACGAGTTTCTTAGGTCTAGTAACATACCTTGGCAAATTTTTGCCGGATCTGGCGGACGTCACCGAGCCGCTAAGGCACCTGATTAAAAAGGACATAAAGGTTGTGTAAGGCCCGCAACAAGAAGCAGAATTTCAAAAGTTAAAATATAGTTTGGCAAAAATACCAACACTCTCATATTTTGACCCAAAGAGACGTACTCAGGTAATAGCTGACGCAAGCCCAGTGGCGTTGGGCGCGATACTCCTTCAATTTCAAAGCGGGTCACTTCAAGTCATTTCGTTTGCCAGTAAATCCCTGTCAGAAGTGGAACGCCGGTATTCACAGACCGAGAAGGAAAGTTTAGCGTTAGTCTGGCAGTTGAACGGTTTTATTATTATCTGGCAGGGATAAAATTCGAACTCGTCACGGACCATAAGAAACTAGAAGCAATTTTTAAAACTACATCGAGACCGCCAGCAAGAATTGAGCGCTGGGTTCTCCGTTTACAATCTTTTAAATTTAAAATAATATACAGACCGGGAAAATACAACATTGCTGACACCTTCTTGAGATTATACGTAGGAAAACCCTCTAACACGTTTGATCAATATGGAGAACAGAGTCTTTGTAACATTATTGAAAAGTCGGTGCTTCGAGCTCTCACAATTTTAGAAATTTATTAAGGTAGCTCCTCAGATCCCGAACTCTTAGAGGCAATTAGAAATGTTAAGGAAGATACTTGGGGCGACAAATCTATTAACAAGTTTTTTCCTTTTCCCTTGGAGCTATGTGCAGATGGAGACATGCTTCTACGGGGAACTAAGATCGTTATACCCAAATCGTTGAGATCTCGCGTCCTGGAATTAGCCAACGAAGGTCACCCAGGTGAAACAGTAATGAAGAGTTCGATCGAAGGTCTGGTGGCCCCTCATCGACAGGGAAGTTGAAAAATTCGTTAAAAACTGCCGCAGTTGCTTACTAGTATCTAGGCCCAACAACCCGGCCCCAATGAAAAGACGTACCTTACCGGAGGGACCGTGGATTTCACTCGCAATGGATTTACTGGGACCTTTACCAAACCACGAGTACATTTTTGTTGTTATTGACCACTATTCACGTTATCATGAACTGAAATTTCTTAAAAGAATAACTTCAACGACTATAATAAATTTTTTGGACGAAATATTTTCAAGATTGGGGTATCCAAAATCCATCACTGCGGATAACGACCGACAGTTTGTAAGTGAAGAGTTCTAGAACTATTGTTTAGAAAATGCGATTGAATTGATTACATCTCCATCGTATTGGCCACAGGCAAACGGGGAGGTAGAGAACTTGAATCGATCTTTGCTTAAGCGTCTACAAATTGCCAATGCACAGGGAGAAAACTATAGAAAAGAAATCCAAAAGTTTGCTCTCATGTACAACGTTACCCCACATGGAACAACAGGGAAATTACCATCAGAACTTTTATTTAATAGGCGCATACGAGATAAGTTTCCATCGTTACAGGACGTCGAAGAACCGTTCCTGGACCTTGAAGCCAGAGATTTAGATTGTGGCAATAAAGAAAAAGGGAAAAAGAGAAGGGATGAGGATCGGAGAGCCAAAAAAAGCAAAATTGCAGTTGGAGACAAAGTTCTGGTACGTAATACGATACTCCCAAATAAACTGTCTACGACGTTTAATGCAGAAGAATTCGTAAGCCATTTGAAAAAGCTTCCAGCACCTGAAGTGACAGAAGGTGACAAAGATACAGCAAAGCAGGATACTAATCCACCGTTGAAACTTACTTTGAAAAATATAGGAGGGATGTGGAGATCTGGCAGCGCGAGAGATCTGGCAGCACCTGGAGATTCAGAGAGTAAGGAAAATAGCGGTTGCGAAGGTCTGTTTGGTTCGGTTAAATAAAGTTGTTCTGTGAAACTGAGGTCTGATGAAATAAGGACAAAATAAAATAAATGCTGTGTTTGTCTTGATACTGGTGGTAAAGGTGAGTTGTTACAGACGTAGTTCTTGATGACGTTTAGTAAGCAAAGGTTTTTTAATTTGAGGAAGCTTATAGTTTTCGAGATATTTGCATTTAAAGTTGAAAATTTTGCAATTTTTATCTTGCAATTTCTTGATTGCTAGCAATTATTTAATTCATATTATGCACTTTTTATGCACTTACACTTCACTACATTGTTTCTACATTTTTTTCCAGTAATTATTTAGTTATTTTCTTAAAATAAGCATTTTATATTTTACACAATTTTCATTTCATGCACAATAACAAAGGTATTCCTTGTTGACAAATAATACGTGTTGCCATAATTACACATTTATCAAACGAATAAAAATGAATATAAAAACTCAAACGCAGGAAACAAATACCATCTGAAATAAATTTTTCATTGTAATAAAAAAAGTTTTTTTATATGTATATTTAATTGCATCTAATAATTTTACGAAAGGATCGTCATGATTATTTGGAATATTTTTCCTCCAAATATATTCAAAAATTAAATTGGAAAATTCTTCGCTATTATTGTAATTATCCTTTATAAAAAAACGTTTAATTACGCGCCACTGGGACTCAATGCGTTGAGTGTGGGTCCCGTCCTCGGCAACGAACGGATTATCGGGATCGCTGTGATTAACGCGTCGGTGCTCATAGCCGTGACTGGCCAGACAGTCGTATGCCCTCCAGCAATCAGTACATATAATACTGCCTTTTGCCACGTGCTTCTCTATCAAAGGTATGAGCACCTCAGCAGACCTAACATTGCCGGGACATATCTTCAGCCTGAGGTCGTCACTCCCATCCTCAAACGTCCCAAGAACCCAGTGGCCCTCGACTCTCCGCCCTAAAATAAGAAAAGATATATTAATTACATAAAAAAAATTATATTTTTATTATTACCTTTGTTGTATTTTCTCTTTCCAAATTTGCTTTCATCAATTTGAACAGTTTTACAGGACCACCAATTTTACCTACCGCTACCTGATGGTCAACCTGGTATAATACTACAGCTTGGCGGCAGTAATTATACCAGTCACATATTGTAGCGCTAGACAAAACTGGTTCCCTGATAAAACTGTTTTTCCTCACTTCCGCATGCGACCAATGAGATGCATACGCATACATTAGATAAAATACCTGCCGAAGTGGGATTTTCACGTTGTCGAACCAGGTATTGCTCGACCTCACCAACGCAGTTCGGTTCCGACAACCCCCTTTCCGGCATCGGAACACCCCAACAGTGCTACTTTTGTTTAATGACAGCGTCATTGGCACTTTATGTGTACGGCAAATTTTGGATTTCAAAATCAAACCTTGTTCTTCGGCAAAGGAAATACATTTCTCTTTTGAATCAAATGTTTGGAATATTTTTCCAATATTCCACATTGACTTCGGGATGTAGAGCAGGTCGCCTCCATGTCGGTGCATCCTGGGTAACGCCAAATGGCCTGCGGCCTTCACGGCCTTACAACTCCTGACGACTTTAGCATTGAATCCTCTGCTAATGGTAGTCACCTTGTCGCGGTGCAGAGGCTTAGTCGCAAGGCATACTCGGCGCCCCCCAACCGGTGTGGACGGTGCTGAATGGCGCCATCCAGGCGGGTTGTCGGGCGCCGCATGCGGGCGGCGACCAAGGACTACCACCTCCTAATCCAGGGTGTCATGCGACCCGTGCCCATTGGATGATTTGCAGCCAGGAGGAAAATTCGGCTGTATTCTAACGGAGCCTCCCCAACACCGGGCCGAATTGGGGTGTAACGGTGGCCTTACCGCGCCAAGGGGCTTTGGCGTGGCGGACTCCCTAGTTCCCCATTTAACAGGAAGACCCGACAGCTCACCTCGTTGAGCTAAGGGTCGTACGAACAAGATGGACATCAACACAAAAACAAAAACAACAAAAACCACAACAACAACGAATAAGGAGGAATCGACAGCGCAACGAAATAGGACTACGGATATTGAACACGACAGGGAGAAGGTAAGAACAGGAGGAGCAGCTGGAGGCCGGGGAGGTCAAGGAGCTAAACGAAAGGTTAACTACCTTGATGCTCTCTCGCCAGAGGCGCGGGCGCTGTTCGAGGAGCATGCCAGAGAAGACGATGATGACATGCCCTCTAGCAGCGGCGCCTGCCGCTCAACAGACGTCAGGACAGCGGATGCAGCCCAAAGCACCACCACGGCCCACCGAGACAGGCCAAGCCACTCTGACTCGGGAAAGTCGCATCGGGCAGATGCCCGCGGCGCACGCAGGAGGAGAAGGAGGCGCAAGAGAGGAGGGCAGAGATCTCTCCCAACGGTGGACAGACCCGGAGGGTAAGATGACCCCCGGAAGAAGGCCATGAGCGGTGCCTGCCTCAAGTGGTATCTGCGGTACCTTCGGGATGGGTTGACCCCCGAAGCGGCGGAATCCCTAGCCAAGCGACGGTACGCGGATACTGCGATATCCCCAACAAGGGAACGAGGCGAGGCAGCATCGGAAAGTGCGCGAGGCAGCCGGTCCATAGACCGTGGCCAGGTTAGTGCACCACTGACCGAAACGCGCGGTGACGGGAAGGCGGTCACCTTTGCAGAGGCCGCGAAGAGAAAGAGCGGTCAACTCACACCACAGGCGCCCCCCAGCTCGAAAAGGCCAAGGGACAGCAGCAGGAGAACCGAAGGTCAATCATCAGCACCGGCTCCCCCCCGGGTGGAGGAGGGGCGGCGCAGGTATGTGGACGCTGTCAAAAGCATCCGCATGGCTGTACTGCCTCAAGACTACCCGGCGGTGTCGTTGGAGTCGAAGCAACTCACGGTGCTCCAAAACCTCCTCCTAGAAGAGGTAGCTGGCGGAGCTGAATACGCGGCATCCTTCCTCGGGGTTGAATTCAGAGGGGGAATGCTACAGGTGGACTGCAACGACCAGGAGTCCGCCGACTGGCTGCGGGAATTTACCCCAAAGCTAAGTGGCTGGACCGGTCCGGTCCTTTGTGCGAAAAGGGCGGAGGACCTGCCAGTTATGCACAGGATGACGGTGTTCCTCCCCCGGAGCGACGACAAGCCGTACCAGTTTGCCCTAAACCTAATAAAAAACCAGAACCGGGGCCTTAGCATCGCGGCTTGGCGAATTGTCAGTAGCCAGCTGGAGGACAAAGGAGAGCTACGAGGTTGGAGACTGTACCTGTACATAGACGACGAGTCGTACAGGTACATACGTGCAGCAAGCTTCCGCCTATTTTATAGGTTCAGTATGGTGGTCATGAGGCCGCATAAACCAATGACTACAGGAGGCAAGGAGGACGGGAAGACTGCCACCCAGCCGAGTAGTAGCGCGTCAACACGAGCAGAAACGATGGTGAGCAAGGCGATGGAAAGGATGCAGGTGGACGCCGTGGCAAAGCAACCGGGCGTGAGCAGACCACGAAGGTCGCTACCGCTGACGCCCTGGATGCCCACGAAACCGAGCTACCCTCCACCCAGGAGCTCCTCGAGGGACTAGAAGACCCAGTGGACGGCAGCGCGAACGACGGAGGGGATGTGGACATGCCCCCCCTCGAGCCACTACCTTGATGGCCGTCGACGTGGAGGTTGCCCAAGTGAACCTGCATCACGCGGCGGGGGCCTCAGCAGTGATTGCGAGCAGGTTCACAGCGGATAAATTGGGCGTTCTGTTGATCCAAGAACCATGGGTCTACAAAGGAGAGGTCAAAGGCCTCAAGACTAAACAAAACAAGGTAATCTGGGACATCTCCAGCGAGAGGCCTAGATCGTGCATAGTGGTCAGGAATAATGTCAATTTCTTCTGCATTTCAGAGTTCCTGACGCAGGACTTGGTAGCAGTACAGGCCAGAGACTGGGAGGGCAAAAGCTTCGTCCTGGCTTCAGCCTACTTCCCAGGGGAGACAGCAGCAGCACCCCCTGAGGGAGTGATAAGGCTCGTGGAGTACTGCAGGAGGTACAGGCTGCCCCTCATCATAGGATGCGACGCGAATGCTCACCACGTGGAATGGGGGAGCACGGATTGTAACGCAAGGGGTGAGTCTTTACTAGAGTATGTATTAGGTAGTAGCTTAACAATTGAGAACGTGGGTTGTGAACCCACCTTTATAACTATAAGCAGGAGGGAGGTGCTGGACATCACCTTCAGCAGCGAGCACGCTAATGGTTGGGTCTCAGGGTGGAGGGTTTCAACGGAGCCCTCCCTGTCAGACCACAGAATAATAAGGTTCGCACTGAAGGTAGAGGTCAGGCAACTCCCCCCGAGACGCAACCCTCGCAGAACAAACTGGGGTGTTTTCAGGGAAAAACTAAAGGACTGTTTACAAAGGCAGAACCAGATCGACGATAGCGTCACGGGCCTGGGGATAGAGAGCAGGGTGTTGGCACTAAACGAGTCAATCACCAAAGCCTACAATGAGAGCTGTCCCCAAATAGCGCCCACAGACAGACGTAACTGTCCCTGGTGGACAAGAAAGCTCGCAGACCTCAGGAAGAAGGTACGCAGCCTATTTAACAAGGCGAAGCGTACAGGGGACTGGGAGGAGTACAGGTGCTACCTAACTCTATACAATAAAGAGATTAGGTCAGCAAAACAAAACAGTTTCAGGAGCTTCTGTGAAAAAGTCTCCTCCACACCAGAAGCGGCGCGGCTACACAAAGCTCTGGCCAGTGGAAAGACAAGCACGAAACTAGCCATTAAGAGGAGCGACGGGACGTTTACGGCCAACGCCGAGGAAAGGGCGTCAGAGCTCCTGCGTGCTCACTTCCCGGAGACTATCCCGGTGGACCAAAGTCCACCTGTGAGCGAACATAGGCCAACCCGCTTGGATTGGGCAACCGCCAAACAGCTAGTTACTGCGGACTCGATCAAGTGGGCTATGGCCACGTTCGAAAAATTCAAGTCTCCGGGGGTGGATGGCATCTTCCCGGCGTTTTTGCAACAGGGCGAGCAGCTGTTGCTACCTCACCTTGTTCGGCTACTAAGGGAGAGCCTTGCACTGGCGTACATCCCGGACCCATGGAGGACGGCAGAGGTGATCTTCATACCGAAAGCGGGTAGGAGGGACTACTCCTTGGCCAAATCCCACAGGCCGATCAGTCTAACCTCCTTCCTGCTGAAGACAATGGAAAAGATCATTGACAACAATATTAGGTCGACGGTGCTGAAAACTGAACCCCTGCACGCTACTCAGCATGCATACAGAGCGGGAAGATCAACCAGTACGGCTCTGTACCAGTTGACCTCAGAGATTGAGAGTTCAATGGAAGAAGGGGAGGTGATTATATGCGCCTTTCTAGATATCGAAGGTGCCTTTGACAACACGTCTCACAGGAGTGTAGCCAGGGCACTGGAGAGAAGGAAGGTGGCTACACCGGTGCGCAGATGGATTGACGCTGTGCTGCGCACCAGAATAGCTGAGACCAAAGTTGGCGATACGACAATTCGTCTAGGGGTGACAAGAGGGTGCCCACAGGGAGGTGTGCTATCACCTCTGCTGTGGAGCCTTGTCGTGGATGAGCTGCTAGAATTGCTAACTGACAACGGGATCCGCTGCCAAGGGTACGCGGACGATATTGTGATATTAGCAAGAGGTAAATTTGAGGATACTCTCTGTGACCTAGTACAACGCGGTCTGAATCTGGCAAAGGGGTGGTGCAGGGGGGTTGAATTAAACATCAACCCCTCGAAGACAACCATCGTCCCATTTACAAGGCGCAGGTCCCTACCCGGCCTGAGGAACCTCACACTTGGGGGCAGAGAGATTGAAATGACTAACAAGGTTAAATACCTAGCTCTCACTCTAGATTCTACCTTACGATGGAAGCAGCACGTGAACCAAACGGTAGCCAAGGCAACAAAAGCACTGATGGTATGCAAACGGCTGGCGGGTAGATCCTGCGGATGTAAGCCAAAAATCATTAGGTGGTTATACACCATGATTGTCCGACCGATTATTACATACGGGGCGGTGTCCTGGGCCTCCGTGGCGGCACAGGCTTCGGTGGGAACCCAACTGGCAAAACTACAGCGGCTGGCATGCTTGTGCATGACGGGAGCCATGCGGACCTGCCCTACGGCGGCTCTGGAGGTCCTGCTGGAGCTCACACCGCTCCATATAATAATAGGTCAAGTAGCCAAGAACTCACTTCTGCAGATAACAGCGGAGGGTGGCGGCAAAGGCAAGATAATTTCGTCCCAGAGGATGGAGAGAATAAGTGGTGATATTCCTATTGCCCTCCTCCCAAGGGACGGCATCAGCAAAACGACCCACTTAAAAAGGAAATTTAAGGTTACCCTTGGTAGTAAGAGTGAGTGGAACGACACCACTCTTGAGCAAATGCTAAGGGATAGCACATTGAGGTGGTACACCGATGGCTCAAAGACATCGGAAGGAATAGGTGCGGGTATCGCGGGTCCGCGTACCAAGCTCGCCATTCCGATGGGAAACTTTCCGAGCATTTTCCAAGCCGAAGTTCTGGCCATAAGCCGGTGTATTGAGATAAACCTCCACCGGAACTATCGCAACGAGCGAATAGCTATAATCAGTGATAGTCAGGCGGCACTAAAAGCAATTTCCTCTTACGAAATCAAATCGCTGCTAGTGCAAGAGTGTAGAAACAGGCTTGACAACCTAGCCGAAAAGAACCAGGTACACCTTATCTGGGTGCCTGGTCACAGGGGAATAGCCGGCAATGAGCTGGCTGACGAGCTTGCCCGCTCCGCAGCCTCCACTGCTATGGTAGGGCCAGAACCATTCACTGGAGTGGGTCCCCATACGGTGAAGGAATTGCTCCGCAAAGAGGAAAGAGCGTGCAGGGAGGAACACTGGCAGCGAGCGCACGGGATGCGTCATGCCAAACTGTTAGTGGGGGGGTATAACCAAAAGAGGTTCGAGACTATAATCAACCTCCCAAGAAACAAACTCAGGCTCCTGGTCGCACTCTACACCGGCCACTGCAAGCTAAGAAGGCATCTATTTAACATGGGCCTCTCAGCTTGCGCAAACTGCCGGTTTTGCGACAGTGAACCTGAAACCCCGGAGCACCTGCTATTCGACTGCAACGCAGTCTGTAGGCGCAGGTCAAAGGCCCTCGGATCCATGTTTCCGGATAGGGATCACACTGCCTCGCTAGCACCCGGTAGGTTACTGGACTTCATCAATATGCTGGGGCTAAGCGAGTCTTTGTGAGCTAGGTGAGGGCACAATAGACCCGTGGTCGCAGTGCATGCCTCAATCAAAAATCTATCTATCTAGCATTGAATTGGCTTTTAGAGTAGGTTAAACTTATTTGGATCTGGTCGAACCCTGGGCTGGTGGTGGCGACATTCTGGCACCTGAGTATGATGGGGTGACACCCATCAGAAATGGCTGCTGGGCTAATGTCGCTACTGCCTCCGTCCCGTTAAAACCATGGCAGGCCTCAGGGTACGTTCCCGCCCCGTCGTCATTAAGTTGGCGTGGTAGGTGTAAGTTGAGAGGACTCCTTCTTTACGCTGGTTGGCTCTGAACGTACTGCCTCATAAGGGCGTACGTCAACCCTCGCCTTGGCCTCGTCACAGAGATAACCTTGGGACCATAAAAGGCGACCACCTTCCGGGGGACGGATAGCGGCTCTGAGTGGGGGCCCTTTTAGCATGGACAAGACGCAAACGAACGAGAAGGCGACGAAGGGAGATGAAGGGATGTCGAAATCGACATCCGGACTTATCCCAGGCGGGGCTGCTGCTCCTATTTCGACGAAAGCGTCGCTGGGTAGCTGCAGCGGGATGACAAGGACCTCGGTAGGAGTCTCCTCATCAGGTGGCAGAATGGGGGGAGCCGGCGCAAAGCCGCCGGCAAGCGAGGTAGTGAAGGGTGGAGCCTCCGTGCACGGCGGAATCGCAAGCACCAGTAGAGGAACCTCTGCTAAAATTATGAAGGGAACCACAGGGAGCATTAGCAGGGGAGCACAGACTGGCAGCGAAAATCGTAGAGCGCTACGGGGGCAAGCATGCTGGTCAGGTATCTGAGCAGCATGCCAATACGCTCGAATGGGCTAAGAAGGTTCTGAGTGAGAGCGAGACCGATAGGTCACGACTCGAAACGAAGGGACCCGAACCAGCGTTTAAGCGGCAAAGGTCGCATGAGGGAGAAACCTCCCTTGGTAAGAAGCCGCGAACGGGGGCTGCGCCAACTTTTAGCGAAATCGGTAAAAGCGCCGGTGCAAGAGTGCTTGGTGTGCTAGACCGCAGCAGGGAGGACGGTGCTATCTCTCACGAGGAGTGGAAGAGAGTAGCGGCAGCTATCTCTTCAGTCTTCCTTAAGGTGGTTAAGGAAAACCCGGGACCACCTCCTAAATGCGTAAGTGCCGGTTGGCATCATGGGCTGCATAATCTGACAAGGTGTGCCGATGAAAGATCGGCCATCTTATATAAGAAGGCAGTATCTCAGGTGGGGGAAGTTTGGAAGGGAGCCAGACTGGAGGCCGTGGACAGAGCGGACCTCTCTCTTCGTCCTAGGGCTCGCGTCTGGCTGCCGGCTGAACCTTCTACTGCAAGTGAGATTGAGGAAATCCTCAAGTACTGCAACCCCTCTCTCCCCACGCATGACTGGAGGGTCATCAGGCTGGAGAGAACCGATGAACCATATCGGCAAGCGTTGATAATGCTTAATGAGGGGTCCATAGGTCCTCTCAGCAAAACCAAGGGAGCCATCAGCTATGGTTTCGAGATGGTTGTGCTAAAGGTACTCCCAACGGATACCAGGGCTGATGGCACCCGAGCTGCAGATGCAGGGGGGAAGGCAGACGGCATTATCGATGGTCAGGCGACCACAGATAACGACTCTAATCTCTCGGACGTGGCGAGTTCTGGAGGCGGTTCGTCGATTGGCGATTCCGTCTTTAGCCTCGAACAACTGTTTGAGGAGGTGAGGGTCGATCACGATATGAGCGCTGAACTGGCGCTTCTAGAGGAGAGTCTGAAGGATGAAATTCCTCCAGATTAATCTCCAACACTCGAAGGCGGCCTCCGCCAATCTATGGCTTCGTCTGGAGCAAGACGAGGCCGATGTCATCCTTATCCAGGAACCGTGGGTGACTAGTAGCGGGATCTCTGGCTTGAGGACGAGGAGCCATAGGCTGCTGGCGACCAACGATGCAGGTAGAAACCGAGCCTGTATACTGGTTAGAAGTTGAACTAATGGTACTTCTTTTACCTAGTTTCAGCAATGCTGATATAGTAACAGCAAAACTGGAGAGTGATACCGGAAATGTCTGGATTATCTCCGCGTATATGCCGCACGAAGATGCGGTGGAGCCACCTCCTGTACTGCTAAGGAAGACCTTGGCTGAAGCATCCCGGAATGGTGCCGACGTCATCATCGGCTCGGACGCCAACTCGCGGCACTCGGTATGGGGAAGCTCGGACACAAACAATAGAGGTGAGTCCCTTTTTGACTTTATTGTAAGCGAAAATCTTCGCATTTGTAACAGGGGAAATTCTCCAACTTTTGTGACCGCATGCAGGGAGGAGGTTCTTGACCTCACCCTAGCCTCTCATGGGATTGCCCCGTTGATCTCGAATTGGAGGGTCCTCGATGATCACTCCTTTTCGGATCACAGGTATATCGGTTTTAGTTTAGTCGGAGAAGGTCCGCCTAGGAAATCATTCAGAAATCCGAGGAACACGGACTGGGAAAGCTTTCGAAGGAGGCTTTGGCAAACCCTGCCACGTGCACCGGGGGTGAACACGTTGGGCACAACCGATGTGGTGGACGGGTGGGTCGAAGTCTTCAGCTCGGCGTGCATTTCTGCACTAGAGAGCTCCTGTCCACTGAAAACACCGAAGGGCAGAGGGAAACCTCAATGGTGGACCATGGAGCTCTCGGAAATTAGGGCGTCTTGCAGACGCTTATTTAACAGGGCCCGCAGGAGCGGGTTATCTGACGACTGGGCGTTGTATAAAGCTGGATTTTTGATATACAAGACCGAGTTAAGGAAGGCTAAGAGGATCTCGTGGAAAACCTTCTGCGAGAAAGTGGAGGGCTGCCACGAGTCCTCCAGATTCAGGCGCATTCTCGCTAAAACCCCAGTGCCTCTGGGTTATCTCAAGGATGTAAATGGGAAGTGGGCCCTGAGCAGTGAAGATACACTTCAGTTGCTCCTCGATGCTCACTTCCTTAACAGCACGTCGCTGTTAAGGTGTCATGCAGATGGTTGCGACCGATCTATGCGAACTGCATCAGACTAGGTTATATCCCGGGGGCATGGAGACGGGTCAAAGTTACGTTCATCCCGAAGGCTGGCAGGAGCTCCCATGTCACGGCCAAGGATATCAGACCCATCAGCCTCTCCTCTTTTTTGCTCAAAACTCTGGAGAGACTGATGGACTGGGATCTAAGGAGGCGCATTCCGAGAGACTACCTATCAGGAGCGCAACATGCGTATCGTAAAGGCAGGTCGATGGACACTGCCCTGCACTATCGTGTCGTGGCTGGAGGAAGCCATCGAGGCTAAAGATTTCGCTGTTGGGACCTTTCTTGATATTGAGGGAGCTTTCAACAATGTCTTGCCGGAGACAGTCATAACTGCTCTAGATGGTCTTGGGGTTGAATCGAACCTCAAGCACCTCATCTTCAGTGTTCTGTGTGACAGAGTGGTCGAAACAGAATGGGGCAGCGCGCACGCGCGGCGAAGTGTGAGCAGGGGAACCCCTCAGGGAGGGGTTCTTTCTCCTCTTCTATGGATCCTAGTGGTTAACGACCTTCTTAAGAAACTAGAGGATCTAGGCTGCCGGGTGATCGCCTATGCAGACGATGTAGCACTTATGGTCAAAGGAAAGTTCCTTAGCACCGTATACGAGCGGACGCAGGGATATCTCGGCGTTGTAACAAAATGGGCGGTCGGAAGTGGACTCGCCATAAACCCGAATAAAACAGAAATGGTTTTATTCAGTAGAAGATATAAAATCCCAGTGGCACCGTTGCCGCAAATGGGAGGTATTCCCCTGCAACCGGCGGATACGGTGAAGTATCTAGGGCTCATCCTGGATAAGAAGCTTTCATGGAAGCCGAACATCGAGGAGAGAGCCAAAAAGGCATCGATTGCCCTTTACTGCTGTAGAGGGGCTATCGGCAAAAGGTGGGGCCTCTCACCGAAAGTGGTCCTCTGGCTCTATGATACCATAGTAAAGCCCATAATGTTCTATGGAGTCTTTATGTGGTGGACGGCTCTACAGAAGATCACACTTGCTAAGAAACTCGAAAGCGTGCAACGGGCTGCGCTTATCAGCATGTGCGGAGCATTAAGGTCCACCCCAACCGTGGCACTTAATGCAATTCTGAACATAACGCCCGTGGACATTGCCGGAAGGTGTATGGCCACAAAAGTGGCTATTAGGCTCAGGGAATCTGGGTTCCTAAAAGAGCGTGCTTCTGAACACTCGAACATCCTCACAAGCTTAGACTGCATACCGGATCATCTGGATCATGGAGTCGCCATATCAAACTCTCGCGTTTTCTTCTCTACCCATATACCGAAGAGGGAGTTATGGGTGGGAAGAAGCCGTTGGAGGAGAGGGGCAGTAAGCTTCTTTACGGATGGGTCAAAGCTTGGGGGGAAGGTTTGTGGAGGGGTTTATTGTCAAGAGCTTTCTATCAACTCCAGTTTCAGACTTCCCGACTACTGCAGCGTCTTCCAGGCTGAGATTGCAGCCATCAAGGTAGCAGCAGATCTGCTACTCCGGAGGGTGTCCACCTTCAGGGAAGTGATCATTCACTCAGATAGTAGAGCAGCGATACTAGCCCTGAATTTATTCACAGTGCGTTCAGGGCTGGTTGAGGAGTGTCTGGCGGTACTGTCTTTGGCGGCGACAGTATTTACCATAGGGCTTGTATGGGTGCCGGGCCACAGCGGAATAGCGGGTAATTGCAGAGCCGATGAGCTGGCAAGGAAGGGCACCCTAGAGCCACTATCGGTAGAATGCGAGCGGGTCGGTGCTCCGGTGTCCTCTTGTGTCCTAATACTGGATAGCTGGGCGTCGCGGATGCTTGGCCAACGATGGGCGAGCACTGGTACTTGCGCGGTTGCAAAAGCATTTTGGCCCAAGATAGATCACAGAAGATCTAAAGATCTCTTTGCCCTCAGTAAGGCTAGCCTCTCTTTAGTAGTCGGGCTCTTTACAGGCCATTGCCCTATTGGCACACATGCTGTAAGATTAGGAATCTTACCGGATGCTGCTTGCAAAAACTGCTTAGAAGAAGATGCGACGGAAACTAGCCAGCACTTCCTTCTTGACTGTCCCGCGTTCGGGAGGTTAAGGCTCAGACACTTGGGGGCACATACCTTCAGACATCCTACCGAACTGGTGGGTGTAAATATCGGGCAAATTTGTATCGGCTACCGGGCGTTTTGCTGATCTTTAAGTTCGAACAAGGGAGTTCTTTTTTCTATGGCATCACAAAGGGCTACGTATAGTCCACGTGCGATCTTCGATCAGCCATCTAACCTAACCTAACATTGACTTCACTTCCGCCGCTTTAAGAACATTGGTTCGCTTTATAACACCTCGGCTGGTTGACGCTCCGACACAATCTATTTAAATACCTTAAGTTATATTTTTATCAATTTAAAACTTATATTACTTACCTGATGAATTTGCACGCACACGCTTTATGCCACCTCGGCTGGTTGGCGCTCCGATACAATCTATTTAAATACCTTAAGTTATATTTTTATCAATTTAAAAATTATGTATATTACTTACCTGATGAATTTGCACTCACTCGCTTTGTGACATCTCCGCTCGTTGACGCTCCGACACAATCTAGTTAAATACCTTAAGTTATATTTTTATCAATTTAAAACTTATGTTACTTACCTGATGAATTTGCACTCATTTTTTAAAATTCGACTGTTAATAATGATATATGTATTTATATATTTTAAATCGTATATACTTTAAATTTTGATTTATTATATACATATATATATATATATATTTTAAATTTTATGAACTTTAATTTCGCGGAACTTCCAATCGCGGAATTCAAATGAAATAAATATGAAACTTATTTCAAAACGGGAAAAAAGGAACGGTACATTATTTAGTTGTAACAATACCCGTTATAGAAAATGTAGTTTAAAAAAAGGAAACGTGGAATTGATAAATGTGAAGATAATGACAAAACGGACAACAAAAAGAACGGTACCTTGTTTAGTTGTAACAATATCCGTTATAGAAAATGTAGTTTAAAGAGGGTGATATACCCTATTTAACAGAACTTTTAGATTACCTTCGTGCATTAGCAGCCTTCGGCCGCGCTTAAAAAACCTGGCCGATCCAACACCAGGGTAAACATTAGTCCATTCGCGTCCCACTTCTTTCTGCATTGGCGGCCTTCGGCCACGCTTCAAAAAAAATAACCCTGTCCGATCCAACACCAAAGTGTGTCAAGTTTTTTTTAAGTAAAACTCCTTTTCGCGTTGGCGGCCTTCGGCCGCGCTTCAAAAAAAAATAACCCTGGCCGATCCAACACCAGGGTGTATCAGATTTTTTTTTGAGTAAAACTCCTTTTCGCGTTGCCGGCCTCCGGCCGCGCTTTAAAAAAAAAATAACCCTGGCCGATCTAACACCAGGGTGTGTCAGACTTTTTTTGAGTAAAACTCCTTTTCGCGTTAGCATAGGAGCAATGATTTATGTATTTGGGGTATAGTCCTATATTTTATTCATTTTTATTCGTTTGATAAATGTGTAATTATGGCAACACTTATTATCTGTCAACACGTAATCCTTTTGTTATTGTGCATGAAATGAAAATTGTGTAAAATATGAAATGCTTATTTTAAGCAAATAACTAAATAATTACTGAAACAAAAACATGTAGAAACAATGTAGTGAAGTGTAAGTGCATAATATGAATTAAATAATTACTAGCAATCGAGAAATTGCAAGATAAAATTTGCAAAATTTTCAATTTTAAATGCAAATATCTCGAAAACTATAAGTTTGCGGCGGCAACAATTAGATATTTTCTTAATCTGGAGCATCAGCTCTATCCAACTATACCACTTTTAACCCGGAAATTGTGGGATGGTATACTAAAGCCGACCCTTTAATTTTGCGCCTGTCTTTAAACCACAGTAGTTTCAACTCGTGGTGAACAGTCATGCGAGAAACTTTTCTTCTGTAAGTCCTCTCCAGTTCTTTTTGAATCTCACTACCTGATGTTACTGCTCCCGAGCCACCAGACGGTTGATAGTTCGCCTATCGTGGTTATTTAAAACGGATCGCCAACAAGATCGATGGTTTGGTACTGATATTTCATGACAATTAACAATATTTTTCACTTACCCAAATGAAATTTCGGCTAAATTTGCAACTTACCGATATGAGAGCCCCTCATTGAAGCACAGATTTTTTAACAGTCAGAAATTTTCTTCATTTCGCTAAAAGAAAAAAATACGAAGTTAAACAGCTTCACAAAAAACAATTTTTCTAATTTTACTTACCGTCAATAAAATGAAAAATACTTCTGAATACGTTAGTTAATTGATAAATAGAGCTGCTGGTAACTAAAATACTCGAATGTTGTTTATTTGGTATTAGCTATGTTCACACGCCTGAACGCAACCGAGGTTGTAACACAATTGAGCAAATGTGCACGTGACGCAAACCAGACGCCGCCAGAAAAATATTTAGAAATTGTGCCGTTATATGTCCGCGAAAAAAAAAACACAACTATTGTACCTATTCGAATACATATGGGCCATTCCATCAATTGGCACCATGGTTTTGTACCCGTGGTTCTTGGATTTTGACCAAACTTTAGAATGTCATAATATAGACCAATAGAAGAATATCTATTAACTTTTTAGTGGTCAAAGTTGCTCCATTGTTTTTTGGCGCGCACTTCAAATTGAGATCAAACAAAAAAATGACTTTTTCTTTTATTTTTTAACGACCTCAAAATTGAGTGAAAAAAATTTTTAAGTTATCCAATTTTATGTAAAAAAATTCTCAGCTTTCTGATAAAAATATTTTCAAAATCCAAAAAAATTTCCAAAATACAAAAAAAAAAAAAACATTTTTTTTTCCAAAAAACCCGATTTTTTGTGCTTTTCAAAATTGACCTTTCCATTAGATTCCTCGTTAAATTTTACATAAGAATCAGTGTTCAAAAATATGGGACTCTGATCCCATGAACAGTAAAAAAAAAAATGCAAAGTTGTCGCTCAAAATCCAAAAAAAAACATTATTTGGCTAGGATTTAGAATAGCATCCCAGGCTTTCGGGGATGAAATGGGTATCGTTGGAAAGGTGACGTTCTCCAGATCACGAAAATATATATATATAGTTGCCGCTGACTTATAGTTTTAGAGATATTTGCATTTAAAGTTGAAAAATTGACTATGTTTACAGTGATAATTTGTACATTGTGAATAACTTTTTCACTTATATTATGCACTTTTCACTTACTAACACTTCACTATAACGTTTCTGTATATTCATTTTTTTAATATTTGTTGTAAATAAAGCTTTATTTCAATTATTTCGATTTAGTTAAATAAAATGCATTTGCACAATAAGAAAAGTGCTGCCATGGTTATTTTTTTTGAAGCGCCGGCGCGGAAAAAAAAATAACCATGGCAGCACTTTTCTTATTGTGCAAATGCATTTTATTTAACTAAATCGAAATAATTGAAATAAAGCTTTATTTACAACAAATATTAAAAAAATGAATACACAGAAACGTTATAGTGAAGTGTTAGTAAGTGAAAAGTGCATAATATAAGTGAAAAAGTTATTCCCAATATACAAATTATCAATATAAAAGTTGTCAATTTTTCAACTTTAAATGCGAATATCTCTAAAACTATAAGTCAGCGGCAACTATATGTATATATTTTCGTGATCTGGAGAACGTCACCTTTCCAGCGATACCCAATTCATCCCCGAAAGCCTGGGATGCTATTCTAAATTTTACCCCATTATTTTCCCAAATATCCGTTTTTTTGTGCTTTTCCACAAACTTATTTTTCAAAATTGACTTTTCCATTCGATTCCTCGTTAAATTTTACATCAGAATCAGTGTTAAAAAATATGGGACTCTGCTCATGGGAGCAGCAAAAAAAATTCAAAGTAATAATTCGTAATAAGTTGCGTAGTGTAAAAAAATTTTGAAATCAGGAATATTTGATTTTATTTGCTCAATTGTGTTACATACTGTATATACACATTTTTTTGTTTCTGAAACGATCAAGAATTTATATAAATTGTTTTGTTTCAGAAACGATCAAGAATTTATATAAGGAAATGCTTGTCAGAGAACATTATATATTTGCACTATTCAAGCGATCGTATTAATATTAAGAGTGTCTCAATTAATTATGTAGATAGAAAAAAAAGATTAAGAAATTTACGTTGCTTAAGCCAAATTTCGAGTTCATTTCGACACGTCATGAATTTGCAGTTCATAAATTTTTTAATTGTTTGAATAAAATTAAATATATTATCGTTAGAGTATTTATATGTAAATACCAGAAGAGAAGGATTTTTCACTAGAATTCACTAAAAAATATCAAATAAACCCTATTTTAGTTAAAATTTCAAAAAACAATTTAGTTTCATCACCAAAATGTCTATTAGGAGTGGTTAATAATTACTTTAAATACAATTTTCATTTTAGTTGGTACAAATTTTAATATTTATATGGAATAAAACATGAAGCTTCTAAGCTACTAGAAAGTTTAGATTGGAATGCATTAAATTATATACATACATACATACACATTTGAAGTGTGAACAACTTATGAGCGTATTATATTCATATGAATATACACATGGTTTGTTGTAATTTCAGTATTTGTTTTCATAATAAATATTACATTAACACTTATACCTTAACAATTTTTTCTTTGGTGGTTTTTAATTCAATTTCTATAAAACAATAATTGAGATTTAACTCAACCAGTATTTGTGGTCTGCATTAGTGACGGTCGATATCCATCGAAGTTAGTCTTAATGTGATATTCGATACATCAATGGATTTTATTACTTATGTTAAGCAATAAGATTGCTAAATAATAGTCGCCCCAATCAAATATTGCTGGAAACACACTTTCACTTGAGTGTTTTGACAGGTCAGTTCACATCTGTGCCTAAAAGTTTGAAGCGGCAACACGTATAATATTTCCGTCACATGGTTCCATTGCCTGCAGTTTTAATGTTTTAATGCGAAAATTGCAATATAACAAAATAAAATTGAAAATAAAAATTGTAAGAACATGTGGAAAATAATTATTAAATACACAAATTCATGTATGCATGTATAAGTATAGTAAATATTTTAATGACAGTTGTTAGCATTTGGGAAAGGTTCATGAGAGCGGCTTTTCCGAAAACGTGCTCAAATTTTCACGGAAAATATCATAAAATTCGTGTTTTTAATTTCAATTTACGAACATATATGGCGCGTTAGTTATTTTTATGTTTTTTTTTGTAATAAAAACAATAAAATATATGATTTTGCACTATATTTACGCTATATATTCACCACTGTTCGCAATAGAGATAAAGGTATGTCCAATTCTTCTCCCACTGGAAGTGAGAGAACAATTGCTAAACGTCAAAACCTTCACAACTTTGACAGTTGACTGGATTGGGGAGGTTTTGACGTATTGTAATTGGAATGACTGGAACGGCCGGATTGAAATTATACCAAAAATATATGCGAACGGAAGAAATTGTTGCGCCGTTCAAGATCGCTAATAAAAATTTGAAACAATGAAAATCACAGAAAATGCGAAATTTAAATATATTTCATGTAGCGTTTTGTAATTTAATGCACTTTTCAATTAATTTTCAATTATAAATGATTAAAAACAGTCTTAATTCACCTTATTTAGTACTGAAAGAACGCAAGTCAGTTGTGTTAATATACCATAAAATAATAAAAAAAAAGATTGAAGTAGTTTCGCCATATATTTGCAATCGTAATAAATGTTGGGTGTTTTAATTAAAATGCCCTAAAATTCTTATTTTGTTCGATCTCGTCACAATGGAAAATGTTATTAAAAAACACTTACAGGACATCTCGACAGGATAGAATATATAGAATACTAGCTGCATTGCCGTGCCTCTTGCCTGTGGAGACTCCACATTGCTCATTGCTTACTAGATATATACCCTGCAAGACGGAGGTAACAGATTGCACAAACACATTGAAACATGTTCAGCTGTTCAGTAAGATAGAGAACAACTATCGACATTCTAAACATATTAGGGGTATTCGGAATCTGTTGTATTCGCAGTAATTATTTACTCTTTTTACAACGAATTTAGAAATACACAAGAAAATCGCGAACACACCCATTGTAATGTCGTTGTAAAATTTGCCGAACAGCTGATTTTTGTGCCACAACAAATAAACAAACGTGAGAAATATGCCGCGAAAAAGCGAAAAAACTAAAATATTAGATTTTATTGTTGATAATTGTGAAAATCAAATTGCTGATGTGAACGATAGGTAACTTAAATACTTATAAATAAAGAGCTATTTATTCGAGTTCCGTATTTGTATATGTCGATGATGCAGCCGTGGATGATATTTTAGACTGCTCTTTGGAAGAGGTGATCATTATATTGCAGTGCCGCCGAGGAATTGAGAAATTTATTCCAAAAAGTATAACTTGGCGTTTGGATGTGTTAAGTGAACTGGATGATACCAGGTTGAAGCAAATGTTAAGGGTGGATCGATTTCAATTCACTCATTTGGTTGGGATAATTAAAACAGATGAGGTTTTTAATCGACTTCACTCCTGCAAACAGTTTTCTATAGAGTTGCAAGTTGCAGTTGTGTTATACAGCTTCTATTTTTGGAATTGGCGATGGAAGCACAATTGGCGTTGTAACAGAAAGAGTATTTAAAGCTTTCCAACGATAGGAGAGAAAAATTATATTTTGGCCAGATTACGCTGAAATAAATTTAATAGTTTCCCAAACGTTCAACGAACTTCCATATTGCATTGGCTACGTAGATGGAACAGAGATTGCTCTTGCCGAAGCGCCCGTCCATAACCACACGACGTATTTTTCTAAAAATCGACGTTACTCCATAAAAGCTCAAGTGGTTTGTGACCACAAATGCCGAACTGTAGTGGGCCATGAGGGTAGCGCTCATGATGCTAAAGTATATAAAACATGCGCTTTGTTTCTTGAAGAGTCGAAAATTTTTTCAGGATTTCAGTGGCTAGCAGGTGACTCAGCTTATCCGATTTCCAAAACGTTAATAACACCATATCGAAGCAAATCAAAACAATTGGACGTAGAAAAACGCAATGAATTTAATTTTAATAATTAGTAAGTATCGCGTACGAATTGAAAATTGTTTTGGGTTGTGTTATTACCTCAATATAGCTTCTAACAATCCTTACCGCTGGTGGGGGGAATTGAAAAGTCTTATATCGAGGGAGAACTTATTCATTCTTATTTTATTTCGTTTTTGTCTAGCTTATATACAATTTTTAAAACTATCTTAAACAACTAAATATATGTGTATGTGTGAATGTTTTTATGTATTGCAGCATATTTTTTATTGCTGCTTAACATGGGGTTGATATCAAGTGTACCATTTAATACATGAGTGTGTTACATATATGTATATATGTATGTATGTAAGTATATTAATAGATATTTATATTTAGAAGAATTTTGGCTTTGCTGGTAAGCAAGTATGTTCAATGATATTTGAACAGGTTGTTAAAAGAGAAATTTGGTAGTCTAAAGGAGCTCAGAATGCGAATTCAAAACAGAGAAAGTCACAAATTTTGTTGTGATTGGTTTCTAGTCTGCTGCATTTTGCACAATATTTTATTAAACCAAAAGGAAATAGAGACATTATTTGTCGATCAAGAAAATCGAGAACCAAACCAACCAAAAGAAGAATTCCAAACTAATACCCGACAGGAAATCGAAATGAAGAGACAAGGTTTATACCATATGATGTTTGACTAGTAACGGTACAAGTTTTTTAAGTTAAAAATAAATTTAATAAACAAAAAGTTTAATGAGGCATTCTTTCATATAACAATAGATTGTTGTTCCATAAATAAATAAAAGAAAATGTGTAATTTTTGGTTTCTGCTTTCTGAAAAAAACTTACTACTAACTCATAACGTGCTAGCCGCTCCTTCATCTCCAGCTCCATAGTCAAAATTTTTAATTTATCCTTATTGTTCTATTTTCTATGGCTAATTTTTCTTTTTCCAGCTCAAACATCTTCTCGTGTCTTTTTTTTCAAAACAAACTTTTCCTTTTCTATACTTATCCGTTTTTCCTCCCTTTCCATGTAGTCTCTGTGTTTCTCCTTTTATAAATCTGAGCGTTGCATTTGTAGCTCATTTATTTCCGATTGTAGTGCAGATAATTTGCTAATTGCTGTTTTCGGTGCCGATTTCCTCATATTTTCAGCGAATTCTACTGCCTTGTTGTCATTTATATTTTGAGCTCTTTTAGAAGAAACTGGTGTTGCAATTTCGATATCATTCGGCAACGTATAAAATACATTATCATGTTCGCTTTCAGTCGTTGTCGCAATTTCGTCAACGAACATACTACCACTGTCATATTCGCTCTACTGACTAATTTCACATTCACCATGCTTAGTTGTACCATCTTCGGACTGGAACACGTACTGTGTCGAGTCTGCCGATTTGCTCTGCAATCGCTTATAATGGGGACACATCTTGCTCAGTTTTTCTAAAAGCATAAAATAAATTACTCATAAAATATAAATTTCGAAATTCATTATACGATCAATACTTTCGATACCTTGTTCCTCTAACAGGCCGGCGCCTGTCCCATTTCTCCACTGCTCTGCTTTTTTGTATGCGGTGCGCATGTTGCGTACTTTCCACCGAACTAAATTCCAATCTGCTGAGATTCCTGTTTCTAATAGTAATTTTTTGTAAAAAATTTGTGCAGAAGGCATCTGTAGTATAAAAAGATATAAAATCGTCTATACAAATAAATACAAACAAACAAAATGGGAAATAGCTGCAAATTACTTCAAACGACGGATGCTCCTGCAAATAGTTACGAACTTACCCACTTCTTCTTCTCTCCATTTCTTATTAGGTTTTTCCCGCCGCCTTTTTTTTCCTTTTTTAACTTCTGTAAAATAGACTTTTTATTAAAATATTAAAAAAAAGCTTAGTAATAAAAACTTACAACGTCCATCATTTCAGCCATCTTTTTAATTGTGATCAGCTGTGAGAAATGTACAAAACAAAAACCACACTTACAATAGGGTCGCACTATTGTATTTTCTTACACTGTTGTATTTGAATGTTGTTGTTGGATTTTTACTACATTTACTATAAAAACCACAGAAACCACGAATACAAAAATACAATGGGAAATACTTATAAATGGAAAACTTGTTGGAATAGGAAAAAAAATACCCAATTTTTCAAGAAGAAGAAAACGAAGAGCGCAGTATATTTTGGATTTTAAAGCGGTAAGTTCACAGTATATACAGTAGATAACCTTTTCGTGGTAGCTTTCTGAGGGGTGAATAGCGGCCATCTTGGATTTTCAGTGGTAGCAACGCAGTGCTGTATAAATTGAGGTAATAAATACTTAGCAAATTTATTTGACTAAATAACAAAAACTATAAATATTGTTTCTTAATATAAAAGAAAATTATTTATTTATGTTATATATTTACTGATAGGTAATTTAAATGCCATAGTGTGCAATATTTCGCCCATAAAAATATCATTTACTGATATTCAGATATTCTTTTTGTGGTGAGTTCTTAATAATAAGATGCAGCCCTGTTTTTAGATTTCCCGGTGGTGAATTTTCTTCTGAATGTATTTGTTTACATTTGACCGACAGAAAACATAAAAGGTGCAGCATTCCATATTCGAACATTCGAATTAAATCAAAACAAAGTTTGGTTTGTGTAAAGTTACTAAATATTTTATTTAAAGTTTAATAATTGGTTTTATATATTCAATAGAAAACGTCCGTTGAACCAGATATCGCCAAAGAAGCGGTACTTAAACGAAGTGAAAATATACCGGAAAACACACCCATCGTGCGGGGTTATGATTGGAATCAAGGAATTGATTACTCAAAATTATTTGAGTCGTATGTTAATACGGGATTTCAAGCTACTAATCTTGGGTTGGCAATAAGAGAAATCAATCTAATGCTCGACCAGATGAGGCTAGTTCTTGGGGTAAAATAAAGAAAGAAGCTTCACCAGTTAAGGTGTATGCAGAAGCTAGTTTAGTAATGCGATTGATTGTGGGTGAGACTTTTGTTAAAAGACATTTCAATGCAAAAAAAAGAAAACGAACTATAATAATAAATAATTGTAAAAAAATGCAAATTTTTGGACTTGAATTTGTAATAGTAAACGAACTATTTAATAAAGCTTAGTCAATAACGACTTACGATCTTGTCAATTTGTATACATATCTCAAACGACAAATTACCACCCAGGATTGAATCCTACTACATGCAAAGATTTTGAAATACTTGAAGCGTGTTTAAAAATTTAGCAAAAAAACAACTGTTTTAACATTAAACAACAAGTAATATCCCAATAAAATTGAACAGATATTCAAAGTAATTCAATATAATCACTTAAATAACGTAAACACATGCATTATTTAATATATTTTAAAGTGTTGATCATCAAAATTTAAAATTTATATGTAGCTCAAATGCTAACACAACACCCCGATTACCATGAAAGTAGCAAAAAAAGTGTTACACAACACCCTAAGATTTCTTAGAGTTGAGTATATGTGTGTAAACAAAGCAAAGGTTTATTACTGTATATACTGAGGTAAGTTCGTTGCTTGAGAATTTGATTTTTTATAATTAATTTCTATTATATACATATTGTTACAAAAAGTAGTATTAAGTTGTATTTGTATTGCTATATGCATCCCTTATTATGAACAATAGCTGTAGGTATATGGAATAGCATTTGTCTTGTTGTAGACATCTGGCGCCGCGGCTGTCTGCTTGCGTCTGGCGCCGTATAGCATTATGTTCTGGTAATTTCCAGACGCGATATTCTAGAAGGACACGTCGGCATCAGCGAAAAGTGCGTGGCTATATAAGCCATGGCAGCGCGAACGTAATCAATCAGTGCTAAGAGTAAACTGCTATAGTGTAGACGAGTTGTGAAATAAAGAGTAGTTGAATTAAATTAAACAGTTGTAGTTTTATTTGTCAATCCAGAGATACGAACCTAACAAAGTGAACTAGCAAGCAGTAAAATCGTAACAATTGGTGTCAGAAGTAGGATTGTCAAATAATCCAAATTCAAGATGGTTAAATTCGGAGAATTGAGAATTCAGCAATTAAAAAAGGAACTGGAGGAGCGTAATTTGCCGATAAGCGGGCAAAAGGCGGATCTGCAGGCACGATTACGTGAAGCAATGGAAGCGGATGGAACTAATGTGGACGAGTTCGAATTTGTTGGGCCAGAAACTTCTACAAAGGTAGAAGAGAAAGTAGAAGAACAACGAACATCATCAAGTGTAGACATGAACACATTGTTAGTGGCTATTAAGCAAATGGCAGAAAATGCAGTGCAAACAGAAAATCGTCTGGCACAGCAAATAGCTGAAAATACATCGCAGTTTAAGTCTTGCCTTACACAACAAATGACTGAAAATAATACGCAGTTAGAAAAGCGTTTGGTACAACAGATTACAGAAAATAATACACAAGTGCAAGAGAAATTTTCAAAATTTGAAGACGAATTAAGCACAATAAAAAATGACGAAGAAAATTTAAGATCAGAATTTCTTCAACTGAGTAATCGTGTGCGAGAACTGCAACTACAAGGCCCTGCACCATCAACAAATAATCAAAGATTGAAGGCACCCACATTCGATGGAAGTATTCCATTTCAAATTTTCAAACTTCAGTTTGAAAAGACAGCAATGGCCAATAATTGGAATGCAGCGGACAAGGTGGCGTCCTTGTTTGTATCATTGAAAGGACCTGCGGCAGAAATCCTTCAGACTATTCCAGACTGTGAACGGGACAACTATGAGGCATTGATGAGTGCGATAGAAAGACGATATGGTAGTGAGCACCGGAAACAAATATACCAGATCGAACTGCAAAATAGGGGTCAGAAAATGAACGAGTCATTGCAAGAGTTCGCAACTGAAATAGAACGACTGGCTCATTTGGCAAATGCAGATGCACCTGTGGATTACATTGAGAGGGTAAAAATTCAATGTTTCATAAATGGAATTCGTGATGTGGACACCAAACGCGCCACATATGCATTGCCAAAAAGAACGTTTGCTGAAACGGTTTCGCACGCCCTCACACAGGAAACAGGTTCCCTACTAAGTAAACCAGCACACAAGGTACAAAGGGTTGAAATGGAACAACCGGCGCTGATGGAAGAAATATTGAAGACTCTGAAGACAATTGCTGCACCGCGAGTAAATACAACAGGCAGATGTTTCAACTGTGGAAAAGCGGGTCACTTTGCCCGAAATTGCAATATAAAAGTAAACCCATCAAAACGGAAACAACCAACAGATAACGAGGACGAAGCATCCACATCTCACAAGTCGTTAAACTAAAACGGAACAGTTCAAAGGGGCGTGAGCTGGTTCCCACAACTATTTGCCCCGCCATCTCGATATCACAAATAGGTCGCCATGACAACAATCTTACTATCAACGGCATCGTAAATGGACGACTGTCAACGCTTACTTTGGATACTGGTGCCACACATTCAATTATCCGACTGGATGTGGTAAGAGGAATGGTTGAACCATTAGTCGGTTGCAAGCTTCGAACGGCCACCGGGGAGGAAGCAGCTGTCGCGGGAAAAGTGTTTTGCGAAGTGATGATTGGTACCCTGGAAGTTAATCACACCTTCATCGTAGCAGAAATCACGGATGAAATTATAATGGGAGTAGATTTTATGATTGATCACGGGGTTACTTTGGATTTAAACAAGCAAATGCTGTTTTGCCAGAACATGGAGATGCCTATAAACACCGGATATGTGACCAACGTTGGAAGTAAGAGGGTGATTGTTGATGATAATCAGAGTATTCCACCAAAATCTGAGGCGATTGTATGGGCTAAAGTGAATGGAGGAGGTGGGACTGAAGAGTTGTGGATTGTGGAACTAACAAAAATAGATACACCCATATTGGTAGGAAGAACGCTTGTGAAAACAAGAGAAGACGCCACCATTCCGGTCAGAGTAGTGAATGAATTCAACACGCCTATAAGTCTGAAGAAAGGAGCAGTAATTGGACAGTGCCAGAATATAAGTGCAATAGCACGATGCGAACGGTCACAACAGAAGCCTACTATTGAGCCACAGCAGATAAGTCCTACACTCCTAAATAATTTGCTGAACGAACTGCATGGAAATGAAAAATTAAAAGCAGAAAAACTATTAGAAAAATAGGCATCCATATTTGCAAACGAAGGAAATACAGGAAGAACCGGCATTGTCAAACATCGCATAAATACTGGAGACGCTAAACCAATCCGACAAGCTCCGCGTAGGGTTCCACTAGCAAAACGTAGATCACTGCGTTTAGTCTCTGCTAAAACGGCTTATGCGATCGGTTTTAATGCGGGAATATACACCCGGCTTACAAATATTTTTATTTAAACAATATGCGGGAATATATGTACACCCGTCTTAGTTTTGCCTGTATTTATATTAATTACAGGGCTTACTTTATTTTATTTGCCTATATTTTTTTATAATATCATATCAGGGCTTTTTTAAATTTGGCTGAGCTTTTTTTTCGGCTCGAAGGACCAAATGTTATTACCTCAATATAGCTTCTAACAATCCTTACCGCTGGTGGGGGAATTGAAAAGTCTTATATCGAGGGAGAACTTATTCATTCTTATTTTTTTTCGTTTTTGTCTAGCTTATATACAATTTTTAAAACTATCTTATTGCAGCATATTTTTTATTGCTGCTAGACATGGGGTTGATATCAAGTGTACCATTTAATACATGAGTGTGTTATATATATGTATATATGTATGTATGTAAGTATATTAATAGATATTTATATTTAGAAGAATTTTGGCTTTGCTGGTAAGCAAGTATGTTCAAATTTGAACAGGTTGTTAAAAGAGAAATTTGGTAGTCTAAAGGAGCTCAGAATGCGAATTCAAAACAGAGAAAGTCACAAATTTTGTTGTGATTGGTTTCTAGTCTGCTGCATTTTGCACAATATTTTATTAAACCAAAAGGAAATAGAGACATTATTTGTCGATCAAGAAAATCGAGAACCAAACCAACCAAAAGAAGAATTCCAAACTAATACCCGACAGGAAATCGAAATGAAGAGACAAGGTTTATACCATATGATGTTTGACTAGTAACGGTACAAGTTTTTTAAGTTAAAAATAAATTTAATAAACAAAAAGTTTAATGAGGCATTCTTTCATATAACAATAGATTGTTGTTCCATAAATAAATAAAAGAAAATGTGTAATTTTTGGTTTCTGTTTTCTGAAAAAAACTTACTACTAACTCATAACGTGCTAGCCGCTCCTTCATCTCCAGCTCCATAGTCAAAATTTTTAATTTATCCTTATTGTTCTATT
>CM050325.1:123623485-123648485 GCA_027475135.1 Bactrocera correcta
TCCTCTTCCTCTGCTTCCCCCGGCGGGTACTGTGTCGAATACGCTCAGAGCTGGAGTGTTTTCGTCCATCCGAATAACATGACCTAGCCAGCGTAGCCGCTGTCTTTTCATTCGCTGAACTATGTCAATGTCGTCGTATATCTCGTACAGCTCATCGTTCCATCGAATGCGATATTCGCCGTGGCCAATGCGCAAAGGACCATAAATATTTCGCAAAACCTTTCTATCAAAAACTCGTAACGTTGACTCGTTGGTTGTTGTCATCGTCCAAGCCTCTGCACCATATAGCAGCACGGGAATTATGAGCGACTTATAGAGTTTTGCTTTTGTTTGCTTAACTTCTCAATTCCCTACTCAGTCCGAAATAGCGCCTGTTGGCAAGAGCTATCCTGCGTTGGATTTCCAGGCTGACATTGTTGGTGGTGTTTACACTGGTTACCAAATATAAAAAACTATCTACAACGTCAAAGTTATGACTGTCAATTTTGACGTGAGTGTGAGGACCGTTCGTTTGATGGCAGGAGATACTTCGTCTTGCCCTTGTTCACTGCCAGACCCATTCGTTTTGCTTCCTTGTCCAGCCTAGAGAAAGCAGAACTAACGACGCGGGTGTTGAGGCCGATGATATCAATATCATCCGCATACGCCAGCTACTGTACACTCTTATAAACGATTGCACCTGCTCGATTAAGTTCTGGTCGGTTTTTGATTTGCCAGGGCTAAAGCAACAATGACAAGGTCCATTCAGGTTGTTGACTGTGGGCTTTAATCTTTCACACAATACGCTCGATAAAACTTTATGTGTGATGTTGAGGAGGCCTTACTTATCCCACGTTAGTTGGCGCAGATTGTGGGGTCTTCCTTTTTATGGATTGGGCATAGCACACTTAAATTCGTTGGGTATACTTTACAAAGAAGCTGATGCATGCTCCTTATCAGCTCTTTGCCGCCGTGTTTAAATAGCTGGGCCGGAAATCCAACAGCCTCCGCCGCTTTGTGTTCTTCAGGAGGGTGATTGCTATTCGAACTTCTTCATGGTCGGGCAATGAACGTCTGCTCCATCGGCAAGAATTGGGGAATCGGGTTCGCCTTCCCCTGGCGTTGTACGTTCACTGCCTGTCAGCTGGCTGGAAAAGTGATCCCTCCATAATATAAGTATGTTCTGGTCATCGGTGACCAGATCACCTCTGAGGGTTCTACAAGAGTATGCTCCGATCTTGAAACCTTTTGTAAGCCGCCGCATTTTTTCGTAGAATTTTTGAGCAGTACCCCTGTCGGCTTTTCATACTTACGCATTTCGGTCTCATCTCGACGTCGAACCTTCCTTGTTGGCGTACGTTTTTTTGCTGCAAAGAAGAGGGTGCGAATCTTGGCTGCAACAAGATAGTGGTCCAAGTCGATGCTAGGACCTCGGAGCGCACGCACATCTAAAACACTGGAGCTGCGTCTCCCGTCTATCACCACATGATCGATCTGGTTGGCAGTTTTTCGATCGGGAGACAGCCAGGTAGCTTGATAAATCTTCTTATGCTGGAATCTAGTATTACAGATTACCATATTTCGGGCCCGGCGATGTCGATCAGCCTCAACCCATTTGGGGATGTTTCCTCGTGGAGGCTGAATTTACTGCCGTAGTGCCAAAGATACCTTCTTTGCCCACCCTGGCGTTGAATTCGCCAAGCACGATTTTGATATCGCGGCGGGGGCATCTCTCATAAGTGCGTTCCAAGCAATCATAAAAGGCATCTTTGGTCACATCGTTCTTCTCTTCCGTCGGGGCGTGGGCGCAAATCAGCGATATGTTGAAGAACCTAGACGTTCATTCTCCGGAGTAAACGATAGTACTCGCCGACGGTGTCTCCCTCCCACCACGAATCCCACACCAAACTTGTGCTCCTTCATATGACTACTGTAGATTTACTACACAAGGACCTACTCGTCTCTGTCCTTGTCCCGTCCATCACATTCCTTTACTTTCACGAGGACAAGCTGGGCAGCGGCACCTTCCCAATTAAGGGGCCGTACATTCCAGGTGCATGCCCTCAATTCGTAGTCCTTATTTCGGTTGCCATGGTCGTCATTAAAAAGGGGGTCTCTCATCCGAGGTTTGTTGTTCCTTTGGTTTGGGACCTGCTACGTAAAAATACACCCCCAATGAAAAGGAACAACAAGCCTCGGATGAGAGACCCCCTTTTTAATGACGACCATTGCAACCGAAATAAGGACTACGAATTGAGGGCATGCACCTGGAATGTACGGCCCCTTAATTGGGAAGGTGCCGCTGCCCACCTGGTGTATGTCCTCGTGAAAATAAAGGCTGACATCACCGCCGTCCAAGAAATGCGATGTACGGGACAAGTACTAGGACAAGTAGGTCCTTCTGGCATTTATTACAGTGACCATATAAAGGCGCGCAAGTTTGGTGTGGGATTCGTGGTGGAAGAGAGAATCCGTAGTCGAGTACCTTCATTCACTCCGGTAAATGAACGTCTAGAACCAATCGGCATCAAAGCGAGGTTCTTCAACATATCGCTGATTTGCGTCCACGCCCGACGAAAGAGAAGGACGATGTGACCAAAGATGCCTTGAAGCGCATTTATGAGAGCTGCCCTCGCCACGATGTCAAGATCGTGCTTGGCGACTGCAACGCCAGGGTGGGCAAAGAAGGCATCTTTGGCACGACGGTCAGTAAATTCAGCCAACACGAGGAAACATACATAAATGGGTGCCAGGGTGGGCAAACGAAACCATTGGTTTTCGGAAAATGCAAAAGAACAGCTGGTACGACGGGGAGTGCCGTGTTGCAGCGGAGAGAAAACAGGCTGCCTAACTCGCAACGTTACGATCGACCACAACACGTGCGGGATGGGACAGATACCGAGAGTTGAAGAGGGAAGCGAGACGCATTTGCAGACAGAAAAAAAGAGACCGAAATGCGTAAGTACGAAGAGCTTGATAAGCTGGCCGACAGGGGTAAAGCTCGAAAATTCTGAATGGTAGTGAAAGCACAACACCGGGAGAAGGCGAACCCGATTCCCTGATCGATGACGATGGAGCAGACGTTCCATTACCCGACCATGAAGAAGTTCTTATAGCAATTGCCCGCCTGAAGAACAACAAAGCGGCAGGGGTCGATGGATTGCCGGCCGAGCTATTCAAACACGGCGGCGAAGAACTGGTAAGGAGCATGCATCAGCTTCTTTGTAAAATATGGTCGGACGAAAGCATTCCCAACGATTGGAATTTAAGTGTGTTCTGCCCAATTCACAAAAAAGGAGACCCCACAAGCTGCGCCAACTACTGTAGGATTAGCCTCCTCAACATCGCGTATATGGTTCTATCGAGCGTATTGCGAGAGATATTAAAGCCCACAGTCAACAACTTGATTGGACCTTATCAGTGTGACTTTAAACCTGGCAAATCAGCAACCGACCAGATATTCACCATGTGCCAAATCTTGGAAAAGACCCGTGAAAGGAGAATCGATACACACCACCTCTTCGTCGATTTTAAAGCTGCTTTCGACAGCACGAAATGGAGCTGCCTCTATGCCGCGATGTCTTATTTTGGTATCCCCGCAAAACTAATACGGCTTTGTAAACTGACGTTGAGCAACACGAAAAGCTCCATCAGGATCGGGGTGGACTCCTCCGAGACATTCGATACCAAACGAGGTTTCAGACAAGGCGACTCCCTATCGTGCGGCTTCTTCAATCTACTGCTGGAGCAAATAGTGCGAGCTGCAGAACTCGATCGAGCAGGTACAATCTTTTATACGCTGCTGGCGTATGCCGATGATATTGATATTATCAACGAATGGGTCTGGCGGTGAACGAGTGCAAGACGAAATATCTCCTACCATCAATCAAACAGTCGTCGCACTCACGTCACTGTTGACAGTCATAACCTTGAAGTTGTAGATAGTTTTGTATATTTGGTAGCCAGTGTAAACACCACCTATAATGTCAGCCTGGAAATCCAACGCAGGATAACTCTTGCCTACAGGTGCTATTTCGGACTGAGTATGCAATTGAGAAGAAGCAAACAAAAGCAAAACTCTGTAAGTCCTTCATAATTCCCATCCTTCTACATGGTGCAGAGGCTTGGACGATGACAACAACCGACGAGTCGACGTTACGAGTTTTCGATAGATAAATTCTGCGAAAGATTTATGGTCCTTTGCACATTGGCCACGGCGAATATTGCATTCGATGAAACGATGAGCTGTACGAGATATACGACGACATTGACATAGTTCAGCGAATGAAAAGACAGCGGCTACGTTGGCTAGGTCATGTTGTCCGGATGGACGAAAACATTCCAGCTCTGAAAGTATTCGATTCAGTACCCGCCGGGGGAAGCAGAGAAAGAGGAAGACCTCCACTCCGTTGAAAGGACCAAGTAGAGAATTTGGCTTCGCTTGGAATATCCTATTGGTGCCACGTAGCGAAAAGAAGAAAGGACTGACGCGCCGTTGTTAACTCGGCTATAATCGCGTAAGCGGTGTCTACGCCAATTAAGAAGAGGAGGAAGAATTTTTTAAATCTATTTAAAACTTACCATCCTTAACAATTTGACGATGTAATATGTCTTTATGTAAAATGACAACTAAAACAGTGTTGCAATTATATTTTTACGTGTCATTGCACGAATAAACCTGAGACCTGGCGTGAAATATTTTACAGGCATTGCAAAATTTTTTTGCCTGCTCTTTCAATTCGTTGACCATGTGATGGTTTTGCACCCTAATATTTTTTTCTCTACTATATTTACCAGATGGTTGTGTGATAAAAGTTTTTATTCGCTATTCCAACCCGTTGTATAAACATACAAGTAACAAATCGTATCATTTTCATCCATACATACGCAGGTGAAAGCTTATATAATGACATACATTACATTAAGAATGCTATGGAATGAGGGAGACACAGGTCCAAAGGCCAGGCACTTCATTAGGGTTTCCTAAATATTCTACTATTAAAACGGACAAATGCCAAAAAAGGCAAGAGGGTGTTCCCGTGTTATGCTATTCAATTTATTACTTTAAGTACATTTTAGTTAAATTTTGCAATACATTTCGATTATTAAAATTCATAAGATGTAATTTACCCAGTTTAGACTAAAATTTTATTTATTATATCAAAATATTAGTAAATCTTTCCTATTTTAATTAATTAATATTAATCTTGAAGATCCGCTCCAATGAAGAGATATGGTCTTTATCAGTGTCGTTATTTTGGCTGAGATGGCAAAGGATCGCGATAGTTTTTGGATATGTGTAGGAAACAAGAAAAATATTACAGAAACTTACAAAGAGCTTACAGTAGCAGCAAGATCCAAAAGTGATAGAAAGAAATTTCATATTTTTATTTTTATTGATTTAAAGATATGCCTACATCTGCGTTTTGTGTTATGTTAATATAACTTGTAATAATATGTATATTTACGTTAAAATGACAGGTCGGTTTTCTATTAATAACTTTTAAAGTCTATATTAACAACCTGTTTCTATAAAATTTATTATTCTTCACACTAAATACGTATGCAAACATGTCTACAAAAATTATGTTTATAAACATTGCAGTTATGTTACACTTAAGCTGCCGACAACATTTTCCTATTTTCTTTAAGCTATTTATTCTTATTACAATAACTGTTACGATTCCCTCGAACTAAAAATACAATAACGCATTAAATTTTCATCACTCTTCGGAATCGGATGTTTTAATACACATAACTGACGCAGTCGAAAACAAAAGAACCGAAAAAGGAAAGAGACAAAAATATATTTAAATATAATTACAAGTGTATGACTAATGGTTATAACGAGTGGGCCATCTAATGTTTTAAATTATCTATATTCGACATTGGAAACGTCAAATACCATTCGGAAAGTGACAAATATTCAGTAAAAAGTCTAAAATTTACGAAATGGGTCGCTATTCACTAGAAGAAAACTGGGAAATATTGAAAACTTTTTTTCAAAGTGGTGAGTAAAGTGGATGGCCAATTTTGCCGAAAAATCATCTTTTTGGACGAAGCTTATTTCCACCTCGATGGTTACGTTAACAAGCAGAGTTGTCGCAGTTGGGGCACAGAAAACCCGCACTTAATTGTCGAGAAGCCAATGCACCCAGCGCGAATCACTGTGTGGTACGGATTTTGCTCTTTTGGAATCATCGGCCCATTTTTCTTCTAAAATGAGGAAGCAACCGCCGTAACCATCAATGGTGAGCGATATCGCGCAATGTTAACCAAATTTTTCTTTAAGCAAATTGAAGAGGAAGACTTGGACAACATTTGGTTCCAGCAGGATGGCGCTACATGTCATACAGCAAACGCTACACTCATTCTTTTACGCCCTATCTTCGAAAATCGCATAATCAGCAAAAGAGGTGATGTGAATTGGCCTCCCAGAACCTGCGATTTAACACCTTTGGACTATTTTCTGTGAGGAGCTGTTAAAGACGAATGTTACGACAACCATCCAGAAACAATTCAAGATCTAAAGTACGAGATTGAAGCTGCTGTAGCTGCCATAAGGCCTGAAACCATCGAGAAAGTACTCCGAAATTGGGTGGATTGGATAAGCTACTGTAAACTCAGCCGTGGTGGTCATTTGTCCGAAATTGTTTTCCACAAATAAATTTCATAAAACAACCTTTTAAATAAATGTTAGACCTTTGAAAAATACCTATCCGTTTTTTTTATTGGCTTTTTAAATTTAAAATTTTATGTGGCCCACCCTGTATATGCAGTGAGACTAGCTATTTTTGAAAAATAAAAACAATTAAGTATGTGGATTTAAATGTGAAGACAAATTATCGCATTTTATCGCTAAAAAAATACTAGAACACGACTTTTTGGTCATCTCCATCAAGCAGAGAAATAAAAAAAGGAATAAAACAAAATGAAATAAAATAAACTAAAATTGTCCCGTAATCAAGTATGGGTAAAAACAAAAGAAGCCATCGATTTCCCGCCAAAACTTATTTTTGTGAAACGTATGTACATATGTACAAGGTGGCGCAAAAATAACCTTCCGATGTTTTTTTGCTGTAATTTGTTTTTAAATTAAAAACTTTGATTCTGCTTGTGGATTATTTTAATTTGGTCTTTTAAATTTTTTTACATCAAGTCGAAAATATGATATCCTGACCACCGCCATAGTTGATTGCCATTTGAGCCCTTTTTATGGCATTTTCAATCACTTTGGTCAGAACTTCTGGCGATAGGTCCTCACATTCTTGACGGATATTGTCTTTAAGAGCTGCAAGAGTCTGAGGCTTGTTGATAAAAATCCGCGACTTCAAAAAGCCCCACAAAAAGAAGTCTGGAGCGGTCAAATCAGTCGATCTTGCTGGCCTGTTAAAATCGCCAAATCGGGAGATTAGTTGCCCGGGAAATGCATATCAGTTGTGGCACGTGCAGGATGTGCCACTGCACCTTCCTGTTGGAACCACATGTTTTCCAAACCTATCATTGCTCTGTAGCGCTCTCACAGTAAACGTTTTGCCCGTGACGTCTTCGAAGAAAAAAGGTCCGATGACTCCTTCAGCGAAAACAGCACACCCAGAAGCGTAAAGTTTGCTTATTTACGTATCCGCCAAGATGGAAATGGGCCTCATCACTCATGATTATTTTTGATGAAAAATCGTCTTCCTTTTGGTGTTGATTAAGGATGGCTTGAGCGTATGTTAGACGCGATTGGCGGTCAGCAACTAACAGCTGATACACCATCTGGACATTGTACGAAAACCAAAATTCGCTCTTGTACCAAAATTCGCTGTAAACTCCGTCGACTGATACGCATTTGCGTGGCACGTCTTGTGGTCGATGCCGACGGCGCTTTAATGAAATCCTCGCGCAACAGCAGCAGTATTCTCTGCAGAACGGCTACTCCGGGATCTGCCACGCTTGGCAGCATCTCGAGTTGTGTCAGTCTTTTCGAGGAGAGCGGCTAAATGTCGCAGTGTTTCACCAGTAGGCGTGGGACGACCAATTTGCGACAAAATTCACGTTGTGCCAAAGTCACCGACCGATTATTGGTCAAATAAATAGTCACTAATAACCCGCGTCTATTTATAGTACGTGAATTTCGCATGTGCTTAATGCACAAATGTCAAAACCGAACTGTCATTAGAGTTCAATTGCAAAATTATAGCATCTTCTGATAGGTGGATTACATTTACCATGGCAATGAATAACGGTACTTTAACATTTACATTAATGCCGGTATTCTGCTTGTAACATTTGTCTCATGTCTCTAATTGAGGCAATCGTAATTTAGTTTAGTTAAGCTGATTGGAGATGAGTGCAAGTGCCCAATCGTAATGTATGAAACGATTGCATGCAATTAGTTTTTTTTTCATAAGATTTCAGCAGTATAACTTCTTCTTAATAATTGCACAGTACAGTTATTGAAATCTAATACTGAAATAGTTTATAATAAATGCTTAACTATGCATTTTATCTGAGTCAATTGTTAAGTAAATATGAAAAAAATTTAACAACACAGTTATCGAATTACACATGTGTTCATCCTTATATATGATAATAATGGAAAAGGAAGGTAAGTAATTGTAAACAATATAAATTTCACTATTTTATGATTATTATTGTATATGTTTAATATATGCTTTTTACAGATCATAATAAAGTGTTGCCTACCTCGAAGGAGGAAATAGAGTGCTATCTCAACTTTGTGCGGGTTCACCTGGAGATAAAAATGCATAAAAACGACCCATCGCGGCCGAAAAGTATGGAGGAGCTTTGGACGAAACTCTCCGTGCAACTAAATTTTATGTATATATGCATTATTTTATTGTTATATTTATTTATTTATTGAATTGAATTATATATTGGCAGAATTTTAATTATCTAATGTGTTTGACGTGCTGCTCTGCCTCGAGTGTAATTCTCCGCCGAATGAATTTCAGAGATTGCTCCCACATTTTCAGGAGGTGATTGAAATTTTGTTCATTTGGTGTTTCAGGTTTTGCCACCGGTGTAAGAAGCCATGGCTCCAATGGATATCCCGAATCACCCAAAAGCCGTTTAAAAGCTCCAACAGAGTGTTCTCTTATTAGCTTTATCCTTGCTGGCGAAGTAGTCCATATAGCGGAGTCATGACATGAGCCGGGAAATTTTGCCTTCACGTGCCGGAAAATTGGTTCATCCACACAAACCTATTGGGAAAATTAGTTAATAATTAGTTATTGAATATAATACTTACCGCTTCAACATTAATGTTATAATAACTTTTTCTGTTCATATACTTATACGGTACAACTGTGTTTGACAAGGCAGGTGCAATTACGTCAACATGAGTGCAATCAATTGCTCCAATTACACCCTTTATTCCAAATTTCGAATAAAATCTGGAATAAAATTGTTGTATAGCATTATTTTCTCTTAAATTGGAATACAAATTACCCAGTCTTAATTCTATTATATTCTTCAACAGAATTAGGAAAACGCACTGCGGCGTGTTTACGCTCCACCACCAATTTACAAATATATTCGATACAACGGGAAATGGTGGGTTGGCTCATCACCGCGAAATATGCATTTCCCACGTAACACCGATATGAGCCATTACATAAAAAATATCAAACTGACATAAACTATAGAAATTTGATTGCATGAAAACATATTTCTTTAAGGTTAAAATGAACTCGAAGTTCAAATGGAATCGATGTTTGCTGTTGGTCATACGGCTTGAGTTGATTAATGACATCCCAGCACAAAGATTTGGGAAATTGGAAGAACTTCCCGAATGTGTTCTCTTCGTATGAAAACGGATATTTTTTGTTTCGCAAAACAGTCAGATGCGCCTGCGAATGTAGCTAGAAGATATGCACCTTATTATCCATTATTGCTAAATTATAAATATCAATACATTACCTCTCTTCCTCCTCTCGTTTTTTCATCGTAAGGTAAAATAGTCCAACTACATCAGCCATTGTTTTGCTCTTGTTTTTCTATGACTTGGTGCAAAGCACATAACAAGTTCGAGACTGATATTGCTCAATTAGAGATGAGACAAACTCGTCAGAATACCAAACAGTCACTAAATAGATTTCACCACAGATTCGGCTCTATTAGAGACTTGAGACTGATCGCAGAATACCGGCATAAGTGAGATTATTAAAGATGCACATTGCATTCGCGAATATAAAGGAGAAAACTCATGCGCTCTTACTTCGTTCTTAAGAGAAGTGGACATGGTCTTAACGTTTTTTCCAACGGATTCACCAGAGAAACCCTACGTGTTTCATCGTATTATAATCAATAAGATTTAAGTTGAAGCTTTGCACCTAGTTCGAACTCTTGGCCACTCACCAACATGGATAGAAGTAAGAGATATTCTTATACGAAACTTTGGTATAAAAAAATTTAATAACCAGTTGTATCAAGAAGCATTTTTGCTAGTAAAAGAAAATTATATTGTTAATAAGAAAATCCTGTTGAATTTGGACCAAAAAATGTTAAAAAACAACTATATTAAGAAGATTTTTGAATAATATTGATGTTAATTTTTCTTCTTCTTCTCTTCTTTACTGGCGTAGACACCGCTTACGCGATTATAGCCGAGTCAACAACAGCGCGCCAGTCGTTTCTTCTCTTCGCTACGTGGCGCCACTTGGATATTCTAAGCGAAGCCAGGTCCTTCTCCAATTGGTCCTTCCAATGGAGTGGAGGTCTTCCTCTTCCTCTGCTTCCAGCGGCGGGTACTGCGTCGAATACTTCAGAGCTGGAGTGTTTTCATCCATCCGGACAACACGACCTAACCAGCGTCGCCGCTGTTATTTTATTCGCTGAATTATGTCAATATCGTCGTATATCTCATGCAGCTCATCGTTCCATCGAATGCGATATTCGCCGTGGCCAACGCGCAAAGGACCATAAATCTTTCGCAGAACTTTTCTCTCGAAAATTCTTAAGGTCGACTCATCGGTTGTTGCCATCGTCCAAGCCTCTGCACCATATAGCAGGACTTGAATTATAAGCGACTTATAGAGTTTGGCTTTTGTTCGTCAAGAGAGGACTTTTCAATTGCCTACTCAGTCCGAAGTAGCACCTGTTGGCAAGAGTAATCCTGCGTTGGATTTCCATGCTGACATTGTTGGTGGTGTTTACACTGTTTACAAAATATACAAAACCATCTACAACTTCAAAGTTATGACTGTCGACAGTGACGTGAGTGCGACGACTGTTTGTTTCATGACAGGAGATATTTCGTCTTGTCCTCGTTCACTGCCAGACCAATTTGGGTTGCTTCCTTGTTCAGTCTGGACAAAGCAGACTACACTCATATAAAAGATAGCACCTGCTCGATTAAGTTCTGCAGCTCGAATAATTTTCTCCAGCAGCAGATTGAAGAAGTCGCACGATAGGGAGTCTCCTTGCCTGAAACCTTGTTTGGTATCGAACGGCTCAGAGAGGTCCTTCCCGATCCTGACGGAGCTTTTGGTGCTGCTCAATGTCAGTTTACACAGCCGTGTTAGTTTTGCGGGGATACCAAATTCAGACATCGCGGTATAAAGGCAGCTCCTTCTCGTGCTGTCGAAAGCAGCTTTGAAATCGACGAAGAGGTGGAGTGTATCGATTCTTCTTTCACGGGTCTTTTCCAAGATTTGGCGCATGGTGAATATCTGGTCGGTTGTTGATTTACCAGGTCTAAAGCCACACTGATAAGTTCTAATCAGTTTGTTGACGGTGGGCTTTAATCTTTCACACAATACGCTCGGCAGAACCTTATATGCGATGTTGAGGAGGCTAATCCCACAGTAGTTGGCGCGGATTGTGGGGTCTCCTTTTTTATGGATTGGGCATAGCACACTTAAATTCCAATCGTTGGGCATACTTTCGTCCGACCATATTTTGCAAAGAAGCTGATGCATGCACCTTATCAGCTCTTCGCCGCCGTCTTTGAATAGCTCGGCCGGCAATCCATCGGCCCCTGCCGCTTTGTTGTTCTTCAGGCGGGCAATTGCTACTCGAACTTCTTCATGGTCGGGCAATGGAACGTCTGCTCCATCGTCATCGATTGGGGTATCGGGTTCGTTTTCTCCTGGTGTTGTGCGTTCACTGCCATTCAGCAGGCTGGAGAAGTGTTCCCTCCATAATTTAAGTATGCCCTGGGCATCGGTGACTAGATCATCTTTGGGGGTGCAACAAGAGTATGCTCCAGTCTTGAAACCTTCTGTAAGCCGCCGCATCTTTTCGTAGAATTTTCGAGCATTACCCCTGTCGGCCAGCTTATCAAGCTCTTCGTACTCACGCATTTCGGCCTCTTTCTTTTTCTGTCTACAAATGCGTCTCGCTTCCCACTTCAACTCTCGGTATCTATCCCATCCCGCACGTGTTGTGGGCGATCGTAACGTTGCGAGGTAGGCAGCCTGTTTTCTCTCCACTGCGACACGGCACTCCTCGTCGTACCAGCTGTTCTTTTGCATTTCCCGGAAACCAATGGTTTCGGTTGCAGCTGTACGTAAGGAGTTTGAAACGCCGTCCCACAGTTCCCTTATACTGAGTTGTTGACAAGTGCTTTCGGAGAGAAGGAGTACAAGCCGAGTAGAAAATCGTTCGGCTGTCTGTTGTGATTGCAGCTTCTCGACGTCAAACCTTCCTTGTGCTTGTTGGCGTGCGTTTTTTGCTGCACAGAGGCGGATGCAAATTTTGGCTGCAACAATATAGTGGTCCGAGTCTATGTTAGGACCTCGGAGCGCACGCACATTTAAAACACTGGAGACGTGTCTTCCGTTTTTCACAACATGATCGATGTGGTTGGTGGTTTCTCGATCCGGAGACAGCCAGGTAGCTTGATGTATCTTCTTATGCTGGAATCTGGTACTACAGATAACCATATTTCGGGCTCCGGCGAAGTCGATCAGCCTCAACCCATTTGGGGATGTTTCCTCGTGGAGGCTGAATTTACGACCGTAGTGCCAAAGAGACCTTCCTTGCCCACCCTGGCGCTGAAGTCGCCAAGCACGATTTTGACATCGTGGCGGGGGCATCTCTCATAAGTGCGCTCCAAGCACTCATAAAACGCATCTTTGGTAACATCATCCTTTTCTTCCGACGGGGCGTGGGCGCAAATCAGCGATATGCTAAAGAACCTCGCTTTGATGCGGATTGTGGCTAGACCTTCATTCTCCGGAGTGAATGATAGTACTCGGCGACGGAGTCTCTCTCCCACCACGAATCCAACACCAAACTTACGCTCCTTTATATGGCCACTGAAGTAAATTTCACAAGGACCTACTCGTCTCTGTCCTTGTCCCGTCCATCGCATTTCTTGGACGGCGGTGATGTCAGCTTTTATTTTCACGAGGACATCAACCAGCTGGGCAGCGGCACCTTCCCAATTAAGGGACCGGACATTCCAGGTGCATGCCCTCAATTCGTAGTCCTTATTTCGCTTGCCATGGTCGTCATCAAAAGGGGGTCTCTCATCCGAGGCTGATTGTTGGTTTTCATTGGGGTGTTTTTTTACGTGGCGGGTCCCAAACCTAGCGCACAACCCTAAGTAGGGGATATTTCGCCTTCTCACTTTAACTCACCTTCAAACGGATGTTCTTAGGCTACCCAGAGGATACTTGGTCAAAGACCGGAAGTCGTGAGCTGCTTGAGTCATATGTAAAAGAATTGTTTTTGGACACTCCCAAGTGAATGGCGATCAGAGCACTTTCCTCACTTGCGTGAACTTCTACACATGACTCCATCCTCCCCCATTTGGCTTCAGTCATCATTAATAAAAGTATTAACTCTTTAAGAGATGCTTTTAATTTATTAGAAACAGACACTTATTAGAAATCATATCGTGGAAAATAAGTCTACATGTAATAGAAACGAAAGACCATATCTTTCTTACCAAAATAAAAGCAACTTCGCGTACTATAGTAGAAAATAAAATCATAATGAAAGGTATAATGGTTTTCCAAGATTCAATTGTCATCACAACCAAACGAAACAATTTGTAAGAAAAATAAATTTAAGCAACCGAATTCAAATATAATTTAAGCAAACAGAAGTTATAACAATAGTTTTAGAAACCTTAAGTTTGCGTTACCACAAAGTAGTACGCTTTCGAAAATGTATATAGATCACGTACAGGTAAATACTGCAGAAGCTAATTTTGATCAAGGAACAAATGTAGAAGGATTTTAATGTTTCAACAATTATCAACAATATTCTAATCACAGTAATTTTCAATATAACGAAAATGATCACAAAATAAATTTTCATATAATTGCCGCAAAACGATACTTGCCTTAACCGATTATTTCCCAAGGGTAAAAATAAATGCATAGTTTATGGTTTTATTGTTTCTTACGTTTAAAAATACATAAAAAAAGAGAAAATTATTAAAAAAAAAATATTGGTTAATTATTTTTCATTCCGTGAAATGTTGCACCTACGCAACGTTGGGATTACTGAACTTATATTATACAAGCAAGTCATAAAAATACATTTAAAATATTTCACTTACGCTAATACTATAGCGATTAGCGTGAGTGAAATATTTTAAAACAATCAGCATGAAGATGTATTTGACATTTTTTACACATATAAATTGTTGTACTTTTACACTGTCTGCATCTTCTTCGACGTTTATTTTCGTGCTCTTCTATGACATGACCAATATTATCGAAGCGAATATTGGAAGGTAATGCGTTTTTGGATGGTCTTCCTAAATTTCTATTTGAATTACCCAAAAAGTGAGAATTATCTGTAAGTTGGGCTTCTTCGGTTTTCATCAAACTAACAGCAACGTAAGATTTAAATTCTAATTGAGTCATAGATCGCTCATTTGCCAGATTGTAAATCTTCCACGAGTTTACTAAAACACTATCTATCAAATTGATGAACAGTGGCCACCACCACTTTTTCCCTCTTACTCGAATCCTACAATTGGCAATTCCATTATCATGCAGATCGACGCCTCCCATATTTTTATTATAATCTGCCATAACCTGGGGCTGTGGCACATTCACCATTTTTTTTTATTTTTCTATCGTAACGTTTTGCCGTAACCAATGGTTCGATTTTTGCGTTGTTAGTAGCCACAGTCACCACAGAATTGTCATTCCATCGAACTAATAATACTTCATGTTTTTGGTCAAAGCTGAAATCAAATGATCCTCTCTCTTTTTTCTGAAGAGTTTTCGTATTTATCATGGTTTTATTCATTGTTCTATTTTCTCGAATAGTACCAGTGGCAAAATAGCCTTTCTCTTTCAGAATGCAAAATAATTTGTGCGAAGAAAAGAAATTATCAAAAAAATGCGATGTTTGCGAGGATCTTCAATGACAGACAATAGGTCCAGAACAGTTTTTTCTCCTAGACCTAAATCATTTCTATTGTCGTTACTATCTTTTCCGCCATATGGAATAAACCGATACAGATAACCATTTGAACTACACAAGCACAATATCTTGAAACCAAATCTTACAGGCTTTCCTTTGATGAACATCTTGCAACTATGACGTCCAAAATACGGCACCATTTCTTCGTCAATTGACAAGTTGTGTGAGAATATCCCAAACTGCATATTCTTTTGATTCATTACATCGAAAATTGGACGCAATTTAGCGAATTTATCATTTTTATCCAGATCCGCATTATCACATAGATGAATGTTTTCCTTTATAGAGTAAAATTTGTTCCGACTCATACAATTTCTTACAATTGATACATTTTTGTCTTCATCTTTTGACCAGTACAATTTCGTTGCTGGTAAAGAATGATAGCCAGACAATAATAATATACCAAAAAATCTTTTGAGTTCTGCTACCGTGAGGATAAATAAATGACGGTTATGGTCACGAGCATATTTTTCCGAGAAACATACAATCTGTTCCCAAATTTCATCACTAAAAAATAGTGAAAATACTTCAAAAGGTGTTTTTCCACCTACACGTTCTTCAATATTTTGTGTCATTACTGTTTCATCACTTGTAGGACAATTCATATAGGTCGGATGTTCTTTTTTCCAGTCTGGAACACATTTTGGGGACATCTTTGACAGTCTTGGCTTCTTCGATGTTGAAGGACCGAGCTCACCTTGCGTGTTTTCAGGCTCTAAGGGTAAATCGGTGTGTATTTCATATGTTCCAGCGATATCAGTGGACACAATATTGTCAAAATCACCTAGCGCGTCATCATCTAGGCCTTCCTCGTCTGTAAGATTGTCAACCGTCGGGGGGATGTACACGGCATCGATTTGAGTGGCATCTTGTAAATCCTCTTCCTCTTCTAAGGTACTCAGAATTTCTTGAGAAGATAGTAATCGCTGCCAATCCATAATATTTCGCCTTATTATTTACTGATTTGTATACACTCACTTAACGTTTTTTAGAAATGACTATGTGATACTATTAGCATAGTTTTGACAGCTCTCACTCGAACCAAAGAGTCTCGTATCAAGTTATCTATGTTATTAGCTCAACGTTCTAGAACCAACTGAATAATAAAAACAAAACAGAACTACTCCTTGAATAGCGAGAACCCATTATTGACAATACATTTCTAACACGAATGGCATGCTGAGTAACAATAGCAACATACTATTGTTATTCCCAAGGTTGCGTAAACGCAACGTTTCCTAGAAATGTAAGATAAACAACACGTGTAGGTAGTTTTGTCCACCAAAAGGGTTTATATCACAAAGAAGATATTGTTAAAGCTTTGTACAGTGTAAAAAGTAAAGGTTTATTTAAATAAATATTTTTTATGATTGGATGAATATATCGATCCCGAGATGACTCAATTAGCAGTTTTTGAATGATAAAAATAAAATGCATTTGTATTTGAAAAGCCATAAAAAAAATTGTTGTCTATCTGTTAGTTCTTCTTTTTGAGACTGGCTTACATTTCATAGATCTATTTCCTTATTTTAGAAATAAAAAAAAAACAAATTCGAAATGTTGCGCTTGCGCAACGATGGGTAAAGATGGGTTAATTGAGATTTCAATTAAGTCTGATAAATTAATTGCTTTAGTTGATACCGGATCAACAACTTCTTTTTTAAACAAAGATAAATTGTTTCAATATGAAAGAGTACCTTTACAATCCAATTTTAATTTCTTTCCATTAATAACCGACTTACCAACTGAGTTCAACGAAAATGTCACTATTCCATGGAAATTAACAGATTTTAGAGATAAACAATTCGACGCAATTATAGGGTAAAATATATTAAAATATCTTTAAGCTATAATTGATGTGAGTAAAGAAGTAGTTATTGTTAACCATGGTGTATTAAAATTTCCTCTTAATTTTCCATACAATAGACACGAAATTTATCAATTAGATCCAACAAGCTTAGGATAAAATGTAATGGATAACCTGGTTAGTGACCTAACTATCGAGGAGTCAGCTGCACTAAACGCCATTCTTTACTATTTCTAAGATTTAATATTTATGAAGTGTCTGTTAAAATTTGAAAGCAATCGGTACAGTAGAAAAAAAGTTAGGACCCGGGCCGACCAGAAAAACAATGTTTTGAGAAAAACGCGTTTAAAGTTCAACAACTCCGAGAGAGAGGACTCAGGGGCGCTCTAGGAAACTCTGTGAGAACTAAATATCTATTCAAAATTCAGTCCACACAACCCATAAAGACACACCCATAACAAATCGGGAAAACCACGCCATTTCTAGAAACACCAGAAGATTGAGAAACCAGACATGAAGATGAAATGACAACAAGAAAACAACGCAGCAGTAAAAACACGCCACACAAACAATTCAAGGGGATAACCACGGAGACGGAGAAATCAGACAAGTAGACGAAACTGCAACGAGCATGCGTACGCAGCGGTAAAACCACGCCACTTCCAGCAACATACGCAGTTCCAGCAGCACACGCTATACCAACGCAACAACGTGAATGTGTTAGCACGCAGCACAGGCTTGGTGGGGAGTTAGATGGCCAATGATCAGGGAGTCAGCACGGGACTGTGACAGCGTACGCACGTTCGGCATCAGACTACGCAGTGAGTTTATCCTCTGGCTAGTCTTGGTACCCTGACTTGTGAACACCGTCTGTGAGCTTGGTAGTGAGTTTGTCCTCTGACCAACTCAACCTTTAGCATCGCGGTCGCTAACGCAGTCTTCCGTGGTCCGGTATCTTTACGCGGCTAAATTGGTTGAACAGGACATCACCAACGTGGCACGCGAGTGTAAACGTGTATACCAGGACAACGTTATTGAAGCCTTTATAGCGTCGGCAGAAGTAGCCGAGCGTAGTCGTCGTAGCACGCGAGCGTCAACGTATACTCCAAGACATCGTTAACGAAGCATACAGGAGCGCCGGCAGAAATAGCCGGGCGCAGTCGTCGTAGCAGAGGAGCGTCAACGTATACGCCAGGACACCTTCATTGAAGTCTACACGAGCGCCGACAAAAATAGTCGAGCGTGGTCGTCGTAGCACGGGAGCGTCAACGCACGCCGAAGGATATTGTCAGCGGGACATGGACTGAGACAAGTAGGTCCTTGTGGCATTTACTAAAAAGAGCGCAAGTTTGGTGTGGTATTCGCGGAGAGAGACTCCGTCGCCGACTACTGTCATTTACCCCGCTGAATGATCTTCTAGCAACAATCCGCATCAAAGCGAGGTTCTTCATCATATCACTGATTTGCGCCCACGTCCCGACGGAAGAGGAGGACGATGTGACCAACGATACCTTCTATGAGCGCTTGGAGCACATCTAACGCCAGGGTGGGCAAACGAAAACATTGGTTTTCGGAAAATGCAAAAGAACAGCTGGTACGACGGGGAGTGCCGTGTTGCAGCGGAGAGAAAACAGGCTGCCTAACTCGCAACGTTACGATCGACCACAACACGTGCGGGATGGGATAGATACCGAGAGTTGAAGAGTGAAGCGAGACGCATTTGTAGATAGTAAAAGTAGGAGGCCGAACAGGGGTAATGTTCGAAAATTCTACGAAAAAATGCGACGCCTTACAGAAGGTTTCAAGACAGGAGCATACCCCTGTAGAACCCCTTGAAGTGATCTAGTCACCCAGATCATACTTAAATTATGGAGGGAACACTTCTCCAACGTGCTGAATGGCAGTGAATGTACAACGCCAAGAGAAGGCGAACCCGATTCCCCAATCGATGATGATGGAGCAGACGTTCCATTGCCCGACCATGAAGAAGTTCGAATAGCAATTACACGTCTTAAGACAACAAAGCTGGATGGATTGCCGGCCGAGCTATGCGACGGCTTACAGAAGGTTTCAAGACAGGAGCATACCCTTGTAGAACCCCTTGAAGTGATCTAGTCACCCAGATCATACTTAAATTATGGAGGGAACACTTCTCCAACCTGCTGAATGGCAGTGAATGTACAACGCCAAGAGAAGGCGAACCCGATTCCCCAATCGATGATGATGGAGCAGACGTTCCATTGCCCGACCATGAAGAAGTTCGAATAGCAATTACACGTCTTAAGACAACAAAGCTGGATGGATTGCCGGCCGAGCTATTCAAACATGGCGGCGAAGAAATGATAAGGAGCATGCATCAGCTTCTTTGTGGAATATGGTCGGATGAAAGCGTGCCCAACGATTGAAATTTAAGTGTGCTCTGCCCTATTCACAAAAAGCGAGACCTAACAATCTGCGCCAACTACCGCGGGATAAGTCTTCTCAACATCGCGTATAAGGTTCTATCGAGCGTGTTGTCTGAAAGATTAAATTCCACCGCCAACAAATTGATCTGACCTTACCAGTGTGGCTTTAGACCTTTAGACAACAACCGACCAGATATCCACCATACGCCAAATTTTGGAAAAGGCCCGTGAAAGGAGAATCGACCCACACGACCTCTTCATCGATTTCAAAGCTGCTTTTATATACTCGCAAAACTAATACTGACGTTGAGCAACACTTAAAACTCCGTCAGAATCGGGAAGGGCCTCTCCGAGCCGTTCGATTCCAAACAAAGTTTCAGACAAGGCTTCTCCCTGTCATCAAACAATCGGTCGTCGCACTCACGTCACTGTTGACAGTCATAACTTTGAAGTTGTAGATGGTTTTGTATATTTTGTAAACAGTGTAAACACCACCAATAATGTGAGCCCGGAAATCCAACGCAGGATAACTCTTACCAACAGGTGCTATTTCGGACTGAGTAGGCAATTGAGAAGTAAAGTTCCTCTCGACGAAAAAAAACTAAACTCTATAAGTCACTCATGATTCCCGTCCTGGTATATGGTGCAGAGGCTTGGACGATGACAACAACTGACGAGTTGACGTTGCGAGTTTTCGAGAGAAAAGTTCTACGAAAGAGTTACGGTCCTTTGCGCGTTGGCCACGGCGAATATCGCATTCTATGGAACGATGAGCTGTATGAGATATATGCCGACATTGACATAGTTCAGCAAATTAAAATACAGCGGCTACGATGGCTAGGTCATGTTTTCCGAATGGACGAAAACACTCCAGCTCTGAAAATTCAACGCTGTACCCGTCTGGGGAATCAGAGGAAGAGGAAGGTGTCCACTCCGTTGGAAGGACAAAGTGGAGAAGGACCTGGCTACGCTTGAAATATCCAACAAGAATACCGATGATCATGTAAGGAGACATTCTCAGGAAGAATAAACTCATAATCATATTGGCATTCTTAACACAATCGTTAATCGTTTTAAAACGCAAATAATTCTTAGGGACGATAAAATCAAAGACTTTGAATATAAACATAACAAAAAGAAAATGTTTATTAATTCAACTGACTTAAAAACAAATTTCGAACATTTATTAATAGAACATATAGGCACCGGAAAAGTAGGTATATTTACTGCATTAGACGATCATAAATACAATATATTTCAACATAAAATATTAAACTTATTCGAAGAACGGAAATGTGAAATTTGTAAGATGTTCGTACAATGCAAAAGAAATAGAAAATGGAGACCAAGTTTATAGAGATGTCCAAAGATACCATAAGAATGAAACGGGACATGCAGGCATAAAGGAAAATTATGAAAGTTTAAAACGGCTGATAAATCTCCCTGAACTTAGCAGTTTTATGTAAATACGATCGCAACCGTATTAAAGAAAAGATTAAATTTCCAGATATTCCGACGGACACAAACTGATGATGAGCTCATGAGCGTAAATATAATATAATTATTCTTAAAAGTGAAAACATAGACTTACATTTTGTTAAGCCAAATAACCACATGGGCAATAGTGATATTGAGCGACTCCATAGTACATTAACGGAAAAAATAACAAATTTGTAAAGTGAAAACAAATAATTAATAAAGATAAAATGAGTAAGGCTGTATAATTTTATAATAATAGCTATCATTCTGTTAAAAGATATATACCAATCGATTTTGAATTTGGGAATTGTAATAAAAAAACATATTTATGGAAATATTTGAAAATTTAAAAAAAAAAAATAATCTTAAAATAATAAATAAAAAGGAGATATATTTATGAATAATAGGTGAATAAATGTTGACCCAATTTATTGGTGTATTCCCCAACCACTGTATCTTGAAGTTTCAATTTGCACACACACTCGATTCTATAAAAAAAAGATGTATTTTTGAATTTAAAATGTACAATTTATTTAGAGTGATCAGGAGTCATGTGTAGAAGTTTACGCAAGTGAGGAAAGTTCTCAAGTGAATGGCCAGAAACGATTCTTTTACATATGACTCAAACAGCTTACGACTTTCGGTCTTTGACCAAGTATCCTCTGCGTGGCCTAAAAATATCCGTTTGAAGGCGAGCTAAAGTGAGAAGGCGAAACATCTCCTGCATAGGGTTGTGCGCTGGGTTTGGGACCCGCGAAGTAAAAAAAACACAACCAATGAAAAATAAACAACAGCACGGATGAGAGACCCCCCTTTTTGATGACGACCATGGCAAACGAAATAAGAACTACGAATTGAGGGCATGCACCTGGAATGTCTGGTCCCTTAATTGGGAAGGTGCCGCTGCCCAGCTGGTTGATGTCCTCGTGAAAATAAAGGCTGACATCACCGCCGTCCAAGAAATGCGATGGACGGGACAAGGACAGAGACGAGTAGGTCCTTGTGGCATTTACTACAGTGGCCATATAAAGGAGCGCAAGTTTGGTGTGGGATTTGTGGTGCGAGAGAGGCTCCGTCACCGGGTACTATCATTCACTCCTGTGAATGAACGTCTAGCTACAATCCACATTAAAGCGAGGTTCTTCAACATATCGCTGATTTGCGCTCACGACCGACAGAAGAGATGGACTATGTGACCAAAGATGCCTTCTATGAGCGCTTGGAGCACACCTATGAGCGCTGCCCCCCACGATGTCAAAATTGTGCTTGGCGACTTTAACGCCAGGGTGGGCAAGGAAGGTATCTTTGGTACGACGGTCGGTAAACTCAGCCTATGGGTATGTGGTACTAGAATGGTTATCTGTGGTACTAGAATCCAGCACAAGAAAATACATCAAGCTGCCTGGCTGTCTCCGGATCAAAAAGCCACCAACCAGATCGATCATGTTGTGTCCAGTGTTCTAGACGTGCGTACGCTCTGAAGTCCTAACATCGACTCGAACCACTATCTTGTTGCAGCCAAAATTCGCACCCGTCTCTGTGCAGCAAAAAACGCACGCTAACAAACACAAGGAAGGTTCGACGTCGAGAAGCTGCAATCACAACAGATTTTCTACTCGGCTTGTACTCCTGCTCTCTGAGAGCACTCGTCAACAACTCGGTATAAGGGTACTGTGGGACGGCATTTCAAACTCCTTACGAACAGCTGCAACCGAAACCATTGGTTTCCGGGAAATGCAAAAGAACAGCTGGTACGACGAGGAGTGCCGTGTCACAGCGGAGAGGAAACAGGCTGCCTACCTCGCAGCGTTACGATCGACCACAATACGTGCGGGATGGGATAGATACCGAGAGTTGAAGAGGGAAGCGAGACGCATTTGCAAGCAGAAAAAAAGAGACCGAAATGCGTAAGTACGAAGAGCTTGATAAGCTGGCCGACAGGGGTAATGCTCGAAAATTCTACGAAAAAATGCGGCGGCTTACAGAAGGTTTCAAGACAGGAGCATACTCTTGTACTCACCCCCCAAAGGTGATCTAGTCACCAATGCCCAGAACATACTTAAATTATGGAGGGAACACTTCTCCAGCCCGCTGAATGGCACTGAGCGTACAACGCCAGGAGAAGGCGAACCCGATTCCCCAATCGATGGTGATGGAGCAGACGTTCCATTGCCCGACCATGAAGAAGTTCGAACAGCAATTGCCCGCCTGAAAGACAACAAAGCGGCAGGAGCTGACGGATTGTCGGCCGAGCTATTCAAACACGGCGACGAAGAACTGGTAAGGATCATGCATCAGCTTCTTTGTAAAGTATGGTCGGACGAAAGCAGGCCGAACGATTGGACTTTAAGTGTGCAATGCCCAATCTATAAAAAAGGAGACCCCACAATCTTTGCCAACTACCGTGGGATTAGCCTCCTCAACATCGCATACAAGGCTCTGTCGATCGTATTGTGTGAAAGATTAAAGCTCACCGTCAACAAACTGATTGGAACTTATTAGTGTGGCATTAGACCTAGCAAACCATCAACCGACCAGATATTCACCATGCGCCAAATCTTGGAAAAGACCCGTGAAAGGAGAATCGACACACACCACCTCTTCGTCGATTTCAAAGCTGCTTTCGACAGCACGAAAAAGAGCTGCCTTTATGCAGTGATGTCTGAATTTGGTATCCCCGCAAAACTAATACGGCTGTGTAAACTGACATTGAGCAACACCCAAAGCACCGTCAGGATCAAGAGGGATCCCTCCGAGCCGTTTGATACCAAACGAGGTTTCAGATAAGGCGATTCCCTATCGTGCGACTTTTTCAACCTGCTTCTGGAGAAAATATTTCAAGCTGCAGAACTAAATAGAGAAGGTACCTTCTTCTAAAAGAGTATACAGTAGCTGGCGTATGCCGATGATATTGATATCATCGGCCTAAACACCCGGCCCTGTTCTGCTTTCTCCAGACTGGACAAGGAAGCAAAACAAATGGGTCTAGCAGTGAACGAGGGCAAGACGAAATATCTCCTGTCATCAAACAAACAGTCGTCGCACTCTCGACTTGGCTCTCACGTCATTGTTGACAGTCATAACTAATACCACCAACAATGTCAACCTGGAAATCCAACGCAGGATTACTCCTGCCAACAGGTGCTACTTTGGACTGAGTAGGCAATTGAAAAGTAAAGTCCTCTCTCGACGAACAAAAACCAACCTCTATAAGTCGCTCATAATTCCCGTCCTGCTATACGGTGCAGAGGCTTGGACGATGGCTACAACCGGTCCTTTACACATTGGCCACGGCGTATATCGCATTCGATGGAACGATGAGCTGTACGAGATGTACGACGACATTGACATAGTTCGGCGAATTAAAAGACAGCGGCTACGCTTGCTAGGTCATGTTGTTCGGATAGACGAAAACACTCCAGCTCTAAAAGTATTCGACGCTGTACCCGCCGGGAGAAGCAGAGGAAGAGGAAGACCTATTTAATTGGCGCCACGTAGCGAAAAGAAGAAACGACTGGCGCTCTGTTGTTGACTCGGCTATAATCGCGTAAGCGGTGCCAACGCCAATTAAGAAGAAGTAGATCTTTTCTTTACATAACAATAGTTTAATTAGTTTATCGCGTCGAACTGTGTTGGATCACTGTAAGTCGCCGTGGGTGGAACAGTGTCGATCGAAGGAGGTGGGGCACAGCGTCGAATAGGGAGTCCAAAAAGGACGTTGATGTGCGAAATGTAAAAAACGAATGTTGAAAAACCAATTGCGTTAACAAATTGTGTCGAGATCCGGCGAACCTACAGATCGAGGTGAATATGCAAAAGGTGTCGACGCGGCGCAGTGTGTAACCGAATGTGTAAAAAGCAGCGATTATCCAATCGTTTTGTTAATTAGATAGTTGTCATCTGCTGTGGTGAAATGCAATTTTTCCCCAGG
>CM050325.1:123648985-123673985 GCA_027475135.1 Bactrocera correcta
AAATAAAAAAACCGTTTTTCGTGAGGAAAAGTCGGAAAATTGGACTATTTCAAAAAGTAACTTTTTTCATACAAATTTTATTTCAACTTTTGTTTGTTTTGTTTTTCAATATTTTGATTTCTATATTATTTGAATCATTCAATTTCGGTCGCTTGCTTTTTTATTCCGGCTATTCAAAAGAAACATTTTTGAAAATTATTTAGTGAAAACTTTATGTGTGTTTCACACAAAGTGTCAATTGCAGATTGAAATTTGTTACGAAGCCACTAAGAGGTCGCCGTAATATCGGTCGGCGTTTTTTTTGCCTTCAACGTATGGCGGCCCAAGACAAGGCAAGGCAAGAAGTACTCCCAAGATGCGATGACTTACGTGCGGAATTATGTATCGCAGTCAATCAGCAAGCAATCGTTACGATGTCACAGTACGACTTTTCAAACAACAGTTAAGATGTTCGATGCACTTTATCTTGAAGCAATGTATATGTGGTGCTGTTAGATGCTAGATATATTCTGTTGAGTGGCAAAATAGAGGATTACCACACGCACATATTCTTTTTTAGATAGTGGATTGTTGTTACACTAAATCAAATTGATGAACTCATTTCTGCGGAAATTCCTGATGCAGAGAAAGATCCAGTATTTTACGTATATTGGGCTATGAAAACCAATATGGTTCATGGACCTTGCACGAAACACTATCCACGTGCTTTTCTTTCGGAAACATAAACTAGAAATGATGGATATCAACTGTATCGGCGTCGCTCACCAGACGACAATGGCAGAAATTTTACCATTCAATTTAGAGCCGTGAATATCGAACAACACATCGAAGTTGACAACACAACCATATTCGCACTGTTGTCTAATTCACATTCAAAAGTCATGTCAATGTTGCGTATTGCAGTTTTGTAATCGATAAAATACGTTTGTACTTACGTCATCAAAGGAAGCAACATGACGGTTATTAGTCTTGAACGATACGGTCGATACGTGAACTGCAATAAAGCGCTTTGTAAGGCATTTACTTTCATGAACGTTTTCCTACTGTTGCGCATCTCGCAGTTAATTTGGAGAATGACCATAGACTCTTTGGTCTACCCAGAGAATACAATATATCCAGTGGAAACACCGCCACCAACAAAATTAATATTTATGAGTTTTTTCTCAACTTTCGTCAGTGAACCGTGTGCGAGAACTTGCTCGATATTATACATAGAATGCATAGTCGAAGAAATAGTTACGCAGAAAACAGGGCCAACCAGTAGATGGACATCCAGGTGTGTTCTCAACTAATGCATTAGGATGAATTTACACAATCCCCCCGAAAAACGACGATTGTTTCTACCTTCGGTTGCTATTACTTAATGTACGCGGTTCAACTTTATTTGAGTCATTGCGTACGGTGAATGATATGGTGTGCGCAACTTTTTGAGTATGATGCCAGCAATTACAATTGCTGGAACATGGTAATCACTGGAATCAAGCGATGGACGATGCGATAGCTGCTTGGAATGCCACTGAAGTTCGGACGCTTTTCGCGATGATCAGCTTTCAAGTCCGCCTTAGTTATGGGATATGACCAAAAATTACATTGCCGAAGACATTTTACATCGTATACGCTAAGAATTGGAAATGAGTCAATACCGGTTATTCTTCCGGTGGGCTGATATCAATTCTATATGCCGTTTATGAATTCACGAATGATGGACTCATCACGAATGTTTATACCAAAATTGGCCAAATTATCGTAACTACCATTCCTTAAGTGCATGCGCAATGTTAGCTGCCAAAAATACTGTTTTGTTGACTTAAACTGGAAGGTTCAAAGTCAAATTCCGGGAGACTTGCGGTCATTGAATTATCCAGTGGAATTTCTAAATTCTTTGGAGAAGCTTGGTATGATACTGCATCATTTGCGTCTCAAAATTGGATCTGTCGTTATGATGTTTCGAAATCTGATTGTGACGCACCTATCAAATATAAGGAGCAGAACGCTTGATTCTACGGATTTCTTTTAAATTCCAACGATTTGCAATTTCAGTTCAAACGTATTCCGTTTCCAGTGAAAATTTAAATTGAGATGACGATCAACAGAATAGTCGCATAATGGGTGGCATAAATTTGGAAATGCTATGTTTTTCACACGGCCAGGTATACGAGTTGGAAAACGATCTTCTACATTTACGCACCGGAACAGAAACCAAAAAAATGGTGTTTATCAAACTGCGTTACATCGAAAAAAATAAAAAAATTAAATGGTAAATTTAACTCTGTTTTCATTTCAAAACACATAATTTCACGCAGGACAACGGCTGCGGGGTCAGTTAGTAGGTAATAAAAATTAAAGATAGTTTGTATAAATAGGACCAAAACGAATTATATGTGACAAGTTTTTAAAGAGGTGGATGCTGTTTTCGCAAAATGTGACATGTGAAAACGATCCAAAATATCGTACAAAAACGTCACTATCTAATTAAAAAAAAAACATATGGAACGGAGGCATCCTACCGTTGAAATTATATCAAATTGTTATTGTGAAAATGTTTTGCAGCCGGAAATTATGCCAGCGCCGCTGAAGGCGCCTGTTACTTTGAAGAGGATATTCCACCAACTTCGCCTGCATTACCAAAGATTTTAACACGAACTAAGGTTTTAAATGTCGCACGGCTAAAATCAAAAAATGAAATTACAAGCAAATTATTGCAGCCTTTTACGGTGTATTTTCAACCATTCTCTATATTTGAAAACAAAGATTTTCGGGAATTTGTAACAGCCCTAAATTCATCTTATGACATTCCTAGCAGACGTGTGATTTCAAAATTAATGATTCCTGCATTGTATGAGGAATGTAAACTTAAGGTATGAGAATTGATTAGAAGCGTGGACAAGTTTTGCACCACCACTAATTGTTGGATATCACGCAACACATCTTTTTTCATTGCTATAACGGTAGTAGTCCCCAACAAAAAACAGGAGTTCACTAGTCATAATGATAGCGACTGTTTATGTTGTCTGAAATAAAAAAAAATCTAAGGGATTATTATTCAGTAGTTCTGCAGATATCATCTCCACCAAAAATAATCAATTTCATTAAAAGAAGCAAAAATGTCGAACTTCGAAATAAGTCTCGAAAATCTTGTTTTTTTTTGTTAAAAATCGTTTAAAAAAATATGAAAATATTTTCCAAAATAAACAATTCTGGTAGGGACGATAACTACTTTTTTTTTTAGGACCATGACAGTTTCCGAAAATGATGATTCGAGTAAAAAGGCCATTAGAAACGTAGCAGCTGCAGACTTGTCATGGTGCCTGGAAGACAGTCGCTTACGACACGTCGGCGACTATGAGCTGTAACTCATCAAATACTATGAATTTCGCTCTGATTTTTTCACAGCATGTTTTCAATAGGTTTTACTGTCAAAATATAAAAATCGATTTTTCTAAGTGATTACATAAAAGGGTATATGTCTCCGAAAATTTTGAATCAACGTCAGTACTTTTATCGTCATCCCAACTAAAGCAAAATCATACAACTGAAAACTTAGGTGAGGCGATACAAACAAAAGTGATTGGAAAATTAACGAAAAAATATTGCTAGCTGTTTCGGACAATAGTGACATAAAAAGTGCCATAAGTAATAAGTTTGGTTGGAAGCATTTTGGATGTATGGCTCACAAAATTAATTTAATTGCAAAAGAAGGATTGCGCATTCCTGAAGTAGAACAAGTAACCAATAAAGTTAAAGTTATAGTTGCTCACTTCAAGAAAAGTACTTCAGAGAATGAAGCATTTAAAAATTACCAGCGCAATAGCCGTAAAGAACCTTTAAATTAATTCAACAGGTTGAAAGGAGAGAAACTCCACACTAGCGATGTTGGAGTGCTTTTCTGAGTTGGAGGAAGCGGTGAAATCTACATTGGTAATTATAAATAAAATTTTATCAATATGAATCAGCGACGAGTGGGCGACTATTGCTGCTTTGTGCAAAATTTGCAAACCATTTAGAGATGCTACAGTAAGCTTAAGTGGTGAGACGTTTTGCACAGGTTCGCTGGTAATACTAATCGTAAATGGTCTATTAGATGTGTACAGACACTTGCGAACTGAAATATTTTCAAATACCGTAAAAAATTATTGTAATTTTTGTGAATGGAATTAGAGAATGTTTTAGCAGTTTACAACACAGCAATATGATACTGATTTTATTGCCGCGCTTGTGGTAAACCTGTGACCTTGAAATTCCCTTTCTTCCGGCATCCCTCCCCTCTCCACTGATATAAGTCAAGTTGAGTAGACGTGTGTTTGTAGTGCTCGTAACGAAAATGGAAAAACGAAATCAAGAGCAACGCGTCGCGATAAAATTTTGCGCCAGATTGGGCGAAACAGCTTCCAAGAAGTACACTAAAATTGTAAGAGTGTATGGTGATAGTGCTCTTAATCGTCCCCAGGTGTTTCGATGGTACAAAGAGTTTAAGGAGACGCGTGAAAGCGTGGAAGACGAGGTGCGGACTGATGCGAATGCGCAGCGTGTTCGCGCATTAATCCGTGAAGATCGGCGTTTAACAGTTCGGATGTTGGTTTACTGCTGCCAAGTACTCGAAAGATTGCGAAAACGAGTCAACAGGGTGCGCCCAGACATCGCTCGTCTGGATCCTTCATCACGACAACGCGCCGTGCCACAAGTATTTGGACTCTAAAGGGGTTGCCGTATTGCAACAACCGCCTTATTCGCCCGACATGTCACCCTGTGACTTTTTTTGTTTCCTAAAACAAAATCGGTGGTCAAAGGAACCTACTTTTTAGTCAATTACGGACATCCAGGCGGCCGTGACGAGGGTACTCGCGGATTTTTCCAAGACCGCCGGTTCTACGCACCGGAATTGACTCGGATTTCATCCAACCAAGGGCTGTTATTTCGGCGATCTGACCCCGTTTGGATCGGTGAGTATTAATTTGTGTTTGTCGTCACCGTATCCTCCTGACTCGTGCTGGCATTGAGTCCAACCCGGCCCCGAGGAATTTTTCTGCTGCGTCTGCGCAAAAAGGCTCCATCCAAATTCCACCTCGGTCAGGTGTAACACATGCAATGGATGGAGCCATCTTAAGACCTGCTCAGGCCTTAAGACTCACAGGGATTGGACCACGCGTTACGTGGCCCCATGTTGCCTGCGCAATACTGCAACACAAGCCTCAGAGTGGCCAACTGAGGACCTCAACGGTCAGGAGCTCAAACAGGCAACATAGCTCCCACTCTGACTTATCTCCCCCCCCAACCTTCATCCCGCTCCAATCCTCGTGCGAGATCCAGTCAGCAACTCTTGATCCCTCGCACAGTCTGTTCCGTGTGTCAGGCCGTCATACGTCGGAACGTCACATCAGTTAAGTGCAATTCCTGCGCTGGCTGGTGTCACTTCCCGACGTGTTCCGGCCTGCGCACCACACGTGAGTGGAGTGAATCCTACGTTGCCCCATGCTGCAGGAGTCTGCCCCCGCAACTCACAACAGTGGCGTCGCCGTCCAACACCCCAGTGCGTTCTGCAGCTGCAACAAACACCACCTACACGTCACCCCCTCACCCCCAGGATCACCCACGGACACCAGCGACAAACCAGACTTCTTCAATTCAACTGCAACGGACTCCAGAGTAAGATCGAGGAGATAGTTGCACTTATGAATCGGGAACGTGTATCGATAGCTGCGGTCCAAGAAACCAAGTTAAACAGCCGCTCAGATCTTCTGAGTTGTGCAGGTTTCAACGTAATACGTAAAGATCGCGAGCGAGATAATGGTGGTGGCCTAGCTTTCATATTGCACAACACCGTGCAGTACCGTCTAATCGAAGAAGATATCGACCCAAGGGATACTACCCTAGAATGTCAGGGCATAGCTATCCGGTCAGGCGATGTCGAGCTCGAAATATTCAATATATAAATCCCCCCAGTTACATGTTGCCCTACAGGATATCACCCGAATATAGGTCCGCTACTTCGTGGTGAAAACCGTATGGTACTAAGCGACTTTAACGCGCACCATGATCTTTGGCATTCCTGCCTGTCATATGATCGTAGGGGAATGGAGCTGGCGGAACAGATAGACGGCTCGACATTCTGCACAATGAATGACGAAGCCCCCACTAGAGTTATGGGCACCTGTAATAGCTCACCAGATATTACCATTGCTAGCGGTGGTCTGATTAATAGCATAACCTGGCGACCTATGCTAACTCTCGCTTCAGACCATCTGCCCATAATTATCTCGATCGAGAAGCCTCCCGATTTCGTTTCCGTGGACAACCGTACCTTCTTTAACTTTAAAAAAGCTAATTGGGTCGGCTTCACGGAATTTACCGAGAGCACCTTCAACGCTCTACCCATTCCTACGGACGTATGCGTTGGCGAGCGTCAAATCGCAGCAGCTACCGCTCGCTTCATCCCGGCTGGAAGATTAGCGGAAATCCGCCCCAATTTCCCAGCCGAAGCAGCGGTTCTAGCTAATGAGCGCGACACCTTACGCCATGCCGATCCCGGGGATCCCCGAATAAGGGATCTCAATTTGGAGATTCGGCGTATGGTAAATCAACATAAGCGGACGAAATGGATAGAGCACCTGAGGTCCTGCAACCTCTCCACAGAGACATGATGACCGAGTTGAAGTTCAATTCAATGGTCATGCCTCTTCGGACCCGAAGAAGTGCGCGAGCTACTTCAGCCGGCAGTTTACACTGCACCCTTCGGTAGGCAAAGCTAAGAGATGTGTTAACCGACGGCTGCGCAAAATGCCAAACAACTGCGCGCCACTTACTTTCACCGATGAGGAGGTTCAGGGTGTCATCAGCAAGGCAAAATCATCCAAATCCATCGGCCCTGACGGAATCAATAAGCTAATTTTAAAGCATCTAGGCTCGACGGGAGTAAAATATCTCACCAAGGTCTTCAACCTGTCGCTCACCACTCGTCAAATACCCGATGTGTGGAAAGTCGGCAGAGTGGTCCCACTACTGAAACCTGGGAAACCCGCCAACAAAGGGGAATCTTATCGTCCGATAACTCTCCTCTCCCTAGTAGTAAAGACACTTGAAGCCTTGTTACTCCCGACCTTCCCTCACCACCTGAGCCTAGCCACCAGCATGGATTCCGTAAAGTGCACAGCACCACCACAGCACTTAGCGTCATAAACGCCCAGATAGTTCGTGGCCTCAACCAGAAACCACTCTGCGAAAGAACGATCCTCGTAGCGTTGGACCTGTCAAAAGCTTTTGACACGGTCAATCACACAACGCTACTGCAGGACATCGAAAAAACCACTCTCCCTCCAGGGCGAAAGAGGTGGACCATGAACTATCTGAACGGTCGTCAGTCATCCGTACTATTTCGAGGTGAAACATCTAAACTGAGAAGAATTAAACAGGGGGTTCCGCAGGGTGGTGTCCTCTCCCCGTTACTGTTTAACTTCTATATCTCGAAACTTCCTCAACCACCAGAGGGGGTTTCCATAACCTTGTACGCAGATGACTGCACGATAATGACGTCGGGCAATGGAATCGATGGCATGTGTTCGAAAGTAAACAGCTACCTCTCCGACCTTTCTCGTTTCCTCACTGCATGAAACCTCCAACTTTCACCCACCAAATCCACAGCGACCATATTTACAAACTGGACGAAGGAACATAGACTTGAGCTTAATATTGCGGTCGATGGCGTCAAAATCCCGACTGTCAATAACCCTAAGATTTTAGGCGTAACTTTCGATAGTCTATGCTCCTTCTCTCCCCATACGACCGCGATTATCGCCAAGGTACAGAGCCGCAACAAAATCCTCAAGTCGCTAGCCGGCAGCAAATGGGGAAAAGACAAAGAAACGTTGCTGGCAACTTACAAGGCAATCGGCCGGCCGGTCCTCAACTACGCAGCGCCTATATGGTCGCCTGGATGCAGTGGTACGCAGATGAGGAAACTCCAGACCTGCCAAAATACAGCACTCCGGACCACGACGGGATGCCTCTTGATGTCTCCCATCGAACACCTTCACAGTGAGACGCGTATGCTACCTGTAAAGGAGCATAATCAACTCCTCTCCAGACAGTTCCTGCTGGGTTGTTTCCGTAGGAATCACCCCTGCAGCCACCTGCTTGGAGCGGAACCGCCTCCCAGGAGCATCAAGAGGTCATTCCTCGACTATGTCGACGACATCAAACAGTACGCCGACCAGACTTCGGACGCAACGAACTATCGACAAGCACTGGCCGCCATTCACAGTGGAGCCATCAACACCTTCATCGACTCCCTCCCCGTGAATGGCGTTCTTGGAGTCAAACCACCACCTATTGCAGACGAAGAGCTCCAGTTGTCGCGAGAAACGCGAGTGACCCTAGCGCAGCTTCGTTCTAGATACTGTAGCAGGTTAAACTCCTACTTATCCAGAATCGACCCCGACATACCCAATGTATGTCCTGCATGCAACGAGTCTCCGCATGACACTGACCACTTCTTTGCATGCCCTACAAACCCTACCCATCTAACACCCCCCTCCCTTTGGTCCGACCCCGTCGAAACAGCACGTTTCCTGGGCTTACCGTTAGATGACCTCGTCGACAACACAAGTAACCCTTACCATCCTAACGGGGATTAGATAACCGTTAACAACAACAACAACAGGGTACTCCCAGTCGAAAAGTTCCAGAAATGTTACGAAGCATGGAAAATGCGCTGGAGTCGCTGTATAGCTGCCTAAGGGGACTACTTTGAAGGGGATGGAAGAGCTGTAGAATAATTTTCAAATATACGGTTTTTAAGGAATCAGTTTTTCATTATTTAATTGTCATATCTCATATACTCGCACACTTACGGGAGCTAATTTTCTCGACCCCAGATTCAAATTAGTGTAGTTGACTCATGAATCGGCAGCACATAATACAAAAAAAAAACGTTATCTGATAGAAATGCAAAGAGAAGAAATAGAATTTCAGACTGAAAGAACAGAAGAAAATGTAGAACAACCAATATCAATATGGAGTGCTTTCGATAAATAAGCTAATGAACTTAAACCAAATAGTAGCGTTATATTCAGCGCTATTAGGAAGATTGGCTGGTTTCTTTAGTTGCGACCCATTTCATTGGTGGCTTGAAAATAAATACAGATATCTCAAAAATTCAGAATTAGCAAAAAGTGTTTATAGTATGTGGTTTAGCCTCCTCCGTTCCTTCTGAGAGAATTTTTTCTAAAGCGGGGCAAATTGTAAGTGACCGTCGGTCAAAAAAAGTTGTTGTCTTTGAATACAAATGGGAAATATTTATAAACATAATATTTTAAACTTCTTTTTCATTTCATATAATTATTTTTAACACTATTTAATTTTAGCTTTTATGCATATATTTTATATTTGCTGATTTTCTAAAAATGAATTTACTATTTTAATTTCTGTTTATTCTAATAAATATGTTCATTGTACGTAAATGAAAATAGGAAACAATTTATGCTACTACAAAGTCACTGTCACAAGTAGCAGTGTTCCTTAAAAGTCACAACATCGCCCATAACTACTGTATTGAATTGATACAAATTAATTGTGTGAGACGAATACACAATATCACACAAGCGAGCAAATGAAGCACTGGATCGCAGCTTGCAGAAAATCGAGCAATCGAATTTTGATGGGTGGAGTGGTCATCTTGTAGGCAGCTGTCACTGAAAAAATGTTCAAAATAGAGTGGATGCCAAATTCTAATCAACTAAATAAAAATGAGACACATATGATTTACAATCTAAAATATCTGTTTCATCGCTGAATTACCGTTAAGGAAACACATTAAAAATGGTCCAGAACAATGCATAAACTGTCAAGAGTATGGACGCACGAAATCACCTACCCTACACAGTGTCTGCGTGGTGTTTTGTGGTTTGCATCCCTCATCAAAATATACTCTTAAAAAGAGGATTTAGGTAAAAAATTTAGTAATTATAGGAGAAATCATACTGCAATCTATAGGGGTTGCTCTGTATATAAAGCCTTAAAAACGAAATTGTCGGAATTCAAGCACATCCTAAACAAATGTGAAATATTCCTCCCAAATACTAAGATTCCTGTCCATATTACAAAACCTGGTAATCTTAAAAATAATGCTACACAAGCGAGCTATTCAAATGTGGCGAAAGACAACAATGCACAAATGCAATATCCCTAAAGCCAACTAAATGGAAGCATTGAAACTATGATTTTAAACCTTACAGAATGTATGACACAATACACAGTACAACAGCTAATCTGGGGGGTGAGAAATTCCAAGTCAGGGTGATGGTACTCGGTCAGTATAGTAAAACCCTCAAAGGGTTTGGCGTTCGTATGTGTCATTTTTTTATGACTTTTTAAATTTTGGAATATTTTTGGGATTATTGTCTGGGGGGTGAGAAATTCCAAATCAGGGTGATGGTACTAGGTCAGTATAGTAAAACCCTCAAAGGGTTTGGCGTTCGTATGTGTCAGTTTTTTTATGACCTTTTAATTTTGGAACAGTTTTGGGATTATTGTCTGGGGGGTGAGAAATTCCAAATCAGGGTGATGGTACTAGGTCAGTATAGTAAAACCCTCAAAGCGTTTGGCGTTCGTATGTGTCAGTTTTTTTTATGACCTTTTAATTTTGGAACAATTTTGGGATTATTGTCTGGGGGGTGAGAAATTCCAAATCAGGGTGATGGTACTAGGTCAGTATAGTAAAACCCTCAAAGCGTTTGGCGTTTGTATGTGTCAGTTTTTATATGACCTTTTAAATTTTGGAACATTTTTAGGATTATTGTCTGGGGGGTGAAAAATTCCAAGTCAGGTTGATGGTACTAGGTCAGTATATTAAAACTCTCAAAGGGTTTGGCGTTCGCATGTGTCAGTTTTTTTATGACCTTTTACATTTTTTCCTTATCTTGATGTTTTTTCGCTATATATATATATAAAACGACAGTTTCTAGAAAAAGAAAGAGAAAATTACGTGCTGATGAATCACGGGATGGAGATGTACAACTGTCAGGTCGAGACCACTTTAGAATCAGCACTTATAATGTCATTCTTGACAATCTAGATTCTGAATTGCGAAAAAGATGTATTGAATATGAAAAGATTCATGAAAAGTTCTCAGTTATTATTGAATTTGGCAATTTGGATAATAGAAAGATTCGTAACCGAGCTAAACGTTTACGAAATGCTTATTCTTCAGATCTTGAGTCCTCATTAGATTTGTGCACTTCCATGCTTATTGCACTGCAAAACAGATGGAACAAAATTCACCTTCCGATATTCTGAGACTTTTGCGTGCGAACGACCTTTATACAGAGTTTCCGAACGTAGAAATTGCATATCGGATATTTATTACTTTAGCTGTAACTGTAGCGCAGAACGATCGTTTTCTTATTTGAAAAGAGTTAAAAACTACTAACGTTCTACAATGAGTGCAAATAGACTCACACAGCTTAGCTATTCTATGCATCGAATCAGATGTACCTCAACGTTTAGATTTTGAAGATTTAATCGACCAATTTGCAATACAAAAAGTATTATATATATAATAAATTATTTGCAATACGTTAAATATTTCAAATTTTTAAAAACGTAATATCAAATCTAAATAATTTTGAGTGAAATTTCAGTGACGGGGCGGCATTTTTTCCAGTGCCCAAGGGTGGAAAAAATTTAATTGCGGCGCTGTTTACCAGCTACAACTATATCAATAAAAAATCGCTGCGGGGACTTAAACGTGACGGCAATTACTGCCCACCTCGGTTTAAAATTACGGACATTCAATTTAATGAGTTTTTTGGAACGCTAGATCATAGATTTCTAGCAGGTGGAGATTAAAATGCAAGCGACAGCTGTATCGCACTATTATAAATAGAGACAATAACCGTGACATAATATTTCCTGGTAAGGCAAAGTATTGGCCGAGTGATCGTAACAAAATACCAGATTTTAATGATTTTGCTGTAATCAAAAATTAAGATGTGAACTCCCAATTTCGTTGATCTAAAAGTTTGTCTTATAAAACGAACTGGCTAAAATATAAAAAATTACGTGAGTAGCCACATTAATATTGAGTATAAAATAAATACAGCAAAGGATTAACGAAGTCATTAAAAGAATCAGTAAAAGAGAAATAGAAAAGCTTGTAAATGAAAAAAGGTGTACAAAACGAGAATGACAGACAAATCGCTCCAATTAAAACCAGCTGTACATAAATTAAAAAAGTGCTTAGACGCGAGGAAAAATTCGATACCGAACCGTATATAAAAAAAGACGTGTGGCACGCGGGAACTGCCGCTGTAAAGCTATTGCATGGCATTTTGTATCAACTTATGCAATTATACTTATTTATTCATTTCCTTTACGGTAGCGCCTTTGTGGTAGGCAACATTTTTCGTCACCGCAATTTGTTTTTCACGCCACACAGCGCCACCTGTGTGCGACATTTTGCATAACATATTTTTCCGCATGAGTCATCCGGTATACATACACTTCCTTTTCAGCTAGCGCCTGCGTGGTATGCAACATTTTTCGGAACTACACCTACGAGCCCGTCGGAGTGGGGAGCGTGAGGTTTTTTTCCTTTAGAAAGCCAAAAGTCCATGAAACCACCAGTCAACTCCAACATATAAGACATAGGTAGAAATTGGAACCGAAGTAACGAGAGAAAGGCTAATCGTTTTGCAAGTCACCTCAAAAAGGTATTTCAACTTAATTGCTCAAGGAACAACTTTAAGTTTTCTCTTTGTTCTTCAATGCAATTCTTAGTTTTGGATACAAACCAATTTCATGGAAAAATTATTATGATAAAACCTGGGGAAGACTTAACACAGCCGTCTTCATACAGACCAATCAGTCTTCACCAATTCGGGTTTCGTGCAAAACAAAGCACGACAGAGCAAGTAAATAGAATTACTAACGAAATAAGGACAGCATTTGAGCACAGATAGTCCTGTTCAGCAATATTTCTAGATGTAGCTCAGGCGTTTCATAAGGCATGGCATGAAGGCCTTTTATATAAGATTAATAAAAATTCTACCTTTAGAATTTTTATAAAACATTGGAGTCTTATTTAAATAATAGACAATTTTTAGTTAAGTAGGAGGTTTCATATCTGATTATCGACAGATCAAGGCTGTTGTACTACAGGGCAGTGTTTTAGGCCCAACTTTTTACATAACATTTACAGCAGATATTCCAACAAACTTGACTTTAACTTTTGCGGGATATACAGCTTTAGTGAGCCGTAACAAATGCCAAATTTTAGCATCAAGAAAATTAGCCGAGCACTGAAGTTCTGTCGAAGAATGGCTAGCGAACTGGCGTATAAATGTGAATGAACAGAAGTGTAAGCGTGTTACATTTTCGCTAAGGCCATAAATGAGCCCGACAGTAAAAACAAATATTAATAATATAAATATTTGAGTACTTCAAGAGAACAAAGTAACTTATCTTGGTATTGACCTACATAAGTACAAGGCTCAGGTGGAGAAAACATATCTCTCGTAAAATAACTTGCATGAAGATTAGAGTTGCAAATTCCAAATTGGCTTCTGAATAAATACTCTAAACTTAGCCTATATAACAAAGTGCTTTTATACAAAGCGGTCATGAAACCGATTTGGATGTATGGCATTCCAATTGAGCAGTCAATACGCCTTTCCACATGCGTAATGAAAATATCCATAGAGATCTTCGCATTCCTATGGTAAAGTAAGAAGTAGAGAACAGTAGAATGAATTATATGTATAACTAAACTACGAAATCACTCAAACCCACTGGTTAATGTTTTAATGGTTTAGTAACTATATTAATGCGATCAAAGACGCCTAAAACAAAGAGAAATACCAGCGTACTAAAGAGCAACGTATCACCAAAACAACTCGATCACTTGCTTGAGCTTCTCTGGTTTTAAATAGATTTAAGATTTTATTACTTATTGTTGGGGTTTTAAAACAAAAAGCAGATCCAATAAATAAATAAATAATAAAAAAAAATAACTCCCCCCTCCCCTTGTTACTCCGACGTTACTTCAACCCCTGAGTCTAGTAGACCACCAACATGACTTGCGTAAAGTGCAGAGTGTACGGCATATCCAGAACGCTCAAATAGCTTATGACATAAATCAAAAACCACCCTTTGAGCAAACAATCCTCCTAGCGTTGGAATCATGCATCGCTACAGTCGGTAATCATTCGTACTATCAGAGGTCAAAATTGCAATTTAAGAAAAATTAAATAAGGGCTCCGCAGGATGGCGTCCTCTCCACGCTACTGTTAACCTTCCATACTTCTACAATTCCTCAACAACCAGAAGGAATTTACATCACCTGGTACGCAGATGATTGTACTATATTGATGTCAACATATCCCTTCAACCATTCTTGCTTCTTCTCTGCAAGGAACTTAACATTCTCCCACACAAAATTCACAGCGCCCATATACACAAACAGGACGAAGGAGTACGCAGCGTAAGAGATCTTCTTTAGACACACACTGACACCAAATGTATACCTAGTGTTCCAGCGAATCGTATATTTCTAATACTGCTTTTATCAGGCTGCTACCTAAACGTACGGATGGCAGGGTTAATCAAATGGAATTTTTATTTAACAATCCAGTAATCGAACCCAGAAACGGGTTAAAAGGTAGACAATTTATCCGTTACATTTACTGTGAGAAGTGGGATTACCAAATAAATTTCCACAGAGATAGATTAACGAGCTGAAAATTCCTAAACTGAAAGAGAAGCTGGAACCACGTAGTATTTCAACAAATGGTTACCAGATGGATGGCCAACAAATGGCCAAATGGAAGAAAACGGAGACACTCAATATTCATGGACACTGATACAGGGAAAATCAGGATACATGTGTATCGCAAATATTTTGATTAGCAGAAATATCATCACAAATGTTAGAACAGTTAGATACGCGTTTGGACATATCAGCACAGGTGGCCTCACAGTTGAAAGAACAGAATGTACATATGTATATCCCAGGTGGCCTCAAATCAACAGAGGCATTCACACGAATTTCGAAAGAGTGGGATAAAATTAAAACTGAATAGGAGCAATTGAGAGAACGTTTCCATGAGCCCAAAGCAAACATTTACGTCAACAGTCTTCGCCAAGTAAAAAACTCGGTCCTCGGTAGTGAACACAGATAGCAGATATTCCCAATCGAAGTGAAAAGCCACTGAGTTTCTGCAGGAGTTTTCGACAGAGATTAAGATAATAGTTCACTTAGCTTATGCACACAAGTCCGTGGAGTTTATCAAGATTAGCTGCGATATCATGTCCAAAATTAACGTTTGCGGAAACAGTTTCTTATGTTCTAACACAGGAAACTGCATCACTTCGTACTTTATGAATTCAGGCCACCAACGTATCGAGCGAAATTAACGCATGGATCAACTGGAGACAGATAAAGATGATTCCAAACCAGGTAGAACTAAAATTTGAAGATTTGTATGAACTTTGTACTTACCACAGGGTTGTGCGCTTAGTTTGGGACCCGCCACGCTAAAAACGCTCCTATGAAAAGTAAACAACAGAATCGGATGAAAGAGCCCCCTTCTGATGACGTCAATGGCAACAGTATTAAAGATTACGATTTAATGGCATGTACCTGGAATGTCTGGCCCCTTAATTGTGAAGGTGCGTCTCTGCCGTCCAGCCAAAATCCGCATCAAAGTGCAGTTCTTCACCATATCGCCCATATGCGCCCGATGCCTTTTATGAGTGCTTGGAACGCACTTATGAGAGATGCCCCCGCCGCTATGTCAAAATCGTGCTTGGCGACTTCAATGCTAGGGTGGGGTAAATAAGGTATCTTTGGCACTACGGTCGGTCAATTCAGCCTCCACGATGAAACATCCCCAAATGGGTTTAAGTTGATCGCCGGGGCTCGAAATATGGTTACCTGTAGTACTAGGTTCCAGCAAGGAGCCAACCAGATCGATCGACTCGGGTCACTGTCTTTTTGCAACCAAGACACGTACCCGCCTCTGTGCATCAAAAAACGCACGCGGACAAACACAAGGAAGGTTTGATGTCGATTTTCTGCTAGACTTGTACTCCTGTTATTTGAGAGCAGTCGTCAGCAACTCGGTATAAAGAAACTGTGGCTGTGGGACGAAATTTCAAGCTCATTACGCACAGCTGCAAACGATACCATTTTCGGAAAATGCAAAAGAATAGCTGGAACGGTGAGAGGTGCTGTGACGCAGTAGAGAGAAAGCAGACTGCCTACCTCCCAACGTTACAATCGATAACATGTGGGAGATGAGATAGAAAACGTGAGTTTACTAGGGAAGCGAGACGCATTTGCAGATGAAAAAAGAGAGAGGCCGAAATGCGCGAGTATGAAGAGCATCATAAGTGAAATGCTCGAAAATTCTACGAAAAGATTCGACTAACAGAATGTCTCAAGACCTGCGCATACTCTTGTAGTACCCCTAGAGTTGATTTGGTGACTTATGCCCAAAGCATACTAAAATTATGAAGGGAACACTTCTCCAGACTGCTGAATGACAGTGAAAGTATAATGCCAGCAGCAAGTAAACCCGATTCCCCAATCGACGAGGATGAAACAGACGCTCCATTGCCTGACCATGAAGTAGTTCGAATAGCAATTACCCGCCTAAAGAACAACAAAGAGGCAGGGGCCGATTTTTTGCCGGCCCAGCTATTCAAACACGGTAGCGAGGAACTGATAAGGAGCGTGCATCAGCTTCTTCCTGTATCCTGCCATCAAAGAAACAGTCGTCGCACTCGCGCCAAGGCACCCACGTCACTTCAAATTCGCAGATAATTTTGTCTATCTTGGAACTTGCATCAACGCCAACAGGTGCTCCTTCAGACAAAGTAGGCAATTGAGAAGTAAAGCCCTCTCTCGACCAACAAAACCCAAACTTTATAAGTCACTCATTTTTCTCGTGCTGCTATATGGTGCAGACGCCTGGACGATGACAACATCTGATGAGTCGACGTTACGAGGTTACGAGAGAAAGGTTCTGCCGAAGGTTTATAGTCCTTTGTGCCTTGGTTACGGCGAATATCGCATTCGATGAAACGATGGGCTGTGAAATATACAACGATATTAATATAGTTTAGCGAATTAAGGAATATCGACTACGCTGGCCAGACCTGAACGGACGAAACACTCCAGCGCTGAAAGTATTCGACGCATAACCCGCCGGGGGAAGCAGTGAAAGAGGAAAACCTCCGCTTCTTTGGAAGGACCAGGTGGAGAAGGACTTGGCTTCCTCGGCGTTCTAGATAAGAATGCAAGATCTTCAACATCAACTACATCGATTGTCTTCGGTTTTAAGTTTTTTTTAGCTGAGGGCGCAAGCAGCATGGATTGGGAAATTACTTTATTATTGCAATGGCTCTGTCAACATTTTGTTGCCCCCTAAAAGATGTATTGGGATTGCTTCAATCCCATTTGTGTCCTCAGTGGATAAACATTGAGTTAAGTAACGATGAAAAAACACAAGCGAAAAGTGAATTCCTTCAAAAATACGGATTTCTCGGCACAATTTTGGGTGCAGACAGGACACATATTTAAATCGTTGCTCCAACTAAAGGTAAGTATCTCTATTATAACCGCAAAGAATACTTTAATATCAATACCATGATTGTAAGTTTGGTGACAAATTCACACTTCAAACCTCAATGTTTTTCAGATACATACTATAGTAAGAGAATTCGTTATGTGAATGCTCAGTATTATGGGAGCAATCACGACTCATGCATATGGAATTCAGCAATTGTTGTTTTTATGAGAAAAAGTATCTTAATGGTGAACCAAACTCTTGGCTTTTGAGTATTAAATATATGTACATATACATATGTATGTCATAAAAATCCTAAAACGCCTCACAAATTTTCTAAAATAGAAATCGTTTTACATTTGTACAGGAGATGCTGGATATGCCCTAGAACCATGGTTACCATTCTGTACCCTTCTCCCAGGAGGCCCAGAAGAGAAGTATAATAAAATATATGCCAAACCGAAAACTATTATAGAAAGAACAATAGGTGTTTTAAAAATCGATTTTGATGTCTTTTGGGTGGTCGTGAGCTTCACTATGACCCATGGCAGGCATTTTAAATCGCTAATATTGCGGCAGCGTTATACAACGATTGTACTCACTATTGCGTAAATGATGAAATTTTAGAAAATTTTTACAGAAAATTAAATTTTTTAATGTATGCGGAACACTTACACCAATATAATATCTTATATATAAAAATAAGTTGGGTTTTTGTGTGTTCGCTATAGCTGACTCAATCGTTGCATGACATGAAAAATGACCTGAACCACTTTGAAGGGAATCCAATGAAGATAGTTTAAAAGTAGTAAAAAAAAATCAGAAAACGCTCATTTTGAACCGACTTACGAGCGTATATTTCTAAAGAGTGTCTTTTTCATACATTTTTTTTCTATTTTTTTGTTTTGTTTACCAATTTATTTATTTGTAAATTTTTTGAATCGTTCAATTTCTGTCATTTGCTTTCTTTATTTCGGTTATTCAAAAGGTAAATTATTGGAAATTATTCAAAGAAAACTTTTTGTGTATATCATATAAAGTGATCAATTACAGATTGAAATTTGTTACAATGCCACGAAGAAGTCGCGCTAATATCGGTCGGCGTTCCTTTTGCCATCAATAATAAGTACATTGGTAGCCCAAAGCACATGCACGAGTACTCGCAGTTTGCGATCTCTTACGTGCGGAATTGCGGATCGTGGTCAATTAGCAAGCGATCGTCACGAGTCACAGCAGATGTACTCTGTTGAGTCACAAAAAAAGAGGTTTGCCGCACGCACACATTCTTCTTTGGACGGGGGTTACACTAGATCAAATTGATGAAAGATATTTGCTTTTGCAATTCATGAACGTTTTCCGATTGTTGTGCATCTCGAAGTTTATTTGGATAAGGCCAAAGAGTGTATTTCAACCCAGAGGATACAGTACAGCCAACGGAAACACCGCCAATAACAAAATTGACATTGACGAGTTATTTCTCAACTTGCGTTAGTGAATCCTTTGCTAGAACATTTCTCTATTCGGAAATGCCTTGATATTATACATGGAATGCATTGTCGAAGAAATGGTTACGAAGAAAGGAAGGCCAAGCAGTAGATGGAAATCCAGGAGTGTTCTAATGCTTTATGACTAATTAATACAATCCACCCGAAAAACGACAATTGCGTGTGCATCTTTTTGAGAAGCATGCCAGAAATTATACTTGCTGAAAAAATTTCGATTGTATTCAGTGAATGCCACTCTACGAATTTCGAAATTGCGTTCGGAATTGTTCGAACAGTATGCGATGGATTGCGTTATAGGGCTGATTAACTTCTGTACCAGGGATAAAATTATGACCTGAGCTTTGACCGCTATGAATCGTATGTGGAAGTGAATTTATTTGGATCGGTATTCGTTCGCAACTAAAATTGTTTTACCAATTTTATAAGTTAGTTCGTAATTGGCTTTCCATCGCTTCGTTTTACTGCTGGTGTTCTTATGGCTTAAGACATAGGTAAGAAGGAGGTATTCAATTTCCTTAGGACCGTAGAGGTAATTCCTAAGTGAATTAAGTAATCATATTATGCTAAGCATTTCTTTCTCGTTGGTAGCATAGCGCTTCGGCCTACTTCGAAGTTCTCGAAATGAAAGTTATTGGTCTACCATCTAGCGATTATGCGGCGCTTAATGAAAATTCGATGCTGCTAATGGATTAGCTATTTTCAAATAATCCTGGATAAATCGTCGGTAGTAACCTAACTTTCCTACGAAGAATCTTAATTCCCTGAGAATTCGTGGGACTGGGAACTTAGCTACCGTTTTTTTTCGAGAATTGTGTTTATCTCTTTTGAGCTTATTGCGTATTCTAAGAACTCCAATTTTTCCATTGCAATTGTATATTCGTCTAGTTGCATTTTCTTGTTTGCATATTCTAAAGTTTAAAATATTATTTATATACTCGTATTTTTAAAGTGTTGCTATTCGTTTTTCCCGCATATTATTCTTCTTCTTCTTTACAGCCCTAGACCCCGCTTACGCTGTTATAGCCAGTGCGCCAGTCGTTTCTTCTTATCGCTACGTGGAATACTCTTATAAAATATCGTACCTGTTCGATTAAGTTGTGCATCTCGAATTATTTTCTCCAGCAGCAGATTGTAGAAGTCGCACGTTAGGAGTCGCCTTGTTTGAAACCTCGTTTGGTATCTAGTGGCTCAGAGAGGTCCTTTCCGATGCTGATGGAGTTTTTGGTGCTGCTCCACGTCAGTTTGTACAGTTTATACAGTCTTCGGGGATACCAAATCAGACATCGCGGCATAAAGGCAGCTCCTTTTCGTGCTGTCGAAAGCAGCTTTGAAATCGACGAAGAGGTGGTATGTGTCGATTCTCTTTTTACGGGTGTTTTCCAAGATTTGACGCATGGTGAATATCTGTGCGGTTGTTGATTTTACAGGTCTAAAGCCACACTGATAAGGTCAAATCAGTTTGTTGACGTCTTTAACACAGTACCCTCGATAGCACCTAATATGCGATGTTGAGGATGCCTATCGCCCGGTAGTTAGCGAAGATTGTGGGGTCTCCATTTTTATGGATTGGGCAGAGCACACTTAAATTCCAATCTTTGGGCATTTGTTTATGCTGCAATCTAGTACTACAGGTTACTACATTTCGGGCCACGAGGCTGAATTTACCGACCGTAGTGCCTCGCAGTGGCTATACGTTTATCTATTGGGGTGAATGACAGTACTTGTCGACGGAGGAGATGTTTCGCCTTCTCACGTTAGCTCGCCTTCAAACGAATATTCTTAGGCTACCCAGAGGATACGTGGTTAAAGACCGGAAGTCGTGAGCTACTTGAGCTATATGTAAAAGAATCGTGTGTGGCCACTTCCAAGTGAATGGCGATCAGAGAACTTTCCTCACTTGCGTAAACTTCTATACATGACTCCATCTTCCCTACACATGACTCCATAGATACGTCATCGTTATAAACAAAGCATCTAACTAATACATGCTGTTCCTAGCGATCTTTGGAATGTAGCGTTTTTAATACCGAAAAAATTCATACTTTCCGATGTTTACGAAAATCACAGTTGTTTCTATATATTATGGAATCTGAAAAAACCCACTCTCTTAACAGATGACTGTAAATAATTTATTATTTCAAAATTTGCGAGGACCTTGACTAAATTGAGCTTGCGATAATCTACGACCATTCACCAGAGGCATATGACATAATTAACTTCGTGTGATATCGGGTGCTTTAGAATTATTGTACAGAAAAACTCTTTAAGTTACTTCTGATCTTTATTAAAATATCTTTTTTCAATACATTTTATATTTCTAATTGTGGCTTACTTATGTACTTATGCACACAAGTACACATATTTGATACTCTGTTATCAGTTGCTGCTTGTGTGCATTCGTATTTGGAGTATGTACATTTTGTATATTTGCTATCTATGCATTGGTTTTATGTATACAATAATTACAATATGTTTATAAGATAAATTAAAATTCACAACTAATAATAATTTTGGGGACGGTATATACCCATAGGGTTTGATGAAACAACGGAAAATTAAATTGAAAACTTAGTCGCGGGGGCCGTCGGCGTGGGAGATTTGTGAAAATGCACGGATCGTTGCTGATATCGATAACCAATTGAACTGGATCTCCTCGTCGGTTCTTTTTTTCGCTTTAATATGGGGGCGGTGTGATGGTTGTTGGTTGGTGTACCTGTGAGTGGGTGTCAAAATGTGTTGCTCTCGTGAGTAATGTGGATGGTAAGTGGTGATGTGATGGGTGGTGAAGGATGCGTGTCAGTGTTGATATGTTGAGTTGATGTGGTGTGCTATTGTGGTGTGTGTGTGTGTGGATGTTCGGGAGAGGGTGCTCATTTATACATCCTGGTCCCCCTAGGCGAGTATTTAGCCTAGTAGCCTCTGAAGTTGCAGTGTTGCAACAACGTTGCTGAGGTCTGTTGTACGGCGGGCTTGTGGTCTAGGGTGGTGCCTCCGGTTCGGGGTTGCATGACGATGACGCCAAAATCGGGACTTCTCCAAAGGTAATGTCGGCATTCGCGGTGTGCTCGCGGGGGCCGTCAGCTGGCAGTACGACTGCGAGAGGCATGATGACGAACGTGGTCGGGTCCGGCGGTGCGGTGCAGCATCGTGTGATGGTGCCGCATTCATACCTGCCACTATTACAGGGTCCTGCATTCGTGCGTGAGATGGGTAGGCGCCATGCAATTCAGGCAATGGCCGTGTTCATGTACAATCTGCTGGCGTTGCAAGGGGGTCATCCCCTTGAAGATGCCAAAGTGTGGTAACCGATGTCGTCGACGACACGGCACGAAGTGACGCTGTGGTTGCTCCGGAGCCATTGCTTGCGGGTCACTGCGCGGAGCCGATGGAATTTCTTGGGGAGGTGCCGCAGAGATGGTTGTTCGCGGCGCTGCTACTGGGATAGCTTTAGGACGCGGAACCGTGACGGCGGAACGCACATTGTGCGTAGGTACAATTAGCATGTCGGCATCCATATTGATCTGTTAAGAAATAGTATTTTTAATTATCATATATATATATATATATATGTATATATAATCACATGGCCGGTGATGTCACGTAACGTGGCACGAGTGAGTTGTCATATGGATCGACCTTGTTTGGTTTTTGAATTTTGTTGGTGTTTTTTACTAGTTGATCATTTTGCTATTATTTATTTTTGTTTCTTTGTTTCTTAGTTACGGTCACGTTACTTTTCGGTTTTATCGGCGGTTGGCAAGAAGCACAGCTTTACGAGCGGCCTGGTTATTGTTCCCGTTTGTGTATGGAGATCGACGACGCAAATATGACAGTCGGAGCCGCTGTAGAGCTTCTCTATGCTGCCAAGCCGCCATTCGGTAGGGGGAGACAATCGTCATTGATTAGGACAAAATCTTAAAGCTGAGGCGCATTTTCTGTGATTTTCCATTAATACCTTCTGTGGAGGCCCTTTAAATATTCATCTTTCCATCGGCGACTGAAGTCAGGATGGAAAATTTTATTTCTGTCCCAACGGTTTAATAAGGAAATCGACTCCACGCCTGCCTCAGGTGTGACCAGAATGGCCGCTCCTTTAAGAAAATGCACTGGCGTGAGGGCAGTAAAGTCTGAGAGATCTTGCGAGAGTGCAGCTAGAGGCCGTGAATTAAGAACGGCTTCAATTCAAGTTAACAATGTCGTGAATTCTTCAAAATTAAATATGTGGTTGACAGCTATCTTTTTAAAATGAGATTTGAAGCTTTTTACATCTGATTCCCATAAACCGCCCATATGAGGGGCACTTGAGGAGATAAGCTGCCAATTTATACCTTGAGGAGCGTATTTTTGGACAAACCACAAACTGTCTTTCGGTAGCTCTTTGAGCTCCAATAAAAGTTTTACCATTATCGCTTATGATTTTTGATGGAAAGCCTCGTCGTCCGAGGAAACGAGCGAAAGCCGCAAGAAAAGCCTTCGTCAGATTCGTACATAGCTCAAGATGTACTGCCTTTCATGAGGGTAGGAGATCTTAGCATGGACGCCTTTATCATAAAAGGCCCAGCAAAATCTACACCTGTAGTGGTGAAAGGCAGAGCAAAATTGCAGCGTTCAGGTGGAAGGACTGCCATAATCTGCGATCCCATTTTCTGCTTATGCATAGTGCAGATTTTGTACATGAAAATGCACTTCTTTATTTGGAGCTTCAGTCGGGGTATGTACAGCTCGTGGTGGACCGTATGTTGCATGAGGCGATGTTTGGCGTGGATCATTAGTAGGTGGATATATCTAATAAATAAAGTGGCAAACGGACATCTCTCTGGTATGATTGTAGGGTAGCGTTCATTATACGTTAGGCTTGAATAAGCAAGCCGACCATTCACACCAAGTAGACCCTTCGTGTCTAGAAATGGGTTTAGAACTAAGAGTGAGCTCTTTGTACCAATAGGCTTCGATTCTCTTAGTAATGCTATATCGCGGCTGAAGTAGCGCGCTTGGGTTGATGCGATAAGAGCTTTTTGTAAGTCTTGGTGCGTCAATGCGTCGCATTCGGAGATAAGTTGGTCCTTTAACTTTAAGTTTAAGCCGCTCTAAAAACTTGAGCTTATAGGCGACCACCCGGAGGGCTCGGGGGAACGATGAAAATCATTCAAAGATGTCAGTGGCATCCAGTGTTGCATGATAAGTGCCGATTTTTCGAATCGGAAGCCATTCCACCAGAGGGTGGAGGGGGGCGAGATGCAGAGGGTTGCATCTTCTTGTCCCTAGATCAGCAGGATTGTCAGCACTGGCTACGTGTTGCGAAGTGGCTGATCTTACTAGGTCAAGTATTTGAGACGTTCTGTTAGAAATATACGTTTTCCACGCATGTGGTTTTTCTAACCAGGCTAGAGCTATTTCAGAATCAGACCATAAATATATTTTGTATTTCGCCATGTTTAAGTGGGTATGCACCATTGAAGCTAGTTTTGCTAGTAGCAGGGCACCATAGAGTTGCTCCCACAAAAGTAACGATTTTTCTGGTAATGCGGCGGTACACATGTTTACCAGAATAGGATCCCAATTGTGTGTGGGAATATTTTGTGTCGATAGAACCAACAAACAATTTGAAACAGTGGATTCTAGTTTGATGAATTCTTTACTGGTTTCTCTTTGAATTTTAGGCAAGTTCATAAGTATCGTTACTTGCATGTCAACTAATATTCTCTCATTTTCATATCTTGGTCTTAGAGCTTCCCAAGCTAAACTGAAATTATCGTCATTTAATGCAAACTGCTTGACTATTACGCACGCCTGCTTGACCTTTAGTTTTGTATCGGAGGTGATACAAGTTTTGCGCTTGTGCTAATTTTGGATGGTTTATGTACATGGCTGTAAACATGTCCCGAAAGGACGGCCATTGTTCATAACCTCCATGAAATATTTCCGTATCACACGCTG
>CM050325.1:123674485-123699485 GCA_027475135.1 Bactrocera correcta
TGCGTAGAACCGGCTGTCTTGGGAATTGACGCATATTCATCGTGAACGTCGCTTAGTTCACGACCACGACAGGATCGCAAGATGTTGTCACCTTTCTAGCAGTCACATGTGGCTTCCGGCAGAATGTTCAAATATCATTGAACATACTTACTTATCAGCAAAGTCGAAATTCTACTAAATATAAATATCTATTTATATATTAATATGCACACATACATACATATATACATAATGCATTTACATGCAATGCACATCTAATAATAATAAAAATGCATGGGGACACAAATCATAAATTTACAGAAGAGATAACATTAAGCACACACACACACATGTATTAAATTGTACTCTTGAAAATAACCCCATGTCAAGCAGCAATAAATAATATGCTGCAATAGATACAAACACACACACATACACATATATTTAGTTATTTAAGATAGTTTTAAAATTTGTATATAAGCAAGAAAAATACGAAATAAAATCAGAATGAATAAATTCTCCCTCGATATAAAACTATTCAATTCCCCCCACCAGCGGTAAGGATTGTTAGAAACTATATTGAGGTATTAACAATATTATTTAATGTATTAGGGATAAAATTATACAAATAAGCAATTACGTTAAAAAAACAGATTTGTTTCCATCCCAAATTTCCGGACAATAAAAATATAATTTGTAGAATAACGTTAATAACAAAACCACATTTGTTGAAAACTCCTCCTCCTCACGCAGAACAAAACAGTCAAACTTACCAGCAATATTTACATCAAAATGTTCGACACCAGTATCACATGTAAAAATTGCTTTGACTTGGAATTTTCGGCTTTGGCTCAACTTCTCCTAACTGATTCCGAGTCGTAAGCATAGATGCAAGACTCACCACCAGTAATAATACACTTTGTTTCATTACAAAAATATTTTTTTCTAACGGTACTTTTTTGATTTGTAAAATCGAACGTTAAAACTCAAATAAAAATCTTTAAGTTCTTACCAATGGTGCGGGAAAGTAAAGTTTTTTCTTGAGCTGAGAAATATTTAATTCTATCTTTTTTTGAGTATTTCAAACCTTTATATACATTTTTGGTATTCTTACGTATCTAATTAAATATTAGGCTGGAAAATATCTCCCTTCCACCGTTTTGTCTTTTGAATTTTGCGGCTATGTATAAAGCGCTACAGAGCTTGTATCTGGCAATACTATAAATTTTTTAAACATCTTGACAAAACCTACAAAACGACGCTATGCGTGATTAGTTTGGATATTGCGTTCAACAGTTATAGACGTGTAAACCTAGAGTTCAAATTGGTGATGATAATAGGTTGTCAAATATCTCCCTTCCGTTTTTTTGCTCTTTATTCAATGCTTTATAAAAAGTGTTACAGTGATCAGATTTAATTCAAATATGCGCCGTTCCGTTCGATAATCTGTTTCCATCTAAACGGTAACTTCATAATATCCCCCTCCAGCGGATGTGCCTTTAGCGAAGGAAAACTTTAAAATAGCGCGAATTTCGGTTTTAGTCCATATTTACACGTCTATAACTCTTGAACGCAATATCCAACCTAATCACGCATAGCGTCGTTTTGTAGGTTATGTCAAGATCATTCAAAGATGTAGTATTTGCCAGATATGAGCTCTGTAGCGCTTTATACATAGCCGTAAAATTAAAAAGACAAAAAGGCGGAAGAGAGATATTTATATAATATATTTTATTATATATTCCAACCTAATATATTAGGTTGTCAAAAAGTCTTGCGGCATTTTCGTTAGTTGGCGCTGAATGCGCGTAGTTCTAGTTTTATTCGTCGCATCGGGTCATGCTATACTTTTTTGGAAAGCTCATTTCACGCGCTAACACGTGTTTGATTTATTGTAGTTTCTTTTAAGTCGTTCGTGAGTTATAGCGTCGCAAACATAGAGCAAAATAAAGAGAAAATACGGCATCTTTTACAGTACTACTACGATAAAGGCAAAAATACATCTCAAGCCGCCAATAAAATTTATGCAGTTTATGGACCCGATACAGTTTCCATTTCCACCGCAAAACGATGGTTTCAACGTTTTCGTTCTGGTGTAGAGGTGGTCGAAGATGCACCACGCTCCGGAAGGCCTGTCGTCGAAAATTGCGATAAAATCGCTGAATTGGTCGAAAGAGACCGGCATAGTAGTCATCAAACCGTTATAAACAATTTGAAGAAGCTTGGGGTCACTAAGAAGCTCGATGTATGGGTGCCACATGAATTGATTCAATAAAAATACCGCAAGACTTTTTTGACAACCCAATATATTGCTGCACTCCGCCCTTTGGTAGCAACGAACATGTTCATTATTAAACAGTATAGTTGTGCCTAGTAAGCGGAAGGGACTGAAAAAAGTCTTTCGTTGCTATAGCCCTTCCAACACGAAACAAGGAAATAAAGATATTTATTTTCTTCTTAATAATTTGTTGTGTTTTTATTATTATTAAAAAGTGAGAATATTCCATTTAGCATTGAGTTGGTATAATTAGAAAGCATTTATGGGGTTACTAAAGCACATGTATCCAAAAGAGCTCTTTAAGCTTAGAAATCGTATTAAATTGACGATAATCCCAGTAAACCTTTCTTAACAGCCATCATAAGATATTCTCAATAGAACTTACATCAGAACAACAAGCCGGCCTTTTCGAAAGATCGATATTTTTATGTTAAAGCCACGTTTTCCTTGAAAGGGAAAGAGAATGATTCAAAGTTGATTTTTTTCCATCGGAAAAAACCACCAATAGTAAAGTTTTTTCGCAAGCACATTATCCAAAACCGTATTAATCAAAATTTTATTTTTCTTAATCTTTCCTAATGCTACTCTTTATTCTTGATATTTCGCGCAAAACTGAGACGATACAATTTATGGTGTGTTTCAAGAGAGGCGCTTTCTGCATTTCCTCACGTGCAATGTTGATTTCGTTTCACTTCACGCCAAATTATTGAATAGATACGAAAATTTCGTTCTATCTTCTTACTTTCCGTATTGAAGTCATTTTATTTGTCAATTGTCACCAAATTTCTCTTTCCTGTCGCGTGTTAATAATTTTTCTTTCCACCACAGACCTTCCCTAATTCCGAACAATGACGCATTTAGCCAACCCTCACAATTCAAGAGGCTATAGCTCCTTGTGTTTTACAGCAATGAAACACCGTTTTCGGAGCATTCCGTTTACTACCAACCGTTAGAAAAAAAGTTGTTTGTATAAAATTGTTAGAGTGACCATAGAGCTTTAGATAACATCATTTGTTTTTGGAATGGAAACACATTTTTTAGTACTTCACAGAAATATAATGTATGGCAATGAAACCAAGTGTATGTTTCATGATATCCTAGTCGTCCAAAAGCATTGTTTCACAGACGTTAACGCTATGCTGTTTTTCAAAAAAATGGTGATTTTGGAACCAAAGTGCTTTAATTTTTATTTAGGCCTAAATGATCTTTCAAAATAGTTTTCACTGATCCTTCCGATATTCCGACGATGCCAGTAAGATCTCTGACTGTTAATCGTCGATTCTCAAGCACCAATTCTTTTATTTTACGGATGTGGTTCGTTGTTGACCCTTACTGAATAGTTTGTATCAATCAAAAATACTTGTTCGCAGAATTCTTTGAACTCCTTTCTGCATAATTTCACACATCGCAAAAATCGCCGAATGCGCTTTATGTACATCAGATAAACAAGCGTATACTAAACACCAATGATAATTTTGATGTGACATTCCGCACAGATCTTACTGACAGTCATACTAACATGGAGAAAAATATTTCGACGAATGGATTTACTCCTGAAATTTAAATTAAAAAGTCTTAAAATTTTTTGCCCACAGTAGTATGCACATAATTTGTTTTAATGCATAGAACTTTTGGAGTTCATGGTAGTACTATTGGTTACAATTTAAACATGCAAAATTTTCAAAATGGCTATGCTTATGCTAACAGTAATATTATTCGTATTTATAATTGAACCAACTTGCAGCGGTATATCACAAGAGACGCTCAACCAAAGTGTTGGCTCATCACGTGCAAATTCTCTACCTCGACCAATATCGCCGTCACCGTCTGTTGTAAGCGATAAACATGATGGAGCCGTGCATGTAAGTTGACAAATTTCATGCTTACTTTCATACTTAAATTTTAACAATTTTTGATTTTAAATGAGCGTTATATTAATTATATTAACTGAGATGTTTTGAGTACCAGTGCAGATTGCAAATCACATTGGACAGTAGGAAGAATAATACATTTAATATTAAAATTTAAAATAATGTAGTGAATCTTAACCCGGCGTCATTGTGGCTACTAAATAGAATTTGTCCGTTGTGGCCGGGTGTATTTTACCCGTGGACATTGCTGAACACGGAATCAATGTTATGTCAATACTAGTATACAACATTGACTAATTGGCTAATAATACACATTACTTATAATAATTAAACATTTATTTATTAAAAAATTAACAATACAATCAAACAAAAAACAAAAAAAAAAAAAAAAAAATATTTATTCTGAGATCAATCAATTTGAAAATCGCTCGGGTATCAGATACCAGGCATCAATGATGGCGGGTTAATCAATAAAAAACTTTATTTCGAATTTTTCGAACAAAATTCAAGGACGGTATAAAGTATCAGCGTGACGAGCTGAGACGATTTAACCTTGTGCGTATGTACACGAACTACTTCCTCAGTTGTGAGATATCGTTCTTAAATTTTGCACACATAAACATATAGCTGCGGGAGAGAGTTCAAGTTGTCACGGACATCTGAAGTGATAGTTGCTTAATTTCGTTGAGGATATTATAGCAGCTTAAAGTCTTATCCAGAATTAGCACCGCTATTACAACAACAACCGATAAAAACAAGATTTAGATATTTTTATATCCCTTTAAGCTACAAGGAATGCCCCTGTTATAGGTGAAAGTAGATAGCTTCGGTACAGTCGATTTTAGTATTTTCTTTGCTTTTATTTTCATTTTGGTTATTGTAAATATTCTGTAATGAGCAATTTCTTTTATGAATTCTAGGAAAAACATGAACGTGAAGAAGAGGATCGCAAGCGACGTATACAATTATATGTTTTTGTTTCACGTTGTATATCGTATCCATTCAATGCCAAGCAGCCGACTGACATGACCAAGAGGCAGCCTAAAATAGTCAAGCAACAATTGGAAACAATTACTCAGCGATTTCAAGTACTTTCATGTTCTTACAGTACCAAATGACATAATTTGTGAAAATAATCTTATGTTAGGCTTTTCTAAAGGGCGAAACACAAATAATGGCTGATGAAGCCTTTCAAAATGCTGTGCAAAGTTATCATGATATTTTCTTGAAGTCAGAACGCGTACAAAAAATGGTACAATCGGGAGCGTGCTCCCAACATGATTTTCGTGAAGTTTTCCGAAATAATATCGAGAAACGCGTGAGGTAAATATAATTAACAACAAAAGTATTTTTAATACTCATTGTTACGAAATATAAAGATATTAAGGTTACTCATTTAACATGGCATTTATGTAATAGTGGCAAAATGACAACTTGGCCCTCCATGGCAATATTGCATAAGTCAGGAGTTATTTATTTATCCGTGGCCGTTTTTTCTAAAAATATTGGTCCAATTAATTTTAAAATAATCAAATAATACATTATTACATTTACATATACTTATATATATATATGTATCTCCCAAACCACTAAAGCTACAGCAATCATATTCGCCCAGAACCAATATTACAAGAACTTCTACCGATAGTGTGAAAATGGATACAATTGGATGAAACCCCCGCTGCCCCCCATATAACGGTATTGTTCAAAACTACTAAAAGCGCAATAAATCAATAACTAAACGCGCAATAAACGTTAAAATTTGCCGCCAGGATGGTATGATGGGACTTTGTAGGAACCGGGGTAAAAATTGGACGACATTGCGTGGCACCGCCCACTTCTTGGTGAAATCCCATATCCTGGAATTCGGCTGACCGATTTCGACAAAGTTTAGTACGTGGCATTCTTTCCATATTTATTATGTGATGGTGTAAAAATGAGCGAAATCGGTCAATACACACGCCTACTTCCCATATAACATAGTTTTAAGTTTCGCTTGATTATTTTACTTTCTAATACATAAATCAAGAAGCAATTATTATAACTAGATTAATCTTTGCTTGACTAATGCCATCCTTTGACCAAAAATTTTTCAAATCCAACAATAACTATTTAAGCCCCTAGTACAGAATATGTGATCTTCAGTACCTATAGTTGGCTTTTGATCGTCAATATCGATCAATGTCTGAAACATATAATTGAATTTCAGGGATAGTACTTTCCTGATAATGGAATGTCTGTATGTCAAAAAATCGTATGAATCGTACCATATACCTAATATAAAGATAATCGAACTTCCGGGTGAACTTGTACCTTATATATCGACCAATATGTGAGATAACTCAATAAAAATGAGCTAGCGTGTTTTACTCATAACAGTGTATCTTTGTGCCTAAAATAGATAAATTTAAGCGAAAGCTTACCCCCATGTAACTAATACCAAGATTTTCGAACATCCGGCTGACTTTATTCTATATATGTAATAGTTTTTTAGTAAGTGGCATATTAACAGTATGTGGTATTGGGAAAAATAGATAAAATCTCATCGATACTGACCTAACTTCCATATAGCACATGTAATTATTTTCGTTTTTCTAACAAGCCTTATGTGTCTGTCAGTATAGGAATTAAATATTAAATTGTCAAAAAAGTCTTGCGGTATTTTCGCTAGTTGGCGCTGAAAGCGCGTACTTCTAGTTTTATTCGTCGCATCGGGTCATGCTAAACCTTTTTGGAAAGCGTGTTTGATTGATTGTCGTTTCTTTTAAGTCGTTCGTGAGTTATAGCGTCGCAAACATGGAGCAAAATAAAGAGAAAATACGGCATATTTTACAGTACTACTACGATAAAGGCAAAAATGCATCTCAAGCAGCCAATAAAATTTGTGCAGTTTATGAACCCGATACAGTTTCCATTTCCACCGCACAACGATGGTTTCAACGTTTTCGTTCTGGTGTAGAGGTGGTCGAAGATGCGCCACTCTTTTATCATGCGATATAATCGCTGAATTGGTCGAAAGAGACCGGCATAGTAGTCATCAAACCGTTATAAACAATTTGAAGAAGCTTGGAGTCACTAAGAAGCTCGATGTGTGGGAGCCACATGAATTGATTCAATAAAAATACCGCAAGACTTTTTTGACAACCCATTATAGTATATATGTAGGTTTGTACTCACGCATTTATATGCTAACTTCTTTTATTAAAATTAAGCTCGGTAAGCTCATTAAATTATTAACTCTACGCTCAGGAATTCGAATTTTCGATTATAATGTCAGGACGTTTAATGTATGGTAAACTCTGATTCTAACTGCTGGAAATTCTTATTACTGAAGGTATACCCTAATCTTACTTTTTTAATTGTGAATATAAATTCTATGGTAGCGTTTCTTAATCGATCAGATGCAGAAATTATCTAGAAGCGATTTTTCGCTACATTTTGTAACAACAGTTTAACAGTTATTTTTGAATTAAATGAATTTAGAGAATTTTTAATTGCCTGAAATTATTTGCAGATGGTATGTTTACCTGTATATAGTTGCATGGGTACAATATAAATTTAATTAAAACTTAGAAATTTTCAACCTATTGAAGGTCTTTACCTGAAATCGATGGCCTAAGCAAGGAGACGGTTCTAACTTCGTGGATGGCCAAATTCGATATAATACTTAGAGGTACTGGTGAAGAAGATACCAAACGACCTTCTAGAATGCAGCAATCACTCAACAGTGAATTGATTTTGTCTAAGGAACAGTTGTACGATATGTTTCAACAGATTTTGAGTGTTAAGAAATTTGAACACCAAATTCTATTCAACGCGTTAATGGTAAGTAAAAGTGGAACTTATTTTACTAAATACAAACAGTGTAGAATGATCAAAGATGGAGCCTTGTCAATGTATTATAAAAAATAGATAAAATAGATATCAACGTAGTAATTTATTTCGGTCTTTTCTTCCTCTTTACTGGCGTAGACACCGCTTACGCGATTTTAGCTGAGCTAACAACAACGCGCCAGTCGCTTCTTCTTTTCGTTACGTGGCGCCAATTTAATATTCCAAGCGCAGCCAGGTCCTTCCCCACCTGGTCCGGAGTGGAGGTCTTCCTCTTCCTCTTCATCCTCCGGCGGGTACTGCGTCGAATACTTTCAGAGCTGGAGTGTTTTCGTCCATTCGGACAACATGACCTAGCCAGCGTAGCCGCTGAACTATGTCAATGTCGTCGCATATCTCTTACAAGTCATCGTTTCATTGAATGTGATATTCGCCGTGGCCAACGCGCAAAGGACCGTTAATCTTTCAGAGAACCTTTCTCTCGAAAAGTCCAACGTCGACTCATCGGTTGTTGTCATCGTCCAAGCCTCTGCACCGTGTAGCAGTGCAAGAGTTATGAATGGCTTATAGAGTTTGGATTTTATTCGTCGAGAGAGGACTTTACTTCTCATTTGACGAAATTATCTACGACTTCAAAGTTATGACTGTCAACAGTGACGTGAGAGCCAAGCCAAGATATTTCGTCTGGATCTCGTTCACCACCGGACCCAATAGCTTTGCTTCCTTGTCCAGACCAGACTGGAGAAAGCAGATTTATCGACGCAAGTGTTGAGGCCATTGATATCAATATCATCGATTAAGTTCTGCAGCTCGAATTATTTTCTCCAGCAGCAGATTGAAGAAGTCGCACGATAGGAAGTCGCCTTGTCTGAAACCTCGTTTGGTATCCTTCCCGATCTTGACGGAGGTTTTGGTGCTGCTTATCGTCAGTTTACACAGCCGTATTAGTTTTGCAGGTATACCAAATTCAGACATCGCGGCATAAAAGCAGCTTATTTTCGCACTGTCGAAAGCAGCTTTGAAATCGACGAAGAGGTGGTGTGTGTCGATAATCCTTTCGCGAGACTTTTCCAAGATTTGGCGCATGGTGAATATCTGGTCGGTTGTTGATTTGCCAGGTCTAAAGCCACACTGATAAGGTCCAATCAGTTTGTTAACGGTGGGCTTTAATCTTTCACACAGTACGCTCGACAGAACCTTATATGCGATGTTGAGGAGAATAATCCCACGGTAGTTGGCGTAGATTGTGGGGTCTCCATTTTTGTGGATTGGGCAGAACACACTTAAATTCCAATCGTTGGGCATGTTTTCGTCCGACCTTATTTTACAAAGAAGCTGATGCATTCTCCTTATCAGTTCTTCGGTTGATTGGCTCGGGCGGCAATCCATCGGCCCCCTCCGCTTTGTTGTTCTTCATACGGGTAATTGCTATTCGAACTTCTTCATGGTCAGGCAATGGAACGTCTGCTCCATCGTCATTGATTGAAGAGTCGGGTTCGCGTTCTCCTGGAGTTACACCTTCCTTGCCAATCAGCAGGCTGGAAAAGTGTTGCCTCCATAATTTTAGTACGCTCTGGGTGTCAGTTACTTTATCACCTCTATGGGTTCTACACGAGTATGCGCCGGTCTTGAAACCTTCTGTTAGACGCCGCATTTTGTCATAGAATTTTCGAGCATTTTCCCTATCGGCCAGCATGTCTATCTTATCATACTCACGCATTTGGGACTCTCTCATTTTCTCTCTACAAATGCTCCTCGCTTTCATCTTCAACTCTCGATATCTATCCTATTCCGCACGTACAGCTGTACGTAAGGAGTTGGAAATGCCATACCACACTTCCCTTATACCGAGTTGTTGACGAGTGCTCTCAGAGAGCAGGAGTGCAAGTTGAGTAGAAAATTTTTCGGATGTCTGTTGTGATTGCAGGGTCCCGGCGAAGTCGATCAGTCTCAACCCATTGGGGGATTTTTCATCGTGGAGGCTGAATTTACCGACCGTAGCGCCAAAGATACCTTCTTTGCCCACCTTGGTGTTAAGATCGTACGACCTTGGTGTTACGATAGCACGATTTTGACATCGTGTCGAGGGCAGCTCTCATAGGAATCAAAGCGTACATAGAAAGCATCTTTGGTCTCATCGCCTTTCTCTTCCGTCGCGACGTCGGCGCAAATCAGCGATATGTTGAAGAACTTCGCTTTTATACGGGTTGTGACTAGACGTTCATCCACTGGAGTGAATGACAGTACTCGGCGACGGAGTCTCTCTCCCACCACGAGTCGCACACCAAATTTGCGCTCCTTTATATGGCTACTCTAACGAAAACATCAACTAACTGGGCAGCGGCACATTCCCAATTAAGGGACCGGACATTCTTTGTGCATGCCATCAAATCGTAATCCTTAATTCGTTTGCCATGATAGTCATCCAGAGGAGGTCTCTCGTCCGAGGCTTGTTGTTCTTTTTCATTGGGTGACTTTTTTCTACGTGGCGGGTCCCAAACCCAGTGCACAACCCTGCGACGGGGATGTTTCGCCTTCCCACTTTAGTTCGCCTTCAAACGGATGTTCTTAGGCTACCCAGAGAATACTTGTGCAAAGACTGGAAGTCGAGAGCTGCTTGAGCCATATGTAAAAGAATCCTTTCTGGCCACTCCCAAGTAATTGGCGATCAGAGAACTTTCCTCACTTGAATGAACTTCTACACAAGACTCCACCTCCATGCCTCACCATCCGTAAAACACAGAAAATATTTAAGTACAGAATCTAAATGTATACTAATTACGAGCACTCGTAGAGTACTATGTACTTACGAGAGCGGTCCTATAATCATTAGCGAAAACTTTGGAAAAAATGGCTATTTATTTCTTGCATACATATGTATGTATATCAGAGCTATTTTATGCTACTGTTGGTAAAATAACATAAGGTTTGTGAGAAATCTTAATAATTTTACATTGGCCATATTAGTGGCAACACTACTGCTGCATTGTCGTCGGCAAAATTAGAAGAGGTTTTAATTTAATTTAACAGCAATAACTGGAAGCTTTCTGCCGTGAAGTCAAGTGCGTATGTTGTCTAAATAACTGTGTCTATAAGAACGTGTGTATTTTAAAATTTGGCACATGCTGTCTGTCGCTCGCCGTTGACTAGGTGCTTCTGTCTACACATGATTATTTCACTTTAAATACACAACAATGTTGCGATCAACAATCATGTGTATTTTTAAAAACATGGTTTTTATTTAAATGTGAAAATTAAAAAAATAAAACTTATAAATGAACTTTCAAACAACCGACACCGGTCTCCTTCACCAGAATCTGAGCTGAAGAAAAAAATTTATATCTTTTTCTATATAAACGAATTAATAACATTTTTTTTAGCTGGATTCAGCCGATGAGCAAGCAGCTGCAATCCGTCGTGAGCTAGATGGTCGAATGCAACGAGTTAGCGAAATGGAAAAGAACCGAAAACTAATGCCAAAGTTTGTTCTAAAAGAAATGGAGTCTCTTTATATTGAGGAGTTAAAATCATCTATAAACCTGCTGATGGCGAATTTGGAGTCCTTACCAGTATCTAAGGGAAATATGGATAGCAAATATGGATTACAAAAACTCAAACGATACAATCATAGGTACATATTTCTGTAAGTATGTGGAAATTTCGAAAGTTATTAAATGCATAACTTTTTCTTTTGCAGCACTCCATCCTTTCTGTAAGTATAAGCTATATAAAATTTTTTTAGTATTTATACATATTTATATTTGTTTTAAGTATTTGGTTAAACTAAATAAAAACCAACATCAATACTGAACTGCCGAGATGATGGGGTAGATAGAAAATTAATGTTTTGAGAAGCCTGTTTAAACTATTGTAAGGTTTCTACTAAACTTTTTTTTAGAATTTTATCGACATCTTTCAATTACTTAAATATATTATCAAAGAAAAACACCAGATATTTTTGAAACGTCATACAAAAATGTTTGAGCCAGATGGCGGAATTTTCACGAAATAGGTATGGACTTATCTAATGAATATCAAAATCGCTATAAAGCACATTCAATACAGTCGAAATCTGAACAAAACAATTTTGAAATAATTTATGTTGCAACTATAAAAAGAAGGTCGAAAAGTATCTTAACTAATAAAGTGTTCTACCAGAAAACAGGAATTCGTTTTAGGTATAATTTTAATTTTTTGCTATATGTGTATTTAAGTAGGAAGATGATACTGCGATCACATGGCTCACTTTCAAAATTGGAAGGTGATGCAGATGACGGCATAACGCAACTAACGAAATTGGATGTTGTACTCACATTTCAATTGGAAGTTATTGTCATGGAAGTTAAGGGTCTCAAATCTTTGGCGCCCAATCGAATTGTGTATTGTACCATGGAGGTAGAAAATGGTGAAAAACTACAAACCGATCAAGCGGAGGCTTCAAAACCAATGTGAGTGTATATACAATAATAGTTCTGAACAACTAAACTCATTGAGAAGTGATTTAATTTTGTAAAATGTATATTCAATACTTAGGTGGGATACCCAAGGTGACTTCACAACAACACACCCCTTGCCAGTAGTTAAAGTAAAGCTATATACAGAAAACCCTGGTATGTTGGCATTAGAAGACAAGGAACTGGGCAAGGTTACAATAAAACCAACACCACTTTCATCGAAGGTATTTAGATAATTCCACACATCGGTGCTTATGTAAAATTCGTCAATAAATTTTAGTCCCCCGAATGGCATCGATTAGTAGTGCCGAAAAATCTTCCAGATCAAGACCTCCGAATTAAGATTGCTTGTCGGTTGGACAAACCTTTAAATATGAAGCACTGTGGGTAAGTATACAGCAATGCTAATATACAGTGGACCAATAAAGTAAACATACACCTAGTTCTATTAAATTATACGTCTATTGGTTATAAAATGAATAAATTTTTAGTTTTTTTTTAACATTTCAAAATATATATATTTAACATTAAAAATAGCATATCAAAATATTTTTTTGCATTCACAAATAAAAAAATTAATGGCAAAGTTGAAAATACGCCTAATTCATATCAAAAAAGTTTACGTACACCAATGATTCTTCATATAATACGAAAGTAGTTACAATAGTTTTAGCGGTTTTTGGCCTACATTTTAATTGTCCCTTGCTCCCTACTCGATTTCTAGTATTATTTCCGGATATTTTGACCCACTAAGTCGATGATCCAGTGTTTTGGCTTTATTTTGAAGAAATTCGATATTTTCGAATACGGTTTTTTAAATAGTTCCGGATATTTTATATAGGATTAATGTCTAGTGATTCCGGGGCCTATGGAATTATTTTTATGTGGGACGAGCCACAATATACTTGTACTATAATATTACATCGCAACGTTTATTACAACATGGCAACATCATGTCAGCAAGTCAGCTGCGCCTGGCTCACAAGCTACGCTGAAACGAATACAACAGAAAATGAAATAAGAAATACATAAGCAACCGTTAGGCTTGAGGACGCCGGCGGTTAGTACTATATAGGACTACGCATCATACGAGCAGTTCTCTTCTCCTATTGACAGCCACCGTGCGCACACCGTTTTATAACCACCACATTTTATTTCCATAACAACCCTGCACGTTTAAGATGCAATGTGTATTTTGGGTCGGTATCCTGTTGTAAATAGAAGTGGCTACTATTAACGCCGATTTAAGCACACTTAAAATTTAAATTTTTTTCTTAAAATGTTCGGATACATATGCTTATCCATTTTACTAAAAAAATTCAAGTGTCCAACTCCAGATGCAACCATATACTCCCAAACCATAACATTATTCCTACCGTGCTGTACCGTTGGCAATACGTTCTTCCCTTGTGACTCTTCATTGATCTTTCTCCACACTTTTCATGATCTATTCGAAGCAAATATATTAAATTTTGATTCGTCGATGAACACAATATTTTCCCAAAACCAATACGGTTTGTTTATATATTGTTTAGCAATCGGCGACCTCTTCCTTTTATAAACTTTACTTATGTATGGCTTTCGACGTGCGATTCATCTATGAAAACCAGCACTATTCAACATATTCACTACTGTTTGCGGATTTATTTTTTTTTTGCGTACATTTCAAAAATGGATAAGCATATGTATCTGAACATTTTAAGAAAAAAACTAAAATTTTAAGTGTGCTTAAATCGGCTGTTAATAGCAGCCACTTCTATTTACAACAGGATACCGACCCAAAATACACATTGCATCTTGTATATACGTGCAGGGTTGTTATGGAAATAAAAATAACTCCATAGGCCCCGGAATCACTAGCCATTAATCCTATTTAAAATATCCGGAACTTTTTGAAAAACCGTATTCGAAAATATCGAATTTCTTCAAAATAAGGCAAAAACACTGATCATCGCCTTAGTGGATCAAAATGTCCGGAAATAATACTAGAAATCGAGTGGGGAGCATATGAACGTCTAGGGACAATCAAAATGTAGGCCAAAACCGCTAAAACTATTGTAATTACTTTTGAATTATCTAAATAATCATTGGTGTACGTAAAATGTTTTGATATGAATTAGGCGCATTTTCAGCTTTAGCATTATTTTTTTTTTATTTGTGTAAACAAAAAATATTTTGATATGCTATTTTTAATGTTAAATATACATATTTTGAAATGGTAAAAAAAACAAAAAAATTTTTAAAACAAAAAACGTGTCGTAATTTAATAGAACTAGGTGTATGTAACGACTCAAATTTTGAAATTTGATTTGATGAGTTATATTCTATAATGTGAGGTGATAGTTGTTCTCTGAGTTAAGAGTATGAAATTATTATTTACAGGTACCTTCATGCAATTGGTAAATCAGTTTGGAAGAAGTGGAAGAAACGATATTTCGTGTTAGTTCAGGTGTCCCAGTATACATTTGCAATGTGTAGCTACAAAGAGAAGAAGTCTGAACCAGCGGAAATGATGCAATTGGATGGATATACAGTTGATTATATAGAAGCGGCGAGTGGTAAGTGGTTTAAATTAATACCCTAGAGCCGAAACAGAAAACATCCCTTTTTTCCTTTGGCATTACAGCCAATTTAATGTTTGGCATAGACTTAAATGGAGGCCGTTATTTTTTCAATGCAGTTCGAGAAGGTGATAGTATTGTTTTTGCCTGCGATGATGAAAATGAATGCAGTCTTTGGGTCATGGCTATGTATAGGGCTACGGGGCAATCGCACAAGCCCACACCTCCAGTAACCCAGGATAAAAATTCGGCGATATCAAAAATACAAGGCGGTAATATATATGTACATTTGCATAATAAAACTTAAGATTATTGCTGTAATTTTATTATGAGGGAGATAACCCTCAGGAAATATATTATAATTTTTATTATTCCACATCAAATAGGAACCTGAAACAACGCTTAATTATAAACCTAATTTTTGTTTCAAAGCGCAGATGCCGACAAAGCTCGAAAGCATGGAATGGAAGATTATATAAGTGCAGATCCTTGCTCATTTGACCACGCTGCTCTTTTCAAAGTATTACAAAACCTCACGCTCGAGTATCGCCTTAACGATCCTTATGCGTCATTGGTACGTTAAATAAGCTCAAGAAAAAATAATTGTAAGAATGAATTTTTCTTAAACAAATTATTTCTGGCAATCTTACAGGGTTGGTTCAGTCCTGGTCAGGTATTTGTGCTCGATGAATATTGTGCGCGATATGGAGTGCGTGGTTGTTACAGACATCTTTGTTATTTATCAGATTTGTTAGATCTTGCAGAGAAGCAGTATATGATCGACCCCACGTTAATACATTACTCGTTTGCGTTTTGTGCTAGCCATGTGCACGGAAATAGGTACTTAAGAATATATACTTATAACTGGTAATTCTATAGAAAGATAATGGTCTCTTATATGAATAGACCCGATGGCGTTGGCAGCATAACGCACGAGGAAAAGGAAAAGTTCGCTGAAATTAAAGAGCGACTTCGGATATTACTTGAGTATCAAATAACGAATTTTCGCTTTTGTTTTCCATTTGGTCGTCCGGAAGGTGCTTTAAAAGCTACCCTGTCTCTCTTAGAGCGTGTACTCATGAAAGACATTGTTACACCCGTACCACCAGAAGAAGTACGTATGATGATTAAGAAGAGTTTAGAAACAGCAGCCCTAGTTAATTATACACGACTATCTTCTGAAGCGAGAATTGAAGGTACGTAAACGATATAATATTAAAATTACATGCTTCATTTCAAATATATTCATGTTTCAATATCTTAGATATTTATTTTACAAAGTTAATGGAGAAAGTTGAAAGTTTCCATACACGGTATAGAATTTATGTAAATATGTCATGTCAATTGCAGCAATTTTATCTATTTTTGTCATTAAAATAAAACGTGCTCAAGAACGTATTCCCACTTAATGTAATAAAGACATTTAGTCTAGTTCAGTTAGTCGAAAAATCCAACGCCACTCATTGCTGGCGCTGTGACTTGGAAGGGTTTGTCTAATTAATATTGTGGCTAACACGAATGCTAAATCTACAGCAAAATGCCAGAAACAACGCGGCACTGAAACTCGTATATTCGAGTAGCGTTGCTTTAATAAGATAAGAAATTAATTGAGGAATGCACTGCGACCTTGGGTCTATTGTGCCCTCTCCTAACTCACAGGGCCTCGCTTAGCCCCAGCAAATTGATGAAGTCCAATAATCCGCTGGGTGCTAACGAGGCGATGTGATCCCTATCCGGAAACATGATTCCAAGAGCCTTCGACCTGCGCCTACAGACTGCGATGCAGTCGATTAGCAGGTGCTTCGGGGTTTCAGGCTCCCTGTCGCAGAACCGACAGTTAGCGCAAGCTGATAGGCCCAAGTTAGCCAAATCTTCCTTCAGCCTGCAGTGGCCGGTGTAGAATGCGACCAGGAGCCTGAGTTTGTTTCTCGGGAGGTTTATTAGCAATTTGAACCTCTTACGGATATACCCACCAACAAACAGCTTGGCGTGACGCATACCGTGCGCTCGCTGCCAATACCTTTCCCTACTCACTCCTTCTTCCTTGCGGAGCAGCTCCTTCACAGTATGAGGGCCCAACACGGTGAACGGTTCGGGCCCAACCATACTGGAGGAGGCTACAGAGCGAGCAAGCTCGTCGGCCAGCTCGTTGCCGGCTATGCCCCTGTGACCAGGCACCCAGATCAGATGCACCTGGTTCATTTCAGCTAGGTTATTTAACCGTTCTCTACACTCCTGCACTAGTAGCGACTTGATCTCATAGGAGGATATCGCTTTTAGTGCCGCTTGACTATCGCTAAGTATAGCTATTCGCTCGTTGCGATAGTTGCGGTGGAGGTTTATCTCTATACACCGACTTATAGCTAAGACTTCGGCCTGGAAAATGCTCGGAAAACTTCCCATCGGTATGGAGAGCCTGGTACGCGGACCCGCAACACCCGCACCTATCCCATCTGACGTTTTCGAGCCGTCGGTGTACCACCTCAACGTGCTATCCCATAGCATTTGCTCAAGAGTGGGGTCGTTCCACTCACTCTTGCTACCAAGGGTTACCTTAAACGTCTTCGTGAAGTGAATAGCTTTGGTAACGCCGTCTTTCGGGAGGAGGGCGATAGGATTATCGCCACTAATCCTCTCCATCCTTTGGGACGGGATTACCCTGCCTTTGCCACATCCCTCTGCTGTTATCTGCTTGGCTACTTGGCCTAACAATATATGGAGCGGTGTGAGTTCCAACAGGACCTCCAGAGCTGCCGTAGGACAGGTCCGCATAGCGCCCGTCATACACACACACGCTAGCCGCTGAAGCTTTCATAGTTGGGTTGCCACAGAAGCCGGCGACGCTACGGAGGCCCAGGACACCGCCCCGTATGTAATTATCGGTCGCACGATCATGGTGTACAACCACCTAACGATCCTTGGCTTACAGCCCCAGGATTTACCCACTGGCCGTTTACACACCATTAATGCTTTTGTTGCCTTCACTAGCGTTTGGTTCACGTGCTGCTTCCACCGCAGGGTGGAGTCTAGCATGAGACCCAGGTATTTAACCTTGCTAGTCCTTTCGATCTCTCTGCCTCCAAGTGTGAGATTTCTCAGGCCGGGTAGGGACCTCCGCCTTGTGAAAGGAACCACGGTCGTCTTTGAGGGGTTGATATTTAATTTAACTCCCCTGCACCATCCCATTGCCAGATTTAGACCTCGTTGCACTAGGTCGCAGAGAGTATCCTCAAATTTGCCTCTTGCTATTATCATAATGTCATCCGCATACCCCTGGCAGCGGATCCCATTTTCCGTTAGCAGTGCTAACAGTTCGTCCACGACAAGGCTCCACAGTAGAGGCGATAGCACACCCCCCTGCGGGCAGCCTCTTGTCGCCCCCAGACGAATCTATGTTTCACCTACTTTAGTCTCGGCGATCCTAGTGCGCAGCACGGCCTCTATCCATCTACGCACCGGTGCAGCCACATTCCTTCTCTCCAGCACCCTGGCTACACTCTTGTGGGATGTGTTGTCGAAGGCGCCTTCGATGTCTAAGAAGGCACATATCATCACCTCCCATTTCTCCAGTGAGCTCTCTATCTCAGAGGTCAGCTGGTACAGAGCAGTACTGGTGGATCTTCCCGCTCTGTATGCATGCTGAGCAGCATGCAGGGGTGCAGTTTTCAGCGCCGTCGACCTTATGATGTCGTCTATGATCTTTTCCAAAGTCTTCAACTGGAAGGAGGTTAGACTAATCGGCCTGTAGGATTTGGCCAAGGAATAGTCCTTCCTTCCTACTTTGGGTATAAAGATCACCTCAGCCGTCCTCCATTGATCAGGGATGTACGCCATTGCGAGGTTCTCCATCAGCAGCCGAACAAGGTGAGGTGGCAGAAGCTGTTCATCCTGTTGCAAAAGCGCTGGGAAGATGCCGTCCACTCCTGGAGACTTGAATTTACGGAACGAGGCCATTGCCCACTTGATCGAGTCCACAATGACTAATTGCCTGGCGATTACCCAGTCCGAGCGGGAAGGCCTATGTTCCCTCACCGGTAGACATTGGTCCACCGGAATGGTCTCCGGGAAGTGAGTACACAGAAGCTCTGTCGCTCTGTCCTCCGCACTGGTCGTAAAAGTCCCGTCACCTCTTTTGATAGCAAGCTCACTGCTAGTCTTCCCACTAGCCAGAGCCTTGTGCTGCCTTGCCGCTTCTGGTGTGGAGGAGACCTTTTCACAAAAGCTCCTGAAGCTAGCTTGTTTTGCTGACCTAATCTCCTTATTATAGAGGGTTAGGTGGCTCCTGTATTCTGCCCAGACCCCTGTGCGTTTTGCCTTATTGAAAAGGCTACGAACCTTATTCCTGAGGTCTGCAAGCTTCCTTGTCCACCAGGGACAGTCGCGCGTATCTGTGGGCACTATTAGGGGGCAGCTACCGTTGTAAGCATTAATAATGGACCCGTTCAGTGCCAGTACTCTGCTCTCTATTCCCGGGCCCGTAACGCGATCGTCGGTCTGCCTCTCCCTAGTTAACTCCTCCTGTAGCTTTACCCTGAAGGCGCTCCAGTTGGTCCTGCGAGGGTTACGTCTTGGGGGAAGTTGCCTAACCTCCACCTTCAGTGCGAAGCTTACAATTCTGTGGTCTGACAGGGAGGGCTCCGTGGAAATCCTCCACTTTGAGACCCAACGATTTGCATGCTCGTTGCTGAAGGTGATGTCCAGCACCTCCCTCCTACTTATAGTAATAAAGGTGGGTTCGCAACCCACATTCTCAATCTCTAAGTTACTACCTAATACATATTCTAATAAAGACTCACCCCTTGTGTTGCAGTCCGTGCTCCCCCATTCCACATGGTGAGCGTTCGCGTCGCATCCAATTATGAGTGGCAGCCTGTGCCTCTTGCAGTATTCCACTAGCCTTACCACCACTTCAAGGGGTGCGGTTGCTGCCTCCCCTGGGAAGTAGGCTGACGCCAGGACGAAGTCTCTGTCTTCCCAGTCTCTGGCCTGTAATGCCACCAGATCCTGCGTCAGGAACTCTGAAATGCAGAAAAAATCGATATTATACCTGACTACTATACACGTTCTATGTCGCACACTAGAGAGGTCCCAGACTACCTTGTTCTGTTCCGTTTTGAGGCCTTTGACCTCTCCTCTATAGACCCATGGTTCTTGGATCAGCAAGATGCCCAAATTATCCTTTGTTAACCTGCTCGTTATCACTGCCGAGGCTCCCGCCGCGTGATGCAGGTTCACTTGGGCAATTTCAACGTCGACGACTATTGAAGTAGTGGCTCGAGGGGGGCATGTCCACATCCCCTCCGTCGTTCGCGCTGCTGTCCGCATGGTCACCTAGTCCCTCTAGGAGTTCCTGGGTGGAGGGTAGCTCGGCTTCCCGGGCATCCGGGACGTCAGCGGTTGCGACTAGAGTAGTCTGCTCCTCGTCCACCTGCATCCTCTCCACCATCTTGTCTGCCGCCGTTGTGACCTGTTTGGAACCGCTACCGCTCGGCTGAGTGGCAGCTTTCCCAGCCTCCTTGCTGCGTGTGATCCCGAGTTTGTGCGGCCTCATGACCACCATGCTGAATCGGTAGAACAGCCGGAAGCTCGCAGCACGGACGTACCTGTATGATTCATCATCAATGTAGAGGTACAGTCTCCATCCTCGTAGGTCACCTTTTTCTTTGGTTGCTGACTACACGCCAGGCCGCGATGCTAAGACCCCAATTTTGGTTTTTAATTAGGCCCAGAGTAAACTCGTACGGCTTGTCATGGCTGCGGGGGAGGAACATTGTCATCTTGGGCATGACCGGCAGGTCCTCCGCCCTTTTTGCACAGAGGACGGGACCGGTCCAGCCTCCCAGCCTTGGGGCAAATTCCCGCAGCCACTTGGCGGACAACTCGTCCATACAGTCCACCTGCAACATGCCACCTTTGAATTCTACTCCCAGGAAGGACTCGGCGTATTCATCGCCTCTGAATACTTCTTACAGGAGGAGGTTTTGGAGCACCGTGAGCTGATCCGACTCCAACGACTCGAGTGGGCAGTTTTGAGGCAGTACAGCGATGCGGATGCCTTTGACAGCATCTGTATACAGGTGGTGGTCCTTGATGCCGCACGCATGCGGCGCCCGACAACCTGTCTGGACGGTGCTAGGCAGCGCACCATCCACACCGGTTGGGGGGTGCCGAGTATGCCTTGCAACTAAGCCTCTGCACCACGGCAAGGTGCCTACCATTAGCAGAGGATTGCTTTGATAATGATGTACTAAATATATAAGGGCTGGAAGACTGGCAGCAGACACCGTTAGAGTTAGTGTGTTGCCGAGAAAGAAGAAAATGAGCTGTAAGTATTTCTCCTAAAATATCCACGCAGAAACTGTTTAGAGTGTATTATTTTCCATGAGAGGAAAATTGCAGGCCTCACTATGAACGTGTTTGCTTGGAGACAAGAGATATCCCAAGGTAGTCCGAAGTGTAGTGTTCTCACTAGTTTTCTTCAGCTATATCCTGGCGGACGGTTGTAATGCTCAAAAACTCTGCGAAAAAATGCGGGGACTAAAAAAGGTTTCAAAGCATGCGCAACGATTAGAATTTAAGTATGTATGCCCAATCCATAAAAAGGAATACCCCACAATCTGCGCCAACTACCGTGGGATTAGCCTCCTCAACGACGCCTATAAGGTTCTATCGAGCTTATTGGGTGAAAGATTAAAGCCCACCGTCAACAAACTGATTGGACCTTACCAGCGTGGCTTTAGACCTGGAAAATCAACAACCCACCAGATATTCACTATGCGCCAAATCGTGAAAAAGACCCGTGAAAGGAGAATCGAAACGCACCACTTCTTCGTCGATTTCAAAGCTGCTTTCAACAGCACGAAAAGGAGCTACCTTTATGCCGCGATGTCTGAATTTGGTATACCCGCAAAATTAATACGGCTGTGTAAACTGACGTTGAGCAGCACCAAAAGCTTCGTCAAGATCAGGAAGGAGCTCTCTGAGCCGTTCGATAATAAACGAGCTTTCAGACAAGGCGACTCCCTCTCGTGTGACTTCTTCAATTTGCTGCTGGAGAAAATTATTCGAGCTGCAGAACTTAATGGAGCAGGTACAATCCTTTATAAAAATGTACAGCCGCAGGCGTATGCCGATGATATTGATATCATTGGCCTCAATACCCGCGCCATTAGTTCTGCTTTCTCCAGACTGAACAAGGAAGCAACGCAAATGGGTCTGGCAGTGAACGAGGGCAAGACGAAGTATCTCCTGTCATCAAACAAACAGTCGTCGCACTCGCGACTTGGCTCTCACGTCAATATTGACAGTCATAACTTTGAAGTTGTAGATAATTTCGTCTATTTGGAAACCAGCATTGACACCTCCAAAAATGTCAACCTGGAAATCCAACGCAGTATAACTCTTGCCAATAGGCGCTACTTTGAACTGAGTAGGCAATTGAGAAGCAAAGTCCTCTCTCGACGAACAAACCCAACCTAACTCTATTCGTCACTCATAATTCCCGTCTTGCTATGTGGTGCAGATGCCTGGACGATGACAACAACTGATGAGTCGACGGTGCGAGTTTTCGAGAGAAAGGCTCTGCTGAAAGATTTGTGGTCCTTTGCGCGTTGGCCACGGCGAATATCGTATTCGATGGAACGATGATCTGTATGAGATACGAGGTATTACAGTTAAGTAATGAGACTAATTCCATAAAACCCGTATATTTAAAAATTATTCTACAACTCTGCCATCCCCTTCAAAGTAGTCCCTTTGGGCAGCTATACAGCGATTCCAGCGCGTTTCCATGCTTCGTAATATTTCTGGAACTCTTCGACTGGGCTGTCCGTGAGTACCTTCGTCACGGCTGCCTGGATTTCCGTAATCGACTCAAAATGAGTTCCTTTGACCACCGATTTTGTTTTAGGAAATAAAAAAAGTCACAGGGTGACATGTCGGGCGAACAAAGCGGCTCTTGCAACACGGCGATCGCTTTAGAGGCCAAATACTGGGACACGTTAAAGGCGGTGTAGCACGGCGCGTGGTCGTTATGAAGGATCCAGTTACGACCGATGTCTGGGCGCCCCTTGTTGACTCGTTTTCACAATCTTTCGAGTACTTGGCAATAGTAGACTTGATTCACAGTTTTTCTCGGTGGAACGAATTCTTTGTGGACGATTCCACGGCTATGAAAAAAGGCATTAATCATCGTTTTCACCTTCGACTGCTCATGCCAGCTTTTTTCGGGCGGGGGCGTGCTCAGACAACCACTGTGAGCTTTGGCGCTTGATTTTAATGACTAAGACCACTATCGCCACACACTCTTACAATTTTGGCGTACGTTTCCGAAGCTGCTTCGCCCAATCTGGCGCAAAATTTAATCGCGAGGCGTTGCTCTTGATTTCGTTTTTCCATTTTCGTGACGAACATTACAAACACACGTCTACTCAACATGACGCAGCAAGCGAACTAAACAAGCTAGAGCGATGGTACATATATCAATGTAGAGGGGAGGGATGTCGAAAAAAGAGAAAGTGAATTTCAAGGTCACAGGTTTACCGCAAGCGCGGCAATAAAATCAGTCACATAACTTAATTGTCAAACCTCGTATATGACGACATTGACATAGTTCAGCGAATAAAAAGACAGCGGCTGCGCTGGCTAGGTCATGTTGTCCGAATGGACGAAAACACTCCAGCTCTGAAAGTATTCAACGTAGTACCCGCCGGGGGAAGCAGAGGAAGAGGAAGAGGAAGACCTCCACCCCGTTGGAAGGACCAAGTGGGGAAGGACCTGGCTTCGCTTGGAATATCCAATTGGCGCCACGTAGCGAAAAGAAGAAACGAGTGGCGCGCTGTTGTTAACACGGCTATATAAAAAGAAGAAAGAGTTTCTTGACATACTGTACATGTGCCGCATTTGACTGAGTTTTAATTCTATTACTCAACTGAGCTGTCTTAGTACTTAAATTTACGGTAATCTAGCTATATCGTCTACAGTAAAATTATTGACTGTCATTTGGAAAATTGTAAAATTATTTTGTTCGCTTAAAAAATTCTTTATTTCTTGATATTGAACTATTGCCTCTTTTCTATAATCCTTATTTTTCGGTTTTTTTTTTATATATGTGTGAGTTTGATAAAATAGAATATAAGTATAGCAATACTCACAAAAATATGGTTACATTTCTTTTTTTATTTGTATACATTTAATAGATGTATAAGCATTTAGTTTGTTTTATTTTTTCTTAAATAAAGGCACTTGTGAGTGTCATGGTTATTGGTCTTGCAATACTCACAGTGAAACAATTTATTATACTTAATATTAGTGGGATTATTTCCCATTTAATTAACAAATATAGGATTTACTTACAACTAGTATTATGTTGTTGTTGCTACTGCTGCTGCTGTTGCTACTGTTGCTACTAGTTCTTGCCTTTGCTGCTACCGCTCTTGCTCTTGTTGCCTTTTTCTTTTATGTTTTTTGTTGATTAATTATGTTTTAATTAATTCTTTTAATTATAAAGTTTTAGATCAATTATTTAAATTTTTTTTTAATTTATTCTTTTTATTATCCTGCGATCGTCACTTCGTTGCTTGTTCTCACTCACTTTGTTTCAGTTTTTGTTTGTTTATTAACACACTTATAGTTATTTCTTTGGGATTTTATTTTTATGCTTTTGCATAAAATAACAATGTTGCTTTTGTAATTGTATTTCTTTTTTCGCGAGTTCGTGATACTTGTTTGCCTTAGAGTTTGTGTACAAAATTTTCCTTTATGTGTTAATGTTTTTTGTTTGTATTATACTTTTCTCAGTTTTTACTGATACTTGTTTTAATTTCCACTCAAACTGTAGTATGCCCTTTCGCACAGGGTTTTACATACAGATTTTTTTTTTTTGTTATATTGTTTTGTGCGCGGGAGAATTAGTTGAGTCTCCTGTTTCGTGAGCAACTACGGGCACCCCGGGCCCGTGAGAAACTCCCGTGGGCAACTCCGTGGTTTCTTTATTTCGTTTCTAAAATATTTTTCTTAAACCTAGCT
>CM050325.1:123699985-123824985 GCA_027475135.1 Bactrocera correcta
ATCCCCCATTTTGTGGATTGGGCAGCACACACTTAGGCTCCAATAGTCGAGTATGCTTTCATCCCACTATATCCTGTAATGAAGCTAATGCATGCTCCTTCTCAGTTCTTGGCCGAAGTATTTGAATAGCTCGGTCGGCAATCCATTGGTCACTGCCGCTTTGTTGTTCTTCAGGCGAGTAATTGCTATTTGCACTTCTCCATAGTCGGGCAATGGAACATCTATGGAGTGTTGATGAGTGTTGAAGTCTTTAAACAGAAATAACACAATAATACTTATCATCGCAATATTATCAATTTTATAGATTTAATGAATATTCTTGTGTTTCTTATATTTCTTTAGACCCTATTTTGAGAGTACAGTTGTAAGGTAAAACACGTGTGACTACGATAACTACGGAATTATACGGCTAGATAAGAATAAACCTCCCCAAGGCAAGCAAGCTAATAAATATGTGAATCAATATAGCATTTGCACGGAATGAAGGTTCAATTTCCTAATCTGCATTAAAAACTTCTCTTTTAAATACTTTATATAGAAACCAGTTCCAAATAGTTAGTTTTTCGAAATTAAATTTTACTTAAAAATGGGCGGTGATTTTACTTCAAGTTTCTTAAGCCTTTAGAGTGAAAACTTCTATTCTAACCCAATCACATGAAATATAGATCAAGTGTTTTGAGGATATTGTAGTACATAATTAATAGACCAAAAATAGTTGGTACATCAAGCTAGTAGTTCAAGCTAATAGCACTGGATCACAAATTTGAATTTGTTTTTTGTTCCACGGATGCCACTATCCAATTTGTATGTGAAATGGCTCGCTGATTTCGAAAATCGAGTAAATTTTCTTTTTATTAATACGTTTTTGAGATATTTGCAATTTACCATTATTCGACCAAAAAAAAGGTGTCTTCATTTAATCATGTATATCTCACTGACCAGTTGAGAAATCTTACTGCAAATTATAGAAAATAAAAGTGAATGAAATTTCCTAAAAATATTGTCTACTCCATTTTTCCATAGGCTTTATAATTTCTGGAAAATTGATTAATAACTTCGTGTTTTTAAATTAAAAAAAAATAAACTTTGGCAAGGAAAGAATTTTAAAACAAAAGATATTTTTAAATTTTTTTTTATTTTATATGAAGTCCTGTTTCTTTATAAAAAACTATGCTACCAACGAACAAAATCCATGGATAAATAGGAAAGTTGTACATGATCAAATAAATATATCCAAGTCGCGCAAAGTCAATGTATACGTATATGCGTATGTAGTGTGTAAAGTAGGGCTGGGATTGTTTTCGAATATCATTAGAATAAACTAATAACGCTATTCGTTTAAAAAAAAATCAAATAATACTGTTAGAACAGTAATACTCAAATACTGTTGTAGTAGGTAGTTTGCATCGAAAACAAGAGGTGTCAGGTTCGAAACCCCTGTAGTCATGTTAATTTGCTTAACATGTGTGTAGGTATACAGGCAGATTTTTGAAGGGTAATTAGTTGCGGAAAATTCCTCATGCAAATAAATTTAATTCAAACGTGCATACCTACATGCACACACACATATCTTGGTAAATTCATTAATTTTTTTAAGGCCAATATCAACAGCAGGTAGTATTTTCTTTTCCCGGCTCGTTAATATGAACTTTTTTGTTTAGGTAGATTTTGCCTTTTTTTCGCGATCAAGCTATATATAAGGATAAATGCCCCTTGAAAGTTCATAATATCTGTAAGGCTCGCCGGTTCCAGTTTATAATTACAATATAAGAAACCGTGAGCTATTTTTAAAAATAAAATGAGTAAACGTACGCGAGAATTTGAGTGTACCAACGATCCGGATATGTTCTGTTACATATGCGGTGAATATACTCTTGTACGGCATCGGAGGCAGTTTAGAGATTCGATCCAATCTATATATTCAAAATATTTAGGTATTGAGCCTAAAAATATTGATAAATCATGGACTCCGAATAATTTGTGTTCCTTGTATCGAATAATATTGGTTCAATGGGAATCAGGATCAACAAAGTATGTATTAAAATTATGAAACTATGCTTCTTTTTATTTAATAGTAATTTTTAATTTTTTTCTTTTTCAGGCGATACATGAAATTTAATGTACCAATGATATGGCGAGAATCTACATGCCACTCAGAAGATTGTTATATTTGTATGAAAAAAGTACTTGGCTTTGGAAAATCAAGAAAAGTGATTTATGCTAACGTACCTACCGTTTCATTGCCAGTTCCACATTCAGCTGAAGTTGCGTATCCAGTTTCGTTGTCAACAGCAGTATCTGAAAGATCATCTGAATATGGGAAATCAAGTTGTAATGAATTTTTAATGGAAAACGAGAGAAACGTTCTATCATAAGCGCAACTAAACGATTGGATTAGATATTTGGAATTATCCAAGGAAAAAGCTGAGCTACATGCCTCTCGTATGCAACAATTTCAATTCGTGTCACCCCATGTTAAGGTGATATATTATAGAAATCGTCACGAACCATTTGCCAAACACTATACGAAGGAAGACCATGTATGCTATTGCAAAGACATTCCAGGATTATTCAAAGAGTTTGGTCAACCATATGATTCCGAGGAGTGGCGATTGTTCATAGACAGCAATAAACTGAGTTCGAAGGCCGTATTACTGCATAATGGCAACAAAAAGCCCTCGATCCCGATCGCGCGTGCAGTAAACACGAAGGAAACATACGAGGTAATGGAGAAATTGTTAAAATTCATCAAATATGAAGAGCATGATTGGAAAATATGTGCCGATCTTAAAGTAGTTGGAATGTATGCGGTCTACAAAGTGGCTACACAAAACACTGCTGCTTTCTCTGCAAATGGGATAACCGAGCTCGTAAAGACCACTATTGCATTAAGGATTGGCCGGAAAGAGTTAAATTTACAATTGGTGTGGATAATATCAAATACATCCCACTTGTAAAGAAGGAAAAAATCATTCTTCCGCTATTGCACATCAAGCTCGGCCTCATTAAAAATTTTGTTAAGGCGTTGGACAAAGAAGGCAAAGCATTCAATTATTTGCAAATTTTTTTCCCAAATATTTCCCAGGCCAAGATAAAAGAAGGTATATTTGTTGGGCCCCAAATAAAAAAGTTGATATATAATGACCAATTCAAAAAACTATTGTCACCAGTTGAGGCAGCAGCGTGGGATTCCTTCGAAATGATCGTTTCTTCTTTTCTCGGTAAACACAAAAGTCCAAACTACGAGAAGATAGTGAGCGACTTAATCAAAAATTATGCGGAAATGGGTGATTATTCAAAACTTATTTAATTGAATTATATAAATTTTTTTATAATTTACTTTTTTACATTTTCTTTTTTCTCCAGGTGTAAATATGTCTTTAAAAAGTCATTTTCTGCATTCGCATTTAAGTTTTTTTTCCGGCAAATCTCGGAGACGAAAGTGACGAGCATGGCGAAAGGTTTCACCAGCAAATGAAATTAATTGAGAATCGATACCAAGGTTTCTGGGACGTCGGTATGATGGGTGACTACTGTTGGTTTCTCATAAGAGAATCCGATCTTAAACCAAATAAACGACAAAACAAAACACATAATCATTTCGACTATAATGTAAGAACATCAACTTAAGACGAAAAAAACACATTGTTTTAATATATATTACTAATATATAAATAAATGAGTTTATAAAAACTAAAAACGACATGAAAATTGACTTTTTACATAACAGAAACAACGCATAGCTAGATATCCCACCCCTACTTTACACACTACATACGCGTATACGTATACATTGACTTTGCGCGACTTGGATATATTTATTTGATCATGTACAATTTTCCTATTTATTCATGGATTTTGTTCGTTGGTAGCTTAGTTTTTTATAAAGAAACAGAACTTCATATAAAATAAAAAAATTTAAAAAATATCTTTTGTTTTAAAATTTTTTCCTTGCCAAAGTATATTTTTTTTTTTAATTTTTTCATAAAAAAATTTAAAAACACGAAGTGATTGGTTAATTTCTCAGAACTTATAAGGCCTATGGAAAAATGGAGTAGACAATATTTTTAGGAAATTTTATTCACTTTTATTTTCTATAATTTGCAGTAAATCTTACTCAACTGGTCAGTGAGATATACAAGATTAAAGAAGACACCTTTTTTTTGGTCGAATAACGGTAAATTGCAAATATCTCAAAAACGTATCCATAAAAAAAAATTTATTCGATTTTCGAAATCAGCAAGCGATTCCACATAAAAATTGGATAGAGGCGTTCATGGAACATTTTTGCTGTTAACCAGTGTAGTCTGTCCATAAGACTAATGCCGATTTTATCAGTGTGAAATACATGAGATAGTCTAAAATTTATTAGTCATATCTAATTTCATTCACATTCGCGTCATAATATTTATGTACCAAAACATATTTTAACATTTTAAGTAATTTTCCAAATTTCCAATATTTTAGATAATTTGTTTAGTTTCTCTACACCTCTTCATTATTGCTTATATCTTCATTCAATGTTGATCCGAACCTGAGACCCTAATAGTTGAAAACTTTAGTTATTTCACGATAACATGGCCAGTGTGTGTAAGTGTCTCCGCATACACAATCAATGAATTTTAACAGCTTTCCGTGTTCCAAAAATGTAAATTATAGTCTACGTTTATAAAGATTGCGGGTGTAATTTACTCTTAGCTTATACATGTATGTATGTATGGAAATATTTTATAACTTTGGTGATTGTTAATCAGAAAAAAATTGATTGAATAAAGTTAGTTTTCACTGTATACTTTTATCTCAAATGTTTAATGTGTTTTTTCTTCTTCTCTCTCTCTCCCTATTTCTCTTTTCCTTTTTTTATTTTGTATTTGTATTTGTGACCTTTCAATATGACTGAAATATTTGTACTCACATCATTTACTGTAATCGACAACTATAAACGACGTATTATATAGGATTAATGCAGCTTTAAATCCAGCGACATTAAATAACGCGGCTCAGGCTTTAAATACCGCAGCCCTTAATCCGGCGGCGCTACTTGGGAGCAAAAAAGATCAGGTCAATTTCTATATACCAAAGCTACCAAGGCGTTCTGTTAATGCTAACGAAGATACGAGGTTTTTACTCATTTAACAATAAATATTAAAATCAAATAAAAAATACATACTCAGTAAATATTAACGTACATATATAGATATATAAAATCTTTCCCATAAAATTTAAAAATAAATATTATGCATTGCTTTTTATGATTTTCATTAGTGAGCATAAAGTATGTAGATAATGCAATATATGGTATGTATGTCGAGTGTTTTTGTTTTTGTAACCGTTGGAAAACTGGACCAGTAAATAAAGAACAGAACAAATATTATTTTTTTCTACAATATTTATTATTCAAGCACAATATAAGCAAATTAATATATTTATAAACATTATGCATAGTAAACTCATACATTAATTAATCGATCGATTATCATGGAGAATTATAGCGAAAACGGAAAGGAAATGATGTGCTGTATTCTAAAATAATTGTTTTCTTCCCACATTGTTAATTGCTTTATTTCAAAAACGTATGAGCTTCAAAAGTTCTTTCAGGGCTCATTTACAATTGTTAAGTTTTAAAGCTTTATAAAAAAATTGCACAACTTTTGAATCGCAAGATTGTCTAGAGTACAAAAATACGGTTATACATACATACATACGCACTGTAATAAATGAGTTGCATTTCTATTATTATGAGCCATTTCATTAAAAAATTTATGTTAGTATTTGTTAATTAGAAGTTGTCTTAACATAGGTACATACATACATGTCTGCATATGGACATAAATTTTAAATATTTTGGAACGAACATAATCTTTTGTTACTACTCGTATGACTATCTACTAAGCGAACATCAAAACTGATGCTCACTAGCATTTTCCCTAAGATAGCAATATAAATACGCCATATATATATACATATATATATATATATCAGCTATTATATATATATATTGCAATCGATTTCAAAACTTTGATAGTATGTTATTATAAATATCCCAGGATGATATGTAGAATACTAAATTACGTCAACCGCCATGTCATAACGTAATTCTTTTCAGTTGAGAAGAATAAGCACAGAACAGCACGTAAATCGTAAACTAAAGCGCAAACACTTTTGTTAATTGATAGACTTGATATATGTATAAAATATATACATACATATATATATACATATATATACTATATATATAAATGATTAGGATGACGAGAGAGGTTGAAATCGGGTTGACTGTCTGTCTATCCGTCCGTCCGGCCATTCAAGCTGTAACTTGAGTAAAAATTGAGATATGTCGATGAAACTTGGTATGAGGATTCCTTAGTACAAAAAATTTCGAGGTCGTAGACGGGCGTAATCGGAGCATTGCCACGCCCACAAATAGTCATTAACCCAAAAAATATAAAGTGCCATAACTAAGCATTAAAGTAAGATATAAAACTGTAATTTGGTGCAAAAGGTCCCAGTATCAAGGAGGCAAACTTTTTTCAAAAAGTGAGTGTGGCCCTGCCCTCTAAAAAGTGTAACGCACTGTAGCTAATCAAACTTGTTTAATACAAATCTCATAAGAACTTCTACCGACAGTGTGAAAATAGATGCAATCGGACGATATCACTCCCCATATAACGGTACTGTTGAAAACTACTAAAAGCGCGATAACCAATAACTAAATACACCAGAGACAACAAATTTTATCATACTATGGCGATTACCAAGATAGTATGAGAGAGCTTTATGGGAACTGTTGTGAAAATTAGACGGTAGGCGTGGCACTGCCAACTTTTTGGTGATATCTTGGGACCTAACCAAACTGATTTTGACAAAATTTTGATAGTGGCTTTCTTCTTACATTGTTATGTCACATTGTAAAAATCGACGAAATCGGACGACAACCACGCCTACTTCCCATGTGACACAGTTTTAAATTCCACTTGATTCGTTCAGTTTCCAGTACACAAATTAAGAAGCAGTTAATATAACGGGATAAAACTTTGCACGAATAATGTCTTCAGTGTGTGTGTAAAGAAATAACGCGATGGGCTTAGGATTTAAAACAGTTCTTAGCTCTGGTTTCCCAGAGCCCCTTTATTTATATATTTTCTTATGATATGTGTATTTTCCAGAGTGCATACACATATCATAATACTAATTTACTGTACGTACCGACAGTATGTACACATATCTTAAACAGAAGTGTTCCCAATGGCATACACATCTATTTCTTATCTCTTATTATTTTAGGATCATTTGCTATCCTTTACATTGCATACATTAAATAATACAGTCTCTAATCAATATACTCGAAATAAACATTTATTACGGTGATGATTGAAATGGCTATTTGTACGTACATATCTGTGTTTACGACTGTTTTTGTATGTGTTAGCGATAATGCATATATATGTATTTGTAACATGATATCTGTTTCTATACAGATTTACAAAAATATCTTATTTGCTACAATTGTAGCCGTTAAGAACTGTTCAGAAATCTAAACAGTGTGCCGTCTTATGAACAAAAATTGTTTGAATCCAATAAAAAGACAAGAGTCTAGGTACCGTATATTTAGACCCCCTATGGCTGACTATTGATCGAAAATGTCGGTCAATATTTGATATATTTATAATTGAAATTAATTGATAAACCATCTCTGAAAATATTTCTGTTAGCGTCCATGTACTTGATTTTTGAACTTCCGGGTGACTGTGTGAAAATGAAAATAAGAGAGCGTGTTTTTTATTCATAACAGTGTATCTTTGTGATAAATTTGAGCGAAAAATTAGCCCAGCCTCTATATAACTACTTTCAAGATTTTTGAATATCCGGTTGACTGGTTTTAATATGATTGGTATTAGTATTTCCCTGGCCTTGATTCTAGCAAGTTGTAAGAGTATAAAATATTCGGTTGCACCCGAACTTAGCCTTACTTTTTCATACTTATAAATTTGAAAAATGATCACAATATGTTAACCATCCACTTGATTGGCAGTTTTGCTGTCAATAGATAAATGTATTTATTTGAAAAATACCTATTCATTTATTTCTCTAAAATTTTATCACCAAAAACTATTAAGTTTATTTCACGATTTAAGTGTTCACCCATTTGTTTACAATTTACATGCTTTTCTATGCTTCTTCTTCTCGACTCAAAAGAATTACACCACAATGATATTTTTATATCTAAGGTCTTATTTAATTATTAATTTATTTTACAGGTCGTGCACCTACTTAGTATAAAATATATATATATATGTACATACATATGAGGAAGAGGCTAACTTTAATACATATATTGGATTAACTTTTGCTATTACTAAAGTATACTAGAGTTGGTATTTCCAAGCAATTTTATGAAGAGAACACATATGCTGACCGACATATGCGACATAATGTCTACTACTATATGGAAATTGGGGTCGTTCGTGTACCGATTTCAAACTTTGAAAAATCTTTTTAAGCTTCATTAAGATACATAACTCACGTGTTGACCGATATACGGGGTACGAAGTCAACCAGAAGTTCGTTAATTTTTATATTCGGTAGGAAATATTACCCGCTTTTACATATTTTTGACAGAAAGGCACATAATTATAGAGAACAGTTTGTTTCTATATTTCAATAATACATTTCACAGATTGACCGATATTTCGGTAAAAGCCAGTCATAGGCAATGTAGTCCACATATTTGCCTTCTGAAACTACCATGCCTCAAAGCCACTATCTTTGCAAAGTTTTATATCTGTAATTTTAGCTGTGTTTAAGTTATAGAGTGAAACAATCATATGAGTTTAAAAATTGTGAAACATGGGAACGTTTTTGTAGAAATATCAAGAGCGTATGTGCATAAAAATTGGTTGAAATCGGTGGAGTAGCTTATGAGACATAAAGGTGACAACTGCTCCTGTGAAGCCCTCCCGAACCATGTTCATATAACAGTTGTTTGTATTACCTACAACTAATCGAGATAGATGTAGTATATGAATATTTATGATAAGGATGACTGGACGAGTATAATACCGAGTGATTGTCTGTTTGTCCGTCCATGTCTAAATTGAGATAGCTCGATAAAACTTGGTACACATCTTAGATCTGCATTGGTGCACCGCAACTACAAATACACCACACATGCACAAAGTGTTTTGTAAACTCGAGTGTCAAAGCACCACATCAAAAACTTATGTGGTGTTTTTATTAGTTTCTTTTGTACGTTGTTTCTATGCGGTATCCTAAATGAGCTTCAGCTATGGATATGGTAGACTTTTTACTCTTGTGAGCGGTCACCGCGTACACGTCATGCATGCAAATTTGTTCGGCAATAAACGCGTGGTCCGACAGTTTTTATTTTTTTGTGACTGTCTTGACAGGAATCTTTTGAATAATAAAGCCAGTGAGTACAGTATTAGAACGCATTCTAACCAAAGGGACATTAAAAGGAAATTACCAAAAAAAACGGTAAACTTCTTGCATATTGTCAATCTTCTATATGACATTCGCCTTGGCCGATTTTCGGCTTGCGTATGCTATTACGCTATATAAGAAGAACCGTGCTAGCAAAGAAACAAAGTGCATAAAAAACACAGAGCAGAAAACGTACATTTATAGAGATGGTGTGCCGATTGTCAAAATGTTCCTCTTTTTGGAGTCGTTGAGTTTTCTATTAGTGGATTTTACCACAAAAATATTACTAGCGGATTTCACCAATATTTAACATGAGAGGGTCGAAAATAGCAGAATTCAGCACTTTCATTGTTAAATGAGAAAAGTGCTGCTAATTTCAATGTTTACAAATGTACGCTTACAGATTCGCGTATTTACAATGCGCAAATGACTATGGATATCATTTATAGATATGTACGTATTATGAAAGATATAAGCATGTATTTGATATCAAAGCACATAAGTATATATTTACATATGTATGTACGTATGTGCAATGTGACCCTTTTAATGATGAATTCCATTAAATCTGTTGAAATGTATAATAAAGTCACATTTTTATAATTACCTAAATATTATAAATAATATAATCATAATTAATATAGGTTTTTTATTTATTTGCTTTGGGCATTAAAGGTTTTGATAACGTTTTAAAAGACCATGTCGTCGCACAGATTCACATAAGCATATAAAAAGATTTTAAAAACCATACACATAATTTTCACATATTCACATACTTATGTATGTAATTTTGTGTGCACGTAAACAAATTTGAAAGATTCATTCGCATAATGTTTGTTGATTTGTCTACACCAGCGTTGTCCACGGCCTATGCGCACAATAGCGCACGAACAGTTGTACAGCAAGCCAGACACCTCACACTAACATGTCGCGACAAGTGTCTGTGAAAGCACGATTGTGCTACTGTATTCAACTTCGGTATAGCAGGAGCAGTCAAAAACGCAGAATCATGGCCCGAGTCAGCTGGCACGACCTATCTTATGGGCGCGCAATGCAACTGCACGCTAAAAACGCTACTCCCTTCTCTCTTTGACGTGGGATGACGTGAGAATCCACGACATTTGGATTTTGCCGCAGATAACGTGGCAGCTGATTGCTCTCTCACAACGCAGGTTTGCCAATATCAATATACGGTAGTAATTATAAACTTTTATAATTCAATCTGTTCAATATGTTTGAAATTTTCTTAAAATAACTCAAAATCAGAGTCGAATGCTATTATTTATAAGTATATAAACTATTTTTAATAGTTTGTTTTCAGTTTTGTTATTTTATATTGTAAAAAATTGTAATTGAAAACATAGATGTGTACAAAACTACATATGCGTATTGAGCAATGGCAACATTGTTCAAATGAAAACAAACAAAGAGGCTGATTTCTGCGTTTTTCCTACGTTCTCCACTGTGCACACATTTTGCCGATAAGGAAGGAAAAAAAAGGAAGGGAGTAGCGTTTTTGACTGTTCCTAGTAGGCAAGCAAAGCAAAATTTTGCGATCAGTTGATGCTAGAATTTCAAGCAAGCAACACCATTCACGTTTTACGCTTTAAAACAGAACGCACTAAAAATGTTCCAACAAATTCGGGAAATATGTTATTTTTTTATTGAGAGCAATGAAAAGCATGCAGAATGCTTAATTTGTTATAAAAAATAAAGGGTTGTAGCAAACATGATATAAAAAGACATTATGAACGTTGTCATAAAAATTTTGTAAGTATTGAGGGAGACGCCCGAAAAAGTCTTCTTAATAATTACAAAAGAAAATTTTATTTACAATTAAATTCTCAGCCTATGATAAAGAAATAAATATAGATAATTTAGTTGACCGTAATTTTTAAAAAGTGTGTTTAACACACGCTAATAACCAACACAAGCATAACGTGCACACAATCACGTTGGACAACACTTATCTACACACAACTCTGTGTGTAAATATATACAAAAACTCCATTTTCTCGGACAACCAATGGCCGAAGGTTTTGCCAAAAAGTAAATGTGTCGAAGGACTGACTTGACAACAAAGCTTTGCCGAAAAAAATAGACGAACGGCCGCCGATTGTCACCGCCTACCTTGCCGCTGTACAGCTTCGACTACAAACCAGTGTAAATATGCATGTTTGTGTGTGAGCGTGCATACATATCGACGCAAATTTTTGCCAGCCGCATTAAAATATTTCAGAATTACAAATATTTTCGACATTCCTTGACAAATACAGTCAATCCCGGTTATGTGCCACACTCAAAGTGTTGTTTTGTTAAAAATAAAGATATAATATGGTACATAAGCGACTGCGGGTACTTAACCGAGTCGTACTTAAAACACTAATTTCTAGGTATTTCAAAAAACAAATCGTGAGATGCAGCAAGATATAATATAAGCTGTTAAGAGTAATGAGGGAGGGATTTGATTTTCATTTAAGCGGAGTACCACTAAACCGGGACTATCAGGACTACACATGAATCAAAGGAATATTGAATATTTTCTTTGAAACATTTCTTGAATTGAAAATCGACAAATAAACTATGTTGCCAATTTTAATCTAATATATCTTAATACTTATTTTTGCGGGATTGACACTTTTTCCTTCTCATACATTTCAGAAATATATTCAATTTATGATTTTTAGCTTTTTAAATCGTCGCGAAAAGACGCTTGTAGGCAAGGCATGCTCGGGGAGATGTAATGGCGTCTGTTTTTATGAATGAATCGAATATGCTTTTTGAAAGTACGTTTGTGTTCATGAATGAAAATTTTGTTGTTGTGTAATTTACTATAAATTTTGACGTCAGCAATTTGGCTGCCATATTGGTTTCTGATGCTTTTTCAAACGATTGTTGCTTTTGTAGAACAATATTTGTAATTTTTGCGGGTGACATATTCACATGTGAACGTATGTATGTTGTGTTTGCATTGTTTGTGTGAGAATGTCATACGCACATATTTACATGTGTACTCATATTGTAATGCGAATGATTCTTTCAAATTTGTTTACGTGCACACAAAATTACATACATAAGTATGTGAATATGTGAAAATTATGTATATGGTTTTAAAAATCTTTTTATATGCTTATGTGCATCTGTGCGACGACATGGTCTCTTAAAACGTTATCAAAACCTTTAATGCCCAAAGCAAATATTTAGATAACAAACCTATATTAATTATAATTATATTATTTATATTATTAAGGTAATTATATAAATGTGACTTTATTATACATTTCAAAAGATTTAATGGAATCCATCATTAAAATGGGTCATATTTCACATACATACATACATATTTATGTACATATATACTTATGTGTTTTGATATCAAATACATGCTTATATCTTTCATAATACATACATATCTATAAATGATATCTATAGTCGTTGTAAGCGTACATTTGTAAACATTGAAATTAGCATCACTTTTCTCATTTAACAATGAAAGTGCTCAATTCTGCTATTTTCGACCCTCTCATGTTAAATATTGGTGAAATCCGCTAGTAATATTTTTGTGGTGAAATCCACTAATAGAAAACTCAACCCCTCCAAAAAGTGGAACATTTTGACAATCGGCACACCATGAATCTTCTCTATAAATGTACGTTCTCTGGTAAATATTTAAGTGTGTCACTTTGCATATTACGCCATGATGGTAGTACCGACGTCACATTTTAAGCGATCACTTGAAGTGGTCAAACCGTGCACCGCGTTTTAAGCAAATATACTAGTTGTGGTCAAATCAGGCACCGGTACCGATCTCTGGTATACATGTACCCAAAGTGGATTGGTATTGCAGATGTGCGAATTATCAATCAATATGCCCTCATGTACAAATGTGCATATTTTCTATAGGTGGAGAACATCCATTGTTTTGCAGGATCCATTACATATTTATAGTATATTTAAATAGTGACTACTTGATTATTCCTTTCACAATGTTATAATTCCCGTTAAAGGAAGATTTATCCACTATAGGATTGTTTCATTTAATATCGTAATAACGAAGAAATATACCATCCACGTACATATATGTATATACGTATAAAATAACAGCTTAGAAGAACGCTATTATGCACAATATTTATTTTATGTATATTCATACATACATATACATACATATATTAACGGAACTCCTGAATATTTCGATATGTATGTTAATACGAATGTGCTTGTGGATAAATTAAGACCTTTTAGTGGTAATGCTAATGCACAATACTCACACCAATTACTTTGCATGAACAATTAAATGAAAACTTTATTTAAATTGTTATTTTATATATTATTTATACATGTTTTCGCTCGTTAGTAATGTTGAACGTTAGTGCTATTTAAATATTTCTTAAAAACAAAAATATGTAGATGTGTTACTATAAAATTTGGGTTCATAAGGATATTTTGTGCCTGGCAAGTAAGAGGATTCAACAATTATGGGCAACATGTCCAAGCCATACAATATGTTTACCTAAAATTATTGACAATTTCGGGAGTCTTGTTATCGCATGCATATCACTGGGGTATTTGAGACCGAAGGCTTAATAATTTAAGTCATATTATATACAAGGTGCGTTACAAAGTAAAGAGGAATATTTCTGAATCTAGCGAATCCTGGTGGCACCATCTATATGTCGACTGGTGCGTTAGAATCTGCTATCTTTATCAATTGTCCAGTGAGATTTTTCATGACATTTCATGATATTTCATTGATTGGAAGTGAAGTTATTGCGTTTTAAATGTCAGTATGGTTGTGTTATCCGTGCAAAAATGCGCTTCGAACAAAAAGTCAATATTAAATTTTGTTTTAAAATTGGTAAAACTTTTACCGAAACGTTTTGATTGATGAAACGAGTTTATAGCGATGATTGAATATCCCGTAGCAGAGTGCACGAGTGGTTTCAACGTTTTCAAAGTGGACGTGAGGACATAAATGACGATCAACATGTTGGCCAATCAATATCCGTGATCACCGGAAACTCCATCGAAACTGTGCGTGAATTCATCAGAAATCAGCCGAAATCTTCATTGAAATAGAATTGAACATCTCCAAAACATCGATAGAAAATGCACGGTTTGTTGTGCACAAATTGACTGGCAACCAAAAATTGCTCAGAATCCAACAATCGAAGAACATCATTAAAGAGGTCAGAAAGGACAGAAATCACATTTTAACCAGTAACCACTCCCCGTATTCACCTGATATGACTCCGTGCGACTTCTTCCTATTCGGAAAAATGCATTTGCCCATTTACGAACACAGACCTTTTCGTGCACAAGTGGAATATCAAATGTAATTTATGATGTTGTAAGTGTTTATCTATTACAGATGTACACTCAATCCATTAAATCCATTAAAATATCAAACGATTAAAAGTAGCCACATCTAATTCTTTTAAGGGAGTGTTTACCACCCCAATTACCAGACTATTTCTTGAAGTATGAGGAACATAATTGAATTTTTACTAGAGAAGTTTAAATTGCAAATGTGCCATCAAAAATAAAATAGGTTTTTCTTCCAGAGTAAGTGCACACACCAAGGCATTGATGAATTACCGCCGATTTTAGCAGAAGATACAAACGCTGCTTTAGTTTAAATTTGCAACTAGTTGCTACAAAGTATTATAGTTTTGTTCACCTAACGTTTGTACGTACCATCTAAAACTAAACGAGGTTGATATAGGGTTAGATACATATATATAAATGATCAGGATGACGAGAAAAATTGATATCCGGTTGACTGTCTGTCTGTCCGTCCGTCCGTGAGTAAAAATTGAGATATCCTGATAAAATTTGGTATGTGGGTTACTTAGAAAAAATTCTTTAAAAAAATTTCGAACTCGTAGATGGGCGTAATCGGATCACTGTCACGTCCATAATCGCCATTAACCGGAAACATATAAAGTGCCATAACTAAGCACTAAATTAGAATAAGAAAATGTATTAACAAGAGGCACCTGTGGGAACACTTTTTGAAAAAGTGGGCGTTGCCCTGCTCTATAATAAATTTAATGTACATATCTCCTAAACAACTAAAGCTACAACAACCAAATTTGTTGGGTACAAATCTTATCAGAACTTCTACCGACAGTGTGAATCTGAGGATAACCCCGCTTTCTCCTCATAAGACATAAGAGAGAGATTTTTGGGGGCCGGTGTGAAAATTAGACGTTTGTCGTGGCACCGCCCATTTGTTGGTGAGCTTCCATATCTCGGGACCCGACCAAAGCGATTTCGATAAATTTTAGTACGTGGGTTTTTTCTTACATTCTTATGTCACAATGTGGAGATGGACGAAATCGGACAACAAACTCGCCTACTTCCTATATAGCACAATTTTAAATTCCACTTGATTCGTTCAGTTTCCTGTACACAAATTATTAAGCAGCTAATATAACGGGATAAAACTTTGCACAAATAATGTCTTTAGTGTGTACGAACTTAAGACCAAAAATTGTTGAAATCCAATAAAAACTATTCAGTACCTATGTACTGAATATTTAGACTCCGGTACCTATAGTTGACTTTTGATCGTAAATGTCGGTCAATGAATGTCGGTCAATGATATACTACATATATATAACTGGAATTAAGGGATAATCATTCTCTTGAAATGGTATGTCTGTGTGTGTCAAAAATTGGTTCAATTGGACTAAGACATCCCTTAGCGTTCAAATATTCTATGTAAAGATTTTTGAGCTTCGGGCTGACTTTGTACCGGATATATCGGCCTATATGTAAGTTATACCAAAGAAAATAAGATAGCGAGTTTTACTCATAACAGTGTATCCTAGCCCCTATATAACTAATATTCGGATTTTCGAACCAGCTGACTTTACTATATTTGATTGGTTTCACACCTTAAATTATTTGCCTGGCTTTGATTCTTGCAAGTGGCAAGAGTATAAAATGTTCGGTTGCACTTGAACTTTGCCCTTCCTTACTTTTTTAAGCTATTGTTCTGCTATATAAAGTGTAGTGTGTTTTTTATATTTGCTAATTATATACTGTTTTTAAAATATTTTTATTGTGTTGAAAAACACCATCTACTTTTCAATTGAAAATTTTATAGCTATTTTAAATGGCGCTATGATGAACAAACCTTGTCCTCATAAATGTTTTTCGACTTCTCAAGAAAATCTTTGCATGTTTCTATATGATTATTAAGACTAAAAAAAAACGTTTAAAAAGGGTTATATAGGCAGATGTGAATTAAGTTTTCGTTAACTGATATTGCTTGTTGATTTTAAAATTCTGTCCTTAAAAAGCTATAGCTGAATGTGTACTTAAAAATTATCTGGCATACATAGAGTGAAATAATGTTGCACTTAAAAAAGCTTTATATTATTCTTGCTTATAATAATTTCATTCTTGACATACATAAATATCTTTATAGTGATTGCACACATGTGAAATTAGTGATAGTTTTCATACATAAGTATGTAAATGCATATTTAATATTGGAAATGTCACTGACTTATATCGGTAGTTCTATAGTTAATTTTTCGAAATTTCTTTTTCTGTTTCTATTATCATTAACAATAACACATGCATATTTTTCCCGTTGGACTGTATGCACATATATATATAGAAATGGTTGTGCCACATCCGAGGATCTCTTTTGGAAATTAGATGCCTTACAATCGTTCATACGTGATCTTCATTGGCCGGATGCAGAGTTTCGTCAACATTTGGAGCAACGCCTGAAAATGATGGCTACTGAAATGATTGAGCAATGTATACAGCGTACGGATTCATCATTTCAGTCGTGGCTAAAGAAAAATGTGGCCTTCATTTCAACCGATTATATAATACCATCGGAGATGTGCGCAATGGTTAATGTGATATTAGACGCTAAAAATCAAAGCTTTAAACTAACTACAATAGATGGTATTGATTTGGTAAGTATAATTTTTATACCATATAAAAACAACGTATTATTTATCAAAATATATACAGAATTACTTATGACAACGGTCCATGGTTTTTGTAATACCTCTTTTATTTTAATTATACTTTTACTATAATTGTTATAAATTGATCTAATTGTTATATCCTAAAAAAAAGACCCTCAAACATACATATATAGTATGCAGAGTCGAACAAAAAATAAGAACAATGCCCGTTAAAAAAAACCTTTCAAAATTCTATCCCAAATTATTATAGACTGATTCAGTAAGTTTAATTTTTACTAAAAATAAAATTCGTAAAAAAATAACTCATAAATGCCAGATAAAATTGAGAGAGGACAACAAATAAAAAACTTCAAATAATTAATTATTAAAATGGAACTTAAAATTGTGTGCATATTCTTGACCAGCCATTTTGTTTTAACAAAGCTTTCCATTTTTCGGCATTGAGCTCACTAGGGGTCCCACAAGTAGTTTGTGGCATGGAATACCAATTTCATGGATATTTCTCGGCAGTTCTTTCTTAAATTTCGACCTAACGCTTCCAATATTTTGTTTGACAATTCTGAACGAGTTCTCTGTTGGATTCATGTCCGGAGATTGAGAGACCAGATTAAAACGTCTATCTCATTATGAAGAAACCAATTTCCTTCAAGGGCCGAAATTGTTCTGCTGAAACTTCCATTTTATAACCCCTTCATTCTGCAAAAGGGAGCATAACTTCATTGAGTATGTGTATGTACGGGTCTACACCGTATCAGGGGAAGCATCGCCATACCATGACAGTTCTACACAATACAGTATATTTGGGGTGAAATGCTGCATTTTTCGGACGCCTTACCAAACTAAATTTGCCACGCTTTCGTCTGCCCATTATATCATTTTTTTACACTCCATTCGACACGAGTTTTAGCGAGTCCGATGTGATAGCTTCGATGTCTCTTTGTCAACAACGGACTTTGTGAGCTGTTCTTTCATAAAGTTTATTTAAACCAGACTTCTCCTAATTGACCGATCACAAATCAATCAGGAGACTGAGCTTAAAAGTCTCCTCCCTAATATCGGCAGTATTTTTGCGAGACCTGACTCTCTTGTAGTGAGTTTTTTGTGATAAAAAGGTTTGGTTCCACATTCGTGAAGATTTTCCAATAAGTGTAGCAATGCTTCGCCCTACCCATTTTTTCCTAAAGTAGGAAATGATTTGCACTTATTATCTTGAACGGGCATTAGTTCATCTCTATTTACGCTAACACAAAAACAATTGAATTTAACCGTATTTCCTAATTGCCGAAACTTGATTTAGGGTGCCCGCAGAGTGGACGCTTAAAGCCGAGCCGAACGCATTTTCCCATTTACGCAACACGTGAGTTTCCGGTCTCGGCTTTAAGCGTCCACTCTGGGGCATTCTTAACTGCGGGGTTTTCAACCCAAAATATGTTTGAGATGCAACCTAGTCATCAAAAAATCAAAAAAAAAAAAAAAAAAAAAAAAAACTATTCCGTTAAATAACACTGTAATACAAAAAAATTGTTTGTCAGCTCTGTATGTAAGTATCTGTAGTCGGTAAAGAAGGTAGTATTAACTGGGGTCGAATCGTTACATCCGTGAACGTATCACTCGTCACGTAAAAGCCCTTATTTCGGATTACGACATACGTGATCGTAACGCTTCTATCGTAATCTTACATGATGACATACGTGAGCGAGTATATTAACGTATCCGTTCGTTCGAATCGTCATTCGAACGCAAATTACCAATCGTAATATGCATATTTATGGAAATGTGAGCAAATTTTTTAAATTTTATGTTTTTTTTAATAAGGAACATAAATAAGAAACCAATGAATGGAGTATCTGATTAAAAAAAAAATTATTTGTATGTAATTATTTACAAGGTTAATGACATATAAATTTTTGAATTAAATTTATTAAAGAATACTTTATTTGGTCTCATATGGTTTGTTCGATTGCGATAATTTGTTTTTTTTTTTATACCTACGCTATTGCTACAATCTCTTAGCTATCTCCGCACTATTTTTTTATCCCCACCACTTTCTCTAGAGCTCAAATAAAAAAACAAAGTTGAATCCATTTTGATATTTAATTTGATTTGTTAGTTTAATGAAAATTTCGCAACAGTTTTGAAAGTTCCACATCTATTGTGACCTAAAATTACGATCCAAAGCAAAGTGGAACTTAAAACCTATTGTGAATTGAAGATACATTACGATCCGTTTGCTATCGTATGTCATAATGGCAATCACCGCATACGATTGACGTATCATATAATTTTCTTTCGTATGTTTGGCGATCCGTGCACGGATTTAACGATTCGACCCTGTATTGCTGCTACTAGATGTCAGCTGACAGCTCTGGTTTACCTGCAAGTCATATTTTATTTTTTTTTTCCGGTTTTATTCAAAGTTTGTCAATCTGATTATCACTTTACACATTTATTATGGAAAGTAAGTCGAGTAGTTGCAGTAATGATCCTGACATGTCGAACCGATTTAGCAATGCCCGTCTGTCTGCATATTCGCGAACTAAGCCCTCAGTTTTTGAGACATCGAACTGAAATTTTGCACACTATATCGGACGGCTTTAGCTGCCATACAAACTGGACCTTGTGTGAAGAATTGTTCTGTTTGGTAAGATATCTTCAAGGAATTCGGAACGAATTGTTTTCAATGGCAACGGTACAATTTGCGAAGAAATGATTCGTGTCGGACTATTTTAGATCATTTTACCCAATATATAGTATGCTATAAGAAGTGTGTAGCCACAATTTCTCTTGGTTTTAAGCTGACACTGTAATATGTTTGGTTCTCAGGTATATGAATGTTATATTGTTTTAATGAATGTAATATGAATGCTGTGAGAACTAAATATCTATGCAGAATTTAGTCCACGTAACCCATAAAGGCACACCCTATTGTTCATAACACAACGGGAAAACCACGCCACTTCTAGAAACACAAGAAGATTGAGAAACAGACATGCAGATGAAATGAGAACAAAAATGCATACGCAGCGGTAAAAGCACGCCACGCAAACAATTCAACGGGATAACCACGGAGACGGAGAAATCAGACAAGCAGACGAAACAACAACAAGCATGCAGACGCAGCGGTAAAACCACGCCACTGCCAGCAACATGCACAGTCCCAGCAACACACACCATCCCAACGCAACATATGGTGATATGGTGAGTAGTTAGATGGCCGATGATCAGGGAGTCAGCACGGGACTGTGACAGCGTATGCACGTTCGACATCGGACTACGCAGTGAATTTATCCTCTGGCTAGTCTTGGTACCCTGACCTGTGAACGCCGTCTGTTAAGAGTGAGCTTGGTAGTGAGTTTATCCTCTGACCAACTCAACCTTTAGCATCGCGGACGCTAACGCAGTCTTCCGTGGTCCGGTATCTTTACGCGGCGAAAGTGGTTAAACAGGAGATCTACAGCGTAGAAGAAGAGCGTAAACGTGTGCACCAGGACAGCGTTAGTGAAGCCTACACGAGCGCAGGCAGAAGTAGTCGAGCGTGGTCGTCGTAGCACGGGAGCGTCAACGCACGCCGAAGGATATTGTCAGCGAAGCCTACGCGAGTGCCGGCAGAAGTAGCCGAGCGTAATCGTTGTGGTACAGAGCAAGAAGTCGTCTAGCACCCAGGAGCGCAGCAGAGCGGGAAACGGTATTGCAATGCGGGAGACAATTTTGTAACCTTAACTAAAACATATGTAAGTTAAAAAAAAGTGGTACGATTCGCCCTGGACACGCGAGTATACCTCAGCAATTTATACTTGTAAGAAGCAGGGGCAACAAAAAGCTTCGTTACAATGCAATACAGGGGAAAAATGCGTCTTTATTTACGATGTTTAAGCCTTGTTTTCAGTCCTATCATATCTGATAGCGAAAAGTAATGCCGTCTATCACACGTGCAATAATAGTTGTGATAATTACTGAATGCTGCACGTTAAATACTTATCGCTCCAGTATCTTCTCATAATAAATGGTATTGCTGAAAAAATAATGGATTTGCTTTATTATTTGCTTAATTTTCCCTTTTATTTGCTACGAATTTTCGAAAGAAACCGTGTTTGGTTGTGAAGAAAGAATTTAAAGACGGAATTGAAGCAAAAAATGCAAGCAACCATTATGAAGAATTCATCAGATCTTTGAAGTAGACGATTCATAACTTAGGGCACTATATTCAGTTATTAATCGTGGCGACTTAAAAAAAGATCCGGAGTAGAATCCTGCTTTTCTATTTGATTTGGAGGCCTTGGCACAGGCAGTTCGGCACATTGTAGAATGGTTTTATTCACCGAAGACAGGTTTAGATAGTGGGTAGTATGTTTGACTTGGTTGTAATGCCTTTTGTTTGAATCCAAACCGGTCCAAATCATTGTATTGCAAATATTGTATGCCTGGCTTCCAGTTTAATCCAACCTAATAGCGGTCTAATACGCGTTACACAACATTTAGGTGGAACTTAAGATTTATGTTAATATTCTAAAAAGCACTCTTAAATTAATGACGTGAAATTACGGATTTTTTTTGAACGGAGATTAATTGTCCATATGTATAACAGAAACGGCATCGTTAGAACACTTTCGTGACAAGTAATAAACGTACTTATATATGAAGTAAGTTATTCGAATACAATTGTTATAAATGAATTTATTTAAAATAATATACGTACTCGTATATGATTTCCGGCGTGAATATGAAGCTGTTACAAAAAAATTACATGATTGAAACAAAAATATTTTACATATATTATTAATGAGGACAAATCAACATAATCAAATACAATCACAAAGATTGTGTGACAAAAACAGTGTTTAGAAGTGTAACTTGAGGATCATTGTATAGTATGTACGTTTTTTAATATTTTATATACTATCTTCAATAGCGGTTCATATGTTGATCCCTCGCAGGCGATTGGATGATTTTCATTAGTAATGAACAGATCCCCTTTAAATTTCAGCCAAAAAATATATTTAATAATATTCTACATAATGGAAGAATTGTTTCATACAAGAGTTGAGTACTTTTTTTGTGCAGTTCGCCATCTGTCAGGAGGACAAACATTTTATTGACGCATATGTTATTAGCGCTAATGATGTATAAGTATATATGGAGTGTCGGTAGCTGGAACCTTATAAACGAATATATTTTAAAAACATTTTTAAAATACTTTATGTTTCCATTAAGAAATGTATTAGTCGTCTGCGTCAAAGAAAATATATATGAATTATGATATATACTCTATAATAATAATGGAGAAATATGTATGCAAAATACTTATAAAAGGCTTATACATATATGTTATAATTGACTTATATACATAGAAGCTTAAAGATTTATTTTATTGCATATTTTTAGTACAAATTTCATGCAAAAATTGATGACCAAATCGATAAAGCGAATGTAGCTATGACACAAGGACTCATTAGTAAACTTATGTCTGTGCTAGAGTCGACTTTGTCGAAACTGGCACGTTACGACGAAGGCAGCCTGATTGGTTCCATACTTAGCTTTACAAACGTGTCCAGCTCAGGGAAGGATCTCGGCCAAGGTTATGTAAATTTCTTTCGTAACAACATGGACCAAATACGTGGTAAAATCGGCGACGATTTGTGGACACTAAACTTTTTTGAACAATGGTACACGCAGCAGATTAATATGCTTTGTAATTGGCTCTCCGAGAGGCTAGATCATGCTCTCCACTATGCTCAAGTGACTTCCATATCACATATAACAAAGGTGCGTAAATAGATATTTGTGCAATGTCACCTTATGTTATTAGAAGCACAAGTTAAAATATGAGCTTAAAATTCATCTCAGAAAATTTTCATCCGTATCGCTGTATGTACTATATAGAATATATAAGTACATATACGCGTATACATATATGCGTCGCTGAATTATTGTTTTAATTACCATTCGCAGAAAATTTACTCCGATTTTGAGCTTCAAGGAGTACTAGAGGATAAACTCAATTCCAAAGCATATCAAACTGTTGCCCAACGTGTGGCCACTGAGGAGGCAACGTGCGCGTTAACCATGCCTGATGTTGTCGAGTGTGATGAGTAAGTAACAAATAAAATCTTTAGCATAAAATATAGGTTGCTAGTCTAAGGCTAACGCACTTTATTGAAGGAACGTGGATGGGCTGAAAGGCGAAGGAGGTGACGAAGATGTCACTGGTGACAATGGTGGTGGAGGCGCTTCACGTGGTTTACCCAAACCGAAAATTGCCGCCGCACAAGCAGCGGCCGTAACTAACGTCGTGGCTGGTCGGGTTGGCAATTTATTAGGAAAGGGTATTGGTGGACTTAGCTCAAAGTTGGGAGGTGGAAGCTGGTTTTAAAGCCAATCCAACGTAATATATTGATATTAAGGAGTCTAATAGTGATTTAGTGAAACAATTTATTGGTATTATAGCATATATATAGGTTACAACCATATAACAAAGCTGAAACGTGAACTTTTTAATAGCGACATGTATATGCCTGTAATTATATTCTTACATTCATATATATATCTAATATTCGAGTATACATAATAATGCTTAAATAAACGAATTATATGAGTCTACATAAGACCTATGTTTCTACAATAGTTAACCATACAAAAAATGTTTGCTATATAATACAATTATTGAAGAAAATAACATTTTATTCAATACCTAGAGTCAGTTAATAACTTTTTCTTCCTTTTATTCCTACTGGCATAACAACAAACCAGCGAAAACTTAAAAAAGTAAAAGAGTTGTTACTTTAGTATCTAAGGTATATCTAGACATACTTATATTTTAATATAAAACATATGTTTTTAAATTTACACACATACATATACTGATACGATATATATATGTATATATATATATATATGTATATATAAATATATAATTTCATTCATATGCATATACACACTTAAATCTGCATTGTATTCAAAAATATTGAAAATATTATCTAAATAGTATAATTCAATTACGAATTCTAATAATCTGTAGCTCTTTAATCGTTTACCTTGCGAAAATGTTCATGATTAAAAAATAAACAAAAACTGTTAAAACAAGGCAATATACTCACCTTGATACTGCGAGCCAAGTCCATGCAATATAAAAGAGAAGCATATACCAAAATCTACAATATACATACATACATGCAGTTTCACTACTTCGCAATTCAATATCAGCCTAATACGTGCACATGTTCACAGCGGGGGTACTATTTTACTGAATTTCACCTACACCACCAATACTATTGCTACATGACCATCGACACAACCACTGAGTAATGTAATAAACCCTTGAAATATTAACTATATATTCTTCATGACATTGCGTATACAGTGGTACAAAGTACATTTTATTTAACGAAAGTCATGAATAACGAGTTTTAAAAGATTTCAATGAAGCTAAGAGATTTAATCATGAGATTATTTTGAAAAGGTTCACCAAGGAGAGACTATTTTAATTTTTTTTATGTACTTAACATACGAAATTATAATTAGATGTTTTACCTCAGACTTATTATTTACATTCTTTTGTAGTATGGGATTGGAAAAAGTTTTAGTGAAAGCGGATAAGTCAAGCTATTTGATTTACAATTTTCTACTTTTGACTGTGCTTTTTAATATTATTGTTTAAACAATTATTTTCAGAAATGATATTGAAAATTAAACAGGTATAAAGATTGAATGTATCAGTTAGCTTAGTCTTCTTTATTATCGCAGTCAACGTATTTCATGTCACATTTCCTTTTTCAACGCATAGAGCTGTCGATGTTCCAACTTTTCGTGGTAACTTGTTTTTAACATCATTTACCAGATGAATAATTTTCAATATTTCGGTCAACTTAAGCATATTAAGCTAGCCACGAATTTTGTGATCAGAAGGAAATGTCGGAGACTCAATAAGGTATACCAGTGTCGGATTCAGATGGGGGAAATTTCCAAAAATTTAGATTTTTGCCTATGTGATATTCTATCTCTGACTCATTCATTCAAGGTGTTTCTAGGAGAAAGAATCGATCGATCTGTCAGAGGCATCGAATATGATAGATACGCTGCTTGTAACGTTCCGAAAAAAGAAGTCATAAAGCTGAAGAACATTTTTGATCCATTTATTCAGGCAGGAGAAAAATGACGGCAGAACTGAAAGTTAACGAAGGAAAACTGAGCACTGCGGCCGACAAGAAAAACGCGAAAATTACAGCGCGAGAACTTGCGAAAAATGCTATAGGGTCTCAGTTTACATTCCTCTGTTGGATACAATCGCCGAAATTTTGAAGACGCGCTTTTCTTGAGAAGTATGGGATGGATTTTAATTGAGTTTTCTGCTTTCAGAAAAAGTATGTGCTTTGAAAACCAAAGACAGATTCAAAAACCTTTGGGGACAGAAGCAAAAGCCAAAAGACAACAGATTACTGCATTCGAAACGATGAAAAGCTGCAATGTAGACCCATCCCCATGATTTAAAGTTTTCTTCGCATATTCTGCACACTTTCTGTGACGGATTCGAGCTCTGAATGCTCTTTTTCGACACTTCGCCGCATGTACTACGAAGAAAGATTGATTGGCCTGGCGTTGCTGTACTCGCCTCATGACATTGAAGTCACTGCAGAAGAAGTTCTCGAAAAAGGATTCTTGGCTCACATCGATGTGGAATTTCCGTAAAGTATATCACACGCACGTTTACGATTTATATTGCGTTTTTTTTTTTTCAATTTAGTAGGATTTGATATTAGAAGGTCGATTTGAAATTTTTCCACCATGATATTAAACTGTATAAAAACTACTATATTTAATATATTAATCTTAATGTTTCAAGAAAATAAAAAAATATAAATATGAAAAGGAGGTAAGCAGCAAATATTTCAGATGAGATTCCCGGCAAAAGTACCAGTAATAAGATACCAATTGATGCAATATGTTACCAGCACTAATGTAATGTAACGCCTGTCAAAAATTGGAAACTATCGGAGAATCCTGTATACACTCTGTTTTTCGTATAAATGTTTATAAAACAGTTCACTAATTATGCAGGTGGTTATAGATATCGAAAAATCTTTCTGTATCGAATTCGATGCGGACTCAATGATTAGACCTATTTTGTTTGATGTATATACTATGACAAAAAATAAGTAATAAGCGATTGAATATAGAAGGTATGTGCTTGTGCGCGGTACACTATCGCTCAACTGAATAGGTTCACAAAACTGATCGGTATGCACTGGAGTATAGTTGTTTTTTATGTCGTTCGTTGAATTCGAAGTGTTTTTTTAGCTCAACTAAATAGATTCAGCTGTTTCAATTTCAGTTTGTGATAAAATTTATTGATATAGCGAACAAATTAATATTTAATTTTCTTTTTTATATACTTTTTGTACATTAAATTCAAAATGGGTCGCGGACAAGAACTTTCCGACTACGAAAGACGTAAAATCGAAGCTTTTCATGAAAATGGCTTAGTCATTGCATAATCACTGAAAAATTGGAAGAAGCAGAGCAGAATATAAAACACCACCATTAAATGGCGCAAAGCTTCACTACCGCAATTTGGACGCAACCACCTGAGATGGACAAAGATTGGAACAACGTGGCTTTTGCCGAGAAAAAAATGGATTTTGGACGACCGATTGGGTACAACAATTATTACACCATCTTCGAAAAAAAAAAAACATTTTCTGAGCCGTCGCCACTCGCATAATGGATTTGTATCAGTCTATGGTACTTGCGACCTTGAATTTGTTTCTTAGAAAATGAAAACGGAAACCTATGAATTAAATTGGCCCGGAAAATATGTAACTGCAAAGACTAGAAAATTCCCCTATAAAACCGCGTATATGAACTTATTTCAAACAAAGGAGGATTATTTATTATTAAACTTAATTAAAAATACATTAAAAACATACTAAATAAGAAATAAAAGGAAAATAAAATCAAAATAAGCTTAGACATTTAACTAACTTAGTTTTTTGTATATTGAACCTATCACATGACCAAAAATATCCTTAGTTTTGATACTATTTTAGAAAATAATAAATGTGGAATAACCATAAAGTTGACGAAAATCATTCTTTTAAATCTAATTAATATACGATTTAAGAATTATAGATACAAAAAATTTCATGTAAACCGGAATAGTATTTGAGAATTTACAATCATGAACCTTTTCATTTGAGCGGCAGTGTATCACATGCCGCTAATAAATTAAAGCTGTCATCTTTGATCAAATGCACAAAGCAGCACTCAGACCCACCAAGTGACAACTTGTCCCAGTGATCGATCAACAGGTTTAGACAATGACAATTTATGCCCATAAAAAATCTTTTCACAGATTTTGAAACACCGAGATACAAAAAGCGTTTGATTAAATGCTTGTGAAATATAACTCATTTTGTGCAGCACACTTTCAGACGCTGAACGACTTCGCTTTTTTTTCTCGCCAAGATTGAATATCAATGTTTTTTTTTCAATTTTCTAGAGCTTTTAAATATACATACCTAGTTCATCAAAGTTTTAAATGTGGTTTCACATAAAAATAACTGACGTAGTTAATGATTATAACTACTAGTTATGCAATTACTGGGACAAAAAACTTAAGCCCTTTATTATTCAAGAAATATAAATATTCCATGAAATTCTATGAATTACTCAATATGAGTTACGGGATTAAAATATTTTTAATCTGGTTAGAAAAAACTGCACGAGGAAATAACGATATTTAGGTAAACTATTCAAGTTATTATTCCCTCTTTTGTCTTAGCTGATGAATTACTGGCAAATTTATCTCATTCATAAATCTTGTTTCTTAATAACAACATCTTTTTTTCATTAATACAATTAGAAATGCCTTCGCAAAAGTATATATTGATTGAAATAACTTATCTTGAATAGCAATTAATACTAGCACAAATGTATTTAATGGGGAAAAATTCCTGTTGCATGTTTCTCAGTGCAAATCACACACATTGACAACAGAAATAAATATCTCATCTCCGAGGTGAATATTAATTATATGGAATTATCACGAGTGCACAGTATATGTATGTACAAATGTGTAAGTGTATGTACTTATATCTTCATATAGATATACAAAAATAGTTTAGCAAATAAAGCAATTACACAAAAAGCACGAAAAAACACCAAAAACATATATTGTAACGAATTATTGTAATTTAATTGTATAAAGTAATATTTTAATTATAAAAAATATTATAATGTACTGTATGCACATCACATAATACATTTACGATTAAGTCTACAAATGCACGTAAATGCATGCCAATAATACAATAAATGCATACACGCATAGATACCTACATGGGGATGTAAAAAGTATTTGATAGTGTGTACATATATATAACCGTTACATAGATATAGTATAAGCATACATAAGTACATGTGCCATGTATGCAATTGAATTCTAAATTGTATATAGCATATATACATAATCACATACATACATACAGAAAAATCATGCTTACCATGTAATGTGTGAACTGATATGTGCATGTATGTATGTATATATTGAACTTATTTTATTTGCACACCTAGCCAATAATAAAGCGTTTAATTCTTGCAAATAATAGAAATATTCATTCTTATTATTATGTCCATATATGTCCACGGAAAGCAAACGTTAATCCAAAGGATTAGTATTACGAAAAAAGGTTGCTTAACTCTCAAATAAAAACTTTCAGTAATATTGAAAAATAATCATAAAATAATATTTATTTTGAATATAGAATAACAAACAAATGGAGACCCTTCCTAATTTCAACAATTACATAAATATGTACATAAAACGTTACGATACATATATTTCAAAAACTGGTTTTGACCCAGCAATTTTTAAGCCGAAGTTTAAAAAATTTAAATAATCGACCGGTGTGGCCGATTCACAGAAATGATCAACATAAAACTAAATTGTATTTACTTATTAAATTTCATTCGGATATCTCAAAAACTGTTGAACACATTTTTGTACTCCTTAAATCTTAAAATCGCTGGATCTAAACCGATTTTTAGACCCATAGTCTCTTAAACAAAGTTTTTCGGAATGATCTGTAGAACAGTTACCGCATATGCGACTCTTCCGTGTTTTTGGCTCTCTGCAAATCGGCCGGCTAAAATGTACATACATATGTTTATCAGTTCATATGGCAGTTACATGCTAATATATAACAATCCGATATTGACGGTTCCGTTAAATAAGAAATCTGCTTGATGGGCTGAGCCCATAGCATTGTCCGTCTGTCTGTATATATGCGGAGAATTCGATTTGAAATTTTGCACACCTCCTTTTCTCCCCAAAAAAATTGTGTCAGCTCGTCAGGTGATCCTTTATATATGTATACATTTTATACAGTAGTTTACTAAGGAAGTGTCGGATTCCTTAGACATCTTTTAAATAAATAAGGGATGCGTTACGTTTTGGAGATACGTTAGAAGCAGCCAAGTCCTTTGATTGTATCCTGAACCGATTTTGCTTTTTGTGCAAGGCATTGTCGTCTAACAAAATTACTTTGCATATTTTTGGATCTTTCCCATGTCTTCTGGCCTATTCTGGTTGGTTTTTGATTAATTCAAACAGTCGCCATTTACTGAAATTTTTTTTTTATTTATCCTAGTTCAGGCGATAGCGGCATTTGTATTGATTACAAAAAATTTTTTTCAGATCACGCAAAGTGTTGGAACCGTGTCAGGAAGGGCGCACCCTTATTTTCACCCCCCGCCACGCCACCACGCCTCAATTAATCAAATTATCACAATTTTTTTTTATTTTGTTTTTGTATTCTTAAAATATCAATAAATATCTGATGAAAAATTGGATAATAAAAATGTTCTTAGTTTTTTTTATTGGACTTTAAAAAATGCCGTTAAATATCATTTCTAGACTAGAATACCCCCTTAAATAAATCCAGTTTTCATTTCCAGTGACAATTCGAAGCACAACTGAGGCAAAATTTTAAAAGTTCTTTTCCGGTTTTTTATTTATTTTTAATTTTTTTCATATGCCACCCATTTTCCGTACTTTTAGATCTTTCCCACAACTTTCAAACGGTCTGAAATTGTTTGTTGTGCAACATTTAACATGGCAGTCATTTGCATTTGACTCAAAGTATCTTCATCCAATATTGCTTGCAGTTCGGCGTCTTCAAACTATTTGGTGGTCTTCCACGTTATTCTTCAAAATCATTTTCTCTGAACCGTTCACACCAACTTTTGCAAGGTGCTTCTGACAGACATGTCTCGACAAGAATTCAACGCGACTCTGCAGCATTTTTCTTCAAATGGAAACAGAAAATTAGGGCCGCGAATTTCTTCAAATCATAACTCTTCGATACAAAATTTGACATTTTCAACATAATGAAAAAATATGATGTTGTCTGAAAGTGGCAATACACGACACACATGTGCGTTCGATCGGTATGTATGCGATTGCAGTTTACTCGTGTGTGGGCTTGTGCGCATACCGATCCATGTTCGCGAAAATGTTTGATTTTTTACGATCGGTGTGCACACATGTATGTCGTGTATGGCGCTGTGTGCCCACAAAATCTCATTTCTCTCGTGTCGCCGAATAGGAAAGATCGCGGACGAATAATTTTCCTGTTGCTTGTCGCACATATTCACTGTTTGAAGAACGAACGCAAAATAGATTTGTATGTCTTGTATGGAGAAACGATTTCATACAGATCGAACGCATATGTGTGTCGTGCATGGCCCCTTTAACTGCAAAGATATTGAATACAATCAATAAGAGCGCTACAAAAGTTCAATGCGAAATTTCAGAAAAATCGATTTTTTTGTTACCTTATCGGATAGTATACACTATAAACATTCTATCAAGTTGAATCAAAAATTCAAACATTTCGGTCGATACAGCGTTTCTTGAAGAAAGAGAATATAGAGGGGAGCATAGCAACTCCAATCTTTAAAAGCATTTTTCTTAGAATATTGTTTTTCAAAACGAATTCTACCATCAAAGAAAAAGTTTTGAAGATCTCTAATTCTAATTGGGAAAGAATATTTTTAACGCCATTCTCTATCGCGCCATGGAAGCTTTTTGTTTTTTTTTTTAATCTATATTTACTATTATACACCCAATAAATAAACACACAAAAACTCATATTGTGCTCGCAAGATGTATTTATTTATGAAGAAATCAAGACCGATTAGTTGATTTCAACATTAAAAATAAATAGCAAAAATCAGTGATTTTTCAGCGAATCACACTGAGACGATCCCTTAAATAAAACAAACCGGTTTGGAATATCAATGAAATTCTTTACGACCACCATTGGTGAATTTTAGTATGCATGTTTCTTATTACAAAACCAATTGCGCAATCGGACCACTGCCACGCCCACAAATAGCAACTAACCGAAAACTTATAAAGTTCCATAAATAAGTACCAAATTAAGTTATTTAATCGTAATTTTGTACAGAGAATCGCAGTAGCAAGATACTCCTATGGGCAAAAAAGCTAAAACAACCAAATTTTCTAAGGACAAATATTATAAAAACTCTTAATTATAGTGTGAAAATGGACGAAATCGGTAGATAACCTCGCTCCTCCCTCCCCGTATAACGGTACTGTCCAAAACTACTAAAAGCGCAATAAATCCATAGCAAATTACGCCAAAGGCATTAAATAAATATATAATTAAATGTCTTCAGTTTTTTTCTTTGTATCCATTTTTTGTTTGTGCCTATGGTGGCTCGCTTCGATGGCTTTCCGAACACGTTTTTCATAAGTTGCCAAGCCATAAGTTATGAAAGAGTCTAAAAAATAACGGATTGAAAAGATACAAATTAAAACAAATTCTTTTAAGTAAAATTAAAAAATAAAATTTACCAAATAAAATGTCAGAAATCAGGAGGAATTTGGAGAGAGGTTGTTTCAGACCCCTACCGTTCCATACAAACTTCGAGACGCATTCTGCATATTATCTTAACTACCTTTTACATTGTTTATTGAAAAAATTTTATACATATATGTATTACTAACCATTGTAGTAGCAAATTCATCGCATTTCAATCTTTCATCCATTTCCAAAGCTTTGCAAGTTGTCGACTTTTTCACCAGTTATTCGGCATACCGAATCATGAATTTTGTGGATGAGCACCTTGTATTCATGGACCGTTTTTGTTGCGCCATTTCTTTACTTTTGTGAATAATCTAAAGAAGGAACAAAATGACATGAAGAGAAAATTAATAATTTATGCATATAAAAACCGTTAAGGATGTGAACTTATATTTTCTTTCAAATGGCCTATCGATTTTAGTTTCCAAATTGGCGTCAAATCTTCAAATTGTTTAGAAATTGTGGTTAACATGTCAACAAAGGGGTAAAAAAACAATAAAATGAATAAATTTAAATTATTCGAGTGTTATATTACCGTTCCCATCTACAGGTTTACAATTATCTGCATACCTTTTGCGGGAGTTGAAGACGGTATGATGCAGTCCTTCAAGGCAATCTCCTCAAATATATTTTCCATCTGATTGAAAAATAAAAATTGGCAGTATCAAAGTTCTTTTTCAAATATTTAACAAAATGTAATAAAATGAGTCGAGAAAAAATATGCATCAATACTTTAAAAAATATTACTTTAAAAATTTGTGAAATAAATGATGTAGAATGGGAATAAAGAGAAACTTGCCCTCATGTGGAATGGAGATATATTTGTAAACAATATCGTCTTTTTTATTTTAAATATATTCTTATCTAATCTCTTCGCCACTAAACTACCTTAACTAGATGAGGGTTCTAAAGGTTCTTCACAGTAGTTTTCAATATCTAAAAAACAACGTGCAGATACCTTAATGACAACAAATTACTATTACTTTTAAGGGCCTATTTTTTCACTAAAACAATAAGAGTATTTTTTCTTTTTTTATTTCTATGTTAAATAAATAAATTTTTGAAGTTTTGTTAGGTCAATTTTTCCACTCGGAGAATACACAGTAAATTAATGGAAATCTCTGTATTGGCCATTTATGTGACAATCGTGATTGTATGTGTGGTATATCAAGGACATCGCATAATGAATGAATATGAACTCCCAATATAGCGTCCTTATTGATGCTGTGTATAGCGTATCTGAAGGCGAGATCGATCGGACCATTTTGTATGTCTGCAGAGATGGCAACCTACGATGAATAATATACTCTAATTCATATATATGTAAGTACTTGTGTTTATCAGCAAACAGTGTTAATTAAGAATTAGGTGCCAATTTCCAAGGAAAATTTAACATTTCAATAGTAAACGTTGTTTTGCCTTATATGGCACACAATAGGCGAGGGATCAACGCATACTTTGTAATATATGTTAATGTGATTGAAGGTTGAGTTTTGGAGCACGATATATGTAATTGTAAAATTATTTCCTCATAAATTACTGCAAATAAATCGATGATTTTGTGTACTCGAAGAAAAATGTTCGTGTTATGTTATTAATAATTTTTCACGGACTCTTTGTTAAAATAACAAAATTCTACTTACATTTTTTTCAAACAATTAAAAAATGCGTGCCTTATTCACGGTAAAAAAAATAGTAAACTATGTGACACCTTCCATAATTCGCAAAAAAATGTTTGTTCATTCATGCCATTTCAAAGATATTGAAAAATTTACTGACTCATTGCGCGCTAAGCAGAAAAATAATTAACAGCTCTCGTAATGAGATTACTAGTTAATTAAATTATTGTCAATTATTACATACATTGTTCGTCCGGAGAGTAATAGTACTTAGTCGATTTTTTAAAAGACAATGAGCATCGTTTTCACTTTGGATTTTCTTATTCTTCAACGGTCTTCAGCAGCGACCTCTTCCCCTCCAAAAAGGCCAGGTGCCTTCGAAACGCACCACTTCTTGCTAAAAGAACATCTGGGTAAGCTTGCTTGATCATAACAATTGTCTCTGTCGCAGATTTACCGAGTTTCACTCAGAATTTAATCGCGAACCTCTACTCTAACGAACGCTGCATTTTCGGCTTGCATCGCTCACAGAAACACGGAGTTTGTCCTAACTCCTACGACCATAAGGTGGCATGCGCTAAACTTAAAATCGTGTCTTATGGGAAGTAGGCGTGGTTTCAGTCCAATTGCGCCTATTTTCGTACTGTAAACTAAGAAAGTTAGGAGAATGTTATGCACCAAAGTTGGCCGGTGCCACGCTATTCGTTCAAACATTCGTATAAGGCCATCTCGGAGGCAAAATTTTATGTCTCTGATGTATTTAGTCAGTGGTTTATCGCGCTTCTTGTAGTTTTTAACAGTACCGTTATGAGGCCAGCAGGCGGAGTTATCATCCGATTTCATACATCCTGTCGGTAACAGTTCTAATAAGAATTGTTCTTAGCGAATTCGGCCATTTTAGCTTTAGTGGGCTAGGAGATATGTGCATTAAACCTATAAGAGGGCAGATCCACGCCCACTTTTTCAAAATTTTTACTTCACAGCTGTCCTTTGGTTCATTTAATTTTCATTGTTTTCCGGTGAGAGCGGAGTTGGACATCTTCTTACTTCTGGTATTGCAATCAGGGATAATAGGATGCCCAACTTATTCTAGTGTGAGAGCGCCTCAAAATAAGCGTTTTTTAGAACATTTTCCTTTATGGCCAGATCGATCAAAATTAGAATTTTATTACCATTGCAAATCATTATATATTGGACTTTTAACATATGCCGAAACTACTTAAATCTTTTTTAATGATTTTATGGTATATTAAAACAACTACTTTTTGATCTTTCAACACTTAATAAGGTGAATTAAGCCTGTTAGTGCTCAATTCATAAATGTGTAACGAAGCTTTTTGCTGCCCCTGCTTTTACAAGTATAAATTGCTGAGGTATACTCGCCATATCCAGGGTTCGTTACAATAAATTTGTAAATATTGGGGCTCTTCTGCGAATCGTACTTTATTTAATTTAACTTATGTATATTAGCTAAAGTTACAAAATTGTCTCCTGCGTTGAAATATCGTCGCCCGAGGGAAGTGTTGTTAGGGTAACGGTTCGGTGTGGTCCGTTAGGACAATACCGTTTCCCGCTCTGCTGCGCTCCTAGGTGCTAGACGACTTGCTGCTCGCTCACGCTCGGCTACGTCTGCCGCGTAGGCTTCGCTGACAATATTCTTCGGCGTGTGTTGACGCTCCCGTGTTAGGAAAGGAAAGTTGTCCTGGCGTACGTTGACGCTGTTCTGCAACGACGACTGCGCCCGACTATTTCTGCCGGCGCTCCTGTATGCTTCGATAACGATGTCCTGGCGTATACGTTGACGCTCGCGTGCTACGACGACTACGCTTGGCTACTTCTGCCGACGCTCGTGTAGGCTTCACTATCGCTGTCCTGGTGCACACGTTTACGCTCCTCTGCTACGCTGGAGAGGTCCTTTTTAACCGTGTAAAGATCCCGGACCACGGAAGACTGCGTTAGCGACCGCGATGTTAAAGGTTGAGTTGGTCAGAGGATAAACTCACTACCAAGCTCACCCTTAACAGACGGCGTTCACAAGTCAGGGTAGCAAGACTAGCCAAAGGATAAACTCACTGCGTAGTCTGATGCCGAACGTGCATACGCTGTCACAGTCCCGTGCTGACTCTCTGATCATCTGCCATCTAACTACCCACCAATCCTGTGCTGCGTGCTAACACATTCGCAACAGGTTGCGTTGGGATGGCGTGTGTTGCTGGGACTGCGTATGTTGCTGGCAGTGGCGTGGTTTAACAGCTGCTTATGCATGCTTGTCGTTGTTTCACCTGCTTGTCTCTTCTCACAAATGTTTTTAATAATTTTTAGTTGAAATATAATTCTACTATGCAAAACGTTTCATACAATGTATTTAAATTTCGCATTTTCTTTGATTTTCATTGTTTTAAATTTTTATAAGCGATCTTAAACGGCGGCAACAAATTCCTTCGTTCACATATATTTTTGGTAAAATTTCAATCTGGCCGTTCCAGTCATTCCAATTGCAAAACGTCAAAACTTACCCAATCCAGTCAACTGTCAAAGTTCGGTAGGTAGGTATCCCTGGTATCAACTGAGTAAAGTTTTGAAAAAATTAAAAACTGGAAAGAGCAGGAAAAGCAACGATATTCATCGCAGTCGAGTGCAAATTTGAGTTTATAATTGCAATTTTTTGCATATGTGATATTCCATCTCTAATTCGCTCATTTAGCGTGGTTCTTCAGAAAGAATCGATCGATCTGATAAAGGCATCAAATACGATAGAAACGATGATTGTACCGTACCGAAATCGAAGACAAAAAGTTGAAACACTTTTTCTATCATTTCAGACAAGAAAAAATTTTATATTTAAAATAAAAACAATAATCTTTTAGGGGGGATAAGAATCTTTAAAAAGATTAATCAATTGAGAACAGGACCCAAATCGCGGTAGTCGTGAGCGAGCAAGTAATCGTATCGAATGAAATTTCGTAACGTGTCGAGTGTGCGGATCGTCGCACTCGATGCGAAACGAATAGAAATTATATGGTATAACTTCCCTGGTGTAGCTCTTAATGACATTTTCGAATAACGAAACAAAACAAAAGAAAGAAATATTTGAATTGGAATTGAACGTAAATATTCAAATTTATTATACGTTTTTATATAAATTTATTAAATTTAGTTTTTGCAGGCAAAAAAATTAATCCTATCGTGTTTTGTTATTCAAGTTCATTTGATTCAGATGAAGAACATCAGCAAATGGCCATAAGGTCCAGGATTCGTGACAAAAGTAATCCCACGGCTTTACCTGAAGCAGCGTAAGAAAATTTTTAATTACATCGTTTAACTTGGTATAAATTTTATTATTTTAACTCATTTACAGATTCAGAAAGCGGTTTAGACTGACCAAAGAGGCATTTACATTCATCTTATCGGAAATAGAATTTAACGGGCATTTGTCAACCGCAGTACCACCAATTCTTCAATCAGTTGGAAACGACTTTTTAATTGGAATGTGACAAAGCACAGTATGTAAAATTGTAATGGAGGTAGTTAGTGAAATGGAAACAAAACTTTGTCCACATTTCATTAAGTTTTCGTCAAACCGTTTATCTAAGTGCACAGAATACTTTGTTGAGAAATATAAAGAATCAGAAGGTATGTTGTCGACTAAATAAAGATGCTAAAAATAAATATACAAATGTTTAGTTATCGGATGTATTGATGGTACACATTTTGGCCTTCAAAAACCAACTGTGAATGAACATATGTTTTTCAACAGAAAAGGATACCACAGTCTTAATTCAATGATAGTAAGTCGCATATGCACATGGATGTACTCATAAATACATACATATATGGATTTCTAGACCACATACTTACGAATATGTATGTATGTACATACATATATTTGCAGATTTGTGATTACGAATCGAATTATCGGATTATCGAATTTTAGCTATTGATTCAAAATATGGTGGAGCCGCTCACGATTCCTTTGTATGGAAGCATTCTGCACAGAGGAGATTTTTGGAGGAAGCATTTAATCAAAATAATATGAGAAATGTCTGGCTTTTGGGTAATATGTGCACTTATACAGCTGTAAAATATATTTATAAACATATCTACGTATTTTCTTAATTAACAGGAGATTCTGGATATCCTTTGGAACCATGGTGTTTGACACCATTTAGAAACCCCGAAGTTGGCTCATTCTAAGCACGGTTTAATGAAATCCACGCAAAAGCACGCTGTATTGTTGAACGAACCATTGGTATATTGAAAGTCCGTTGGAAAATTCTTAGTAATAATAAAAGAAGTCGGTATAGTCCTGAAAAGATGGCAAAGTTCGGCAAATATGTGCAGCGTTGCATAACATCTGCATACAATTTAAAAATTCAACATATTGCAGATATTTTGTAAACGAAAATAATGATACAGAAATAGATACCGGAAATGAGACTCAATTAACTAAAATTGGTCATAAAATTAGAGATCACATTATGTTGATAATAATTTAATTAAACGTTTCATCAACATTTGAATCATATTTTATTTTAACAAATATATTTTCAATAAAGGACTTGTAATAACATATCTTATATATTGGTATTTATTTATGGATTTTCCTCTTTAAAATATCAAGCTCATGAGTTTTAATCTGCAACTCTACAGCTTTTATTTTCATATCTGCAGCATGTGCCTCTTCTTTTATTTGGAGAGATCTCTCCTTTAGCGCAAGTAGTTTCTCAAATTTATTTTTATTTGCACTTGCGTTACTTCATATGCGCGTAAATTGCATTTTAAAAGAGAAAGCTTTTCACTTTCGACAGTGGGTTTCCCTTTACATGATTTTGTCGCACTGCGAATGGTGGATGGAATCGGATCTTCTCCTTCCTCGCTATCTATAATCATTTCTACCAATTTATTTAATCCTTCTTCGGGCTCTACATTTCCAAAAGATTTTACTACGGTTAACCCTTCTATAGCAACATCTATCCCCGTAGCTTGGAGGAGTTGCTCTTCTGCTGCAGTTAATAGCTTTTCCTCGTACGGACCACCACCAGTCCTTTGTTTTGAGGCATTGTTGAAAGAATTTTTTTTTTATGTTGTGCTTCTGATCAGCAAATACCTATTTTTGGATTTTATTATTATTTTAATCATCTCTTATTTTATTTGTCCTACTTTGCGCCAAGATTTAGCATCTTTCATCGGTGGCCCGGCAGCGTTCAGTTTTAAAGTCAATGCCTCCCATAGCTTATTTGCTGCAACTTTGCCTTGCCCACAATTAGGCAAAATATTTTTTGACACATATTTATTTTGTTTACATTGGTCCTTAAATTATTAGTTATAATTATATTTCATGTTAAATAAACTAAATAAATGAAAAATAACTCACATTTTGCCCTTTAGATTATTTTTAGCGGATATATTCAAATTTTTTTATTTTATTTGTGTTATAACGTTTCTCAAATAGCTAACGAATGAAATTTCGATTCTTTCGTACAAACAAGAAGTCGTTATCGAATGAGAAAATTTCAAGTTTCGAAAGTGCCTATTCGATAGCGACTACAACGATCCGAAAACAAAAATATTCATAAATTTTACTCGTTAACGTGTGCCGCGATTCGGGCCCAGATCTATGATTGAAATTAGGCAGAACCGAATCAAATAGCCGAACAATCAAGAAAAGAAAATGTTCAAATTTTGACATGGTGCAGTGCAAATTAATTTTTGGTGTTGCGTTTTGTGGGCAACTGCCCGTGAGCAACTCCCGTGGGCAACTCCGTGTGGGCAACTGCCTCGTTTTCTTTATTACATTTTCTTAAATACAATATTTTGCTTAAGCCTAGATACAAATATTATCTACAATCCACTTAAGATAGAACATATATAGGACATAAGTTACAAGTGGAAAGATTCATCTTACAATCTATGAGTTACATTTTTGGACCACCTAAGGCGGACAGTATTAGCAAAGGACAATATGGGTGACATATTTATAACAGATATAGAATATGTTCATGTAATATGAACTGGTGGTATTAACTCCCCAGCCTCTAAATTGAAGCGTCCCGATTCAAAGAGATAAAATATGTAAGTACGTTTTATATTATTTTCGACTTCTAATTATTTTTTGATGGAAGTCTTTTTATGTGACATCATTTATTGTATTATTGCCTGAATACATTTCAGCAATTTTTTCTCTTACATTATTGAAGTTATTTATTTAAAATATTAGTACCTCCTTTTTTGGAGTATATTTTTTTATTTTATTGTCGGTATTACCTTCGACTGGCGTCTTAGGATTTTCTAGTCCCAAGTATTTTAAATTTTGTATTTTTATATTCTATTTGGCTTTTCAGCATTCTTTTTTGTTTTACTTTGCCAGTAAAATCTTCGGCTGACGTTGTAGAACTAGTTTGTTCCACAATTTTAAAATATTTTTTTATTTTTAGTATTGCCGGTACTTTCTTCGTCTGGTGTCTTATGACTTTTTTTGTGTCAAGTAATATAAATTTTGTACTTTGATATTTTGATTTATATATGTATATTTATATTTATTTTATATTTTTTATCTTATATTTTTGATTTTATTTTGCCGGTATGAACTTCGGCTGGCGTTGTAGAACATTTTGGTTCGATAATATTTTTGTATAATTATTCTTTTTACTTTGGTGGTATAAATCTTCAGCTGGCGTTTTAGGACCTTTTTGTCCCAAAATAATATATATATATTTTTTTAATAAAATATTGTCGGTAAAATCTTCGGCAGGCTCTTCAGGAGTCTCTGCTCCCAAAGAATGATATTTTTCTTTCCTTTAACTTTATTTTTCAGTTTTTATTTGTTATTTTTTAAATATTTTTGAGTTTCATGAAATAGCATATATAGTAATACTCACAAAAATATACATAGTAAAATTTCTTTTTGCACAAATCTATTGCAATAACTTCCTATTAAAAATATTTAATTGGCATATATTTTGTTGCCTATCTGTATTTAAATATTTGTTTTGATCTTTTCTGGGAAAATATGCTCTTTTATTCTGGAGGGTCTGGTGTTCAGAATCGCAGAATTGAGTTTATATTATAAACCGGAGGGTCCCCCTTGCGGTAGTGAATCGCGGTTTTAAAAATATTTTATTATTTGGCTGGTCGAGCCTTCATTTAAAATTTTTTTAATATTTAATTTGATATAATTTGTATATATTATATTTTTAATTTTTATTTTTAAACACATACAGTTGTGAGTGGCATGATTAATATTTTTATAATACTCACAGTAAACAATTTTTTATACTTAATATTAGTGGGTATATTTCCCATTTTATTAATAAATATAGGCCTTACTTACAACTAATTTTATGTTGTTACTTCTACTGCTGCTGCTATTACTGTTGCTGTTGCTGCTGTTGATACCGTTGCTACTGTTGCGGCTATTGTTGCCTATGCTGCTGCTATTGCTTTTTGAGTAGAATTTTTTGTTATTGTTGTTTTTTTTGTTGTAACGCGTACGTTTGCCTGTTGTTTACCCGTAATCTGTTTAGACTTGGAGCGTTCCATTGGCAATTGGTGGCACAAACACACACTCGAAATTTTTTTTATAATTTTTCTAAGTGGCGCTGAGATTTTTTTTGCTTATATGTCTCTTTTTTGGACTTAGCGTTTTTTCAACCTTTTTTACTTTGTCGTTAATTGCTTAGCGCGTTTCTAATTGCTACCGTACACTTTGGGTAACACGCTAGTATGTTTGTATTTGCCTTTCTCGCGAGTTCGAGATACTTGTTTGCGTTTTTTCAAAAAATTTTTTTTTGTTTTTTTACTTTTCTCCTCAATTGAGGATACTTGATTGCTTTTCAAGCGGTAACACGGGGATTTTTTGTCCCCTTAAATGGTTACCGCAGGATTTTATTATCACATTTTGGTCCACCAGAGATTATTTCATCTCCTGGCAGGATCGCCAATTAATTTTTGGTGTTGAGTTTTGTGGGCAACTGCCCGTGAGCAACTCCCGTGGGCAACTCCGTGTGGGCAACTGCGGGCAACTACCTCGTTTTCGTTATTACATTTTCTTAAATACAATATTTTGCTTAAGCCTAGATACAAATATTAATCTTACATTCTAGGAAGTATATCTACAATCCACTTGAGATAGAACATATGTAGGACATATGTTACAAGTGGAAAGATTCATCTTACAATATATGAGTTACATTTTTGGACCACCTAAGGCGGACAGTATTAGCAAAGGACTATATGGGTTACATATTTATAACAGATATAGAATATGTTCATGTAATATGAACTAGTGGTATTAACTTGCATCATAACATGTGGTTAATCAGGTCTCTTCAAAGCGTGGTCAATTTGGACCATGTTGCCCCTAAGTTGGCGTCTACACACACACACACCAAAATACTCTGAGTGAAACAAATCGTCGTCGTTGTATAAAAAAGACTTTTTACGTTACCTTGTACACTGGGGTCTAGAATATTATACCCAACATCTGGATATATCTACCATATATTTATATATCAATATCATAGTCTTTTTTCTCTAAATTATTAACTTTCAACAAAAATGTAAGAAAAGCCTTTTTAGGTGGTACTTGAGTATTTTTGTAATAATATTGTATAATTCCTTCAAGGGGTGATCCAATGAGAGGCACTTTTTACAATAAGCTTTTTTAGACATACACACCTGAATCGTTCCAAGATTGGGACGACTTACATTTTAACAACGGTTACAAATTGTTCAACTTTCTTACGGAAATTCACGCTTCGCTCAACTTAATCGGTCATATTCTTAAGACCCAACAATCATAATTGGGTAATATTCGATTGAATAGACCACGTCCAACATGACGGAAAGAATACTTGTATATAGCAGCCGTAGATGAGAGTATACATGAAGACCTTGGAGAGTCGATTCGGCGCCGTTCGCAGCAACTCGGACTGAACGATTTTGCTTATTACACGTCGAGATCGTGAATGGAAAGCGTTTTTTTTTTTGTTCCGAAGGGGGAATATTTTATAGATACTGATACTAAGTCGTATGCAGTATGCACGATTCGTACTGCTCGCTAAGGGTTCACCTCATTCGGGGCCACGTCTAATATGTAATATCTTACTATATTGGACTTGCGAAACAGTACGCCTACATACTAAACCCTTAGCTCCGTAATGTTCGGCTTTTCTCAGCTCGTGCAGTATCAGAGCTGTCGTCTTCTCCATGGCATACCATACTCGTCTCCTTTGCAACATATGAGCCACTATGTTATCTGGAGTTACTCGGTCTGCCACTTCAATCTCGAGCAGTAGAAAAATATATGCTCCACATTTTCACTACCGTTCCTACAGAAGGAGCAAGTAACTCCGTTGTCATGACTATACCTATGCAGGTACTCTCTGAAAAATCCGTGTCCTGTCAGAAACCGCGTCATATAAAAGTCTACTTCGCCATGGTTTCGTTCCATCTATTCTAATATATTTCTGATTAATCGGTGCGCCCATCTTCCCTTTGTTGTTGTGTCCCAACGATTTCGCCATTCCACTATGTTTTCTTGTCCTTCCCCTTTTCACTCTGCAATTGTCAGCTTTCTGCCTATAATTTTGCTCGTGTCATAAATCCGCTTCAGTTCTCGAGCCATTATATCTGGCGGCATTATTCCAGATATAATGCCAGCGGCTTCATGAGATACCGTGCGGAAAGCGCTAATAGTTCTAATTGCGCTTAGCCGGAACACTGATTGTGCCATTCTTGCACAACTGTTTTGCATTAGTTCCCATACAGGTGCAGTATACATTAGGATTGACTGGCTAACCTTGGCCAAAAGTGCTCTGCTGCTTTGTTTTGGACCTCCTATATTGGCCATAATTCTGGATAAGGCCGCATTTACACGGGCAGCTTTTTCGCAGACTTTTTCAATGTGGACTTTGTACCTGAGTCTCGCATCGATCATAACACCAAGAAACCTCAGTGCTGATTGTGTTGTAATGCTGTCTTCGTTAATGTTTAGGGAGACATTTTCGAGTTTTGAACTATTTTGCCAGTGTTTTATTTTTGGTATCGTCTCACTACATATTCTCTAAATTTGGTGGAGTTCTTTGGCCACTATGGTTACCGCTGTATCATCGGCGTATCCAATAATTTGTATTTCTTTAGGCAGCAGGAGCCGTAGCATCCCGTTATACAGGACATTTCATAAGAGTGGACCCAGTACGGAACCTTGTGGCACACCACCAGTTACCGTATACTCTTTTTGACCTTCGTCTGTGTTGTAGAGCAGCAGCCTTTCGGACAAAAAGCTCTGTATGATGTTCTGCAAGTATGTTGGTGCTTTTTTCGCCTGTAATGCACGCAGTATTTCGGGCAGTGAGCCGAATTAAATGAGTTTTTTACATCGAGGGTTATGACCGCGCAGTATTCTTTTTTGTCATACATCCATCTTTCTCCTTCTATGGCATTTTGCGCGATACCTGTGAGCTTCTTAATTGCGTAAATAGTTGAGCGTTTTTGCGGAAGCCGTACTGGTTATTTGATAGACTGCAGGCCTCCCATTCTTGGTAGCTTTCTAGTCGGACTCCACTCCAGCATTTTTTCCATTGTTTCGATCATGCATAGAGGGCGGTAAGAGCTAGGTTCCTCTGCTGGTTTGTTTGCCTTCTGCAATAGCACTAGGCGTCGCATTTTCCATATTTTGGGGAAGATCGCTTTTCGTAGGCATCGTGCAAAAAGCTCCACAAATTGTTTTGTTTTGTATTTGACTGCAATCTTCATGACCTTGTTCGAGATAACATGTAGGCCTCGTGCTTTTGAATTGTCGAACCGTTCAGCAGCTTGTAGCACTTCGAGGTCACTCTCTGCTCTGCTTTATCGAGAAGTAAACTTCCACCTTCTTGGCTTTGCTTAGAGAATAGCGTTTCTCCCACACTTTTTAACAAAGAGGGACAGGGCTGAGCTTGCCCCTTGCCCCCTCTTATCTTTCCCATTACTATCTTATACGCCTCGCCCCATGAATTTTCGTCAACTTTGTCGCATAACATATTGAAGCAAGAAGTTTTGCTTTTCGCCTTTATCGCTTTTTGAGGTACCTGCGCTTCTTTTTGAAAATGTCTCTCAGTCTCGAACAATCACTGCTGCCTATGCTACGTTGAAACCTGGCACTCGCTTTTCAGTAAAGCGGTTTCATAATTCCACCAGTATACCGGCTTTTTTTGTGTTGTTTGTTTCCTTTTGGCCATAGCTGCATCGCAGGCTTTGGATATGTGGTCTACCAGCAGTTTGGCCTAGATATCTACGTCAGTATTTTCCTTCAGGTTATCGTCCTGCATAAATTGGAAGAGTTTTTCGTCAAGTGTTTCAATTCTCCACCCTTTGGACAGCACTCTTTGGCGACAAGAGGTTCTACGTAGTCCTTGTGTGGCTTTGCTGATATTTATAAATATAGCTAGGTGATCACTCTGGGTATAGTATATGTTGCACACCCTCCAGTCCGTTGATTAAGTCAAGGTTCTGCTAGCAAAGAATACGTCAATAATAGAGACACACCCATTATTTTCAAAAGTGTTCTTTATTCCTGTATTCAGTATAACAGAGTCTAACATAGCAGTGCCCTTCCTCTTGTATTAGTTTTGCTTCCCCATTCTATCGCCCAGGCATTGAAGTCCCCCGCAATTATGTTTGGTGTAGTTGTGGTTGCATCTTTCACCAGCTCATCAAGTAGTTTTTCATATTCGTCAAGCGGGATACTTGGCGGTATGTAGCAGCTGTAGAAGTAGATCTCATATATTTTCACTCTTGGAACGTTTTGTTTCCACATGTCCATTTTGCCGTCAGTCGTTTTATTTTTATATTGTTCACAAATTATTGCTACGTCAATACTTTATTCATATACCGTTTGCGCCAATAGCTCCTGAGCCGCCTCACAGTGGTTCAGGTTTATTTTCAGGATCTTCACTTTGTATTTTTACTGCACGCTGCTATGTAGATGGGACATTTTCGGCTCCCTATTTGGTATTCAGCGTTCGTTTTCCCACTCTTTTTGCACGCAACGCAAAAGTGTTTATTAGTGCAGGATTTTGCAAAATGAACCTCCTCTCCGCACTTAATACAGCACTTACTCCTATCTTCCAGCTTGCTGCACGCCTTCGCCACATGTCCATATTCGAGACACCTAAAACACTTCTTCAGTTGGGCCTTCTCCCTAATTCTGCAGATTGTCCAGTGATTCTGATCTTTTTGGCTTGTAGTAAATATCTTGCTTCTTGCGCAGGAAGACTTTTCACTGCTATTTGAGTACCCGCGTAGGCCGCTCTGATAGTTTTTACCGCTGCTAAGTTAAAGAGTCCAAGTTCTTTAATTACTGATGGGATTGCTTCTGCTATGTCTTCATTCGTGATGCCATGGTTACCACGATAGCATCAGGTCGAGGGCGTTTTGTCGTGTTTGCATCTCTTTTACTCTTTTTCCTCTGTGTCTTACGCTGGACCGTTACCCAGCCTTCGTCTTTTGCTGGTTTCGCTCCATTATCTTTAGGATAGCTACCTCTGTCCTCGCTTGTCAGGTCGACTACAGTTCTCGCCGATAGCACTTCATGGGCGGTTTTGGTTTTTTTCTCCCCATTTGCTTGCCTTCAAGTGGCCTTTTAGATGTTGTTTCGAAAACTTTTGTCTGGCTTGACATATTTCGTTTTAGTACGGCCAGTTGGGCGTGCTCATCCTTGGCACATGCGTGAAGTTTTGCTATAGAACCAAGTAGCTCCTGCATGGAATTGCTGATGGAGCGCTGCAGTGGGCGCATCATATCAGCTAACTTCTGTATAAATTATCCTAATTCTGCCATGTGGTCTCGTTTACCTAATCTTCCCATTAATGACGGCGTACCTTCCTGCAGCGCCGGAGGTGAAGATTTGGTTCGCGCAGGTCTACCCACCGATAGCACTTTTACAGGCGATCTGGCCAATCGCGAAGCCTTCTTAAATGGATCCATCTCTGGGTAGTCCATATTTTTGTTGCTGCTATTGTTGTTATCGATGTTAATTTTTTCCATTATTTTCTCAATAAATCAGTTTTACCAGCGCATCGTGTGCAGGGAGACGGGCCGAAATAGACAGCAACAGGTGTACTCTCGGAGACTATGCTCCTACCCCAGTTCCCTGAGGCCTGTTCTCCGCTTTGCCGGCCCAGGGGCAACGCAGACTACTATTTCAGTGCCCAATGGACACTTCCTGACCAAGGCCCGAAGTGGCTGGTTCCTGATACACATCGTGGCTAACACTTCGGAAGAGCAAAGCCTGCCAACACCCCCGGTAGCTTAGAGCTCAGCTGAAAAGCGCAACGACCAAAGCGTACAAAATACAGCTTGTGCAAGAACTGAAGCCGCTTGACCTTCCCAAACAACATCGTTTCGCTCTATGGGCTTTTCAAAAATTTCAAGAAGATCCAACGTTTTCGAGCCAAATTTTGTTCAGCAATGAAGCACATTTCTGGCTCAGCGTTTTTATACACAAACAAAATTGCCACATTTGGAACAAAGAGCATCCTAAAGAAATTCAAGATTTGTCATTTCATCCAGGAATGTTTAATGGGCCGGTGGAATCAAAAATCATGCGGTTGAGGACGTACCCGTTATAGCACCATGATAACCGACAATTAGATGCCTGAAATTGATTAGATGCCACATATTGCATCAATCAATGATTTAATGATGACGCCGAATCACGTTTTGGGCCGGTCGATTGCCCACCGATATCCGATGATATCACACCGTTAGACTTTTTCCTGAGGGGATGTGTAAAATCTAAAGTCTATGCAAACAATCCCGCTTCGATTCAGGTCTTGGAGCAAGACACCACCCGTGTCATTCGCCAGTTGATATGCTCGAACAAGCCTTTGAAAATTGGGCTCTACAGATGGACCATCTGAGACGTAGCCGCGGCCAAAATTTGAAAAAGATAATCTTAAAAAAATAAATGTCAAAGAATGTTTTTTCGAATGATAAAAAACATTCTCCATAAAATTTGAGATTTCTGTGTCTTTTTCTTTAAAAAAGTAGGGAAACTCGAAAGGAATCACCCTTTAGAAGCCAAGCTTGAATAACTTGCGTCGTATGCTTTTCAATCCAATGCTTTCCAATACCCAAACTTTGCACATATGCTTCAATATGTTTTTATAGTCATAGAGGTCCATAATACCCTCTTATTCTTATACTTAACGTTCAACTCCAAATGAAGCCATGGTATTCCTTATCATAACGCTTCCGCCTGTATGTTTGACTGTATGCATAAAATTCTTCACTTAAAGCGCAGTATTTGGTTTTCTCGAAGTTCTAGATCAGTCATCGCTTCCAAAAATTTTAGACTTACTTTAATCTGTAAAAAACAGTCGTTTCCAAAACCTTACAACTTTTCGCCAATTGCTAAATCAAAAGGTGAATGTAGTGTTTTTCTAAACTGTATAGATATGCAATGATGTTTGACGATGAATATCTCAAATCTCTTAATCGAAAACGGTGAGTTTTGAAATTTGAAATAAATTTTTCCATTTAGTTATAAAATTCATAAAAAGGGAAAACTGTAAGGCAGAGGATTTTCTCATTCTAATTAAGAGCTCATACTTGGAAAGACTTTTTTAGAGGTGTCTGGTAGTAATATGATCGGAAATTATTCCCTTCGGCAAAGAAAGGTTTAGTACTCTTAAACGCAGTAATATTAACAATGTAGCAACAAGGCTTCGTGATTTTTGTATCCCTCTTGGACAGCTCGGAATGTCGGTTATATGTGATGTCAAGAATGCAAGTTTAGATCAAATGAATCTCGTATTTTAACCTCAGCCTAACGAAAGGTAGACAATGGGAAAATTAGCAAAAAATTTGAAGACTTTTAAATTGAAATTGGTATGACTGTCAGTGACATGAGCAGAATCAAATTTCTGGCGCTGCAAAGTTCAGAATATTGGAAAAGGCTCGTGGTGATAATTTTTTGACGCGAGCTAGGGTTTTTAATTGGTACAAATTATTTAATGAAGGTCTAGACCGCGATGACGCCGAATCACTTCCAGGACGGCAATCAACATCAACTGATGATCAACACGTCTTTAAAATAATAAAACGGGTGCTTCAGAATCGATGATTAACAGTCAGATATTTGACTGGCATCATTGGAATGTCGAAAGGTTCAGTAAAAACCATTTTGAAAGATCATTTGGGGCTTAGAAAGATGGAAGCACGATTGGTTCCAAAATCACTAATTTTTTTCGAAAACAGCATCGCGTTAACGTCTCAGAAACAACGTTTTCTGACTACCAAGATATCAAGGAATACTATTATGTGTAGTTTGCACGAAGCTATTCTTAAAAAAAGGTCGGAATTATGAGCCGACAACTCTTGATTTTTGCACCACGATCTTGCATCGTCACATACTCCGTTGACTCTTCATAAGTGTTTTGCCAAATTTTTTCCCGCTATTGGTAATAAGGTCAAACACTATTTGACTAGCTTTTAGGACACAATCAGTGACAGTCACAGATGTGGGCGCAGATAAAAAACCATTGTGTCCAATTCTACGAATTAGTCCAAATTAACACGGATGCAGTCGCAGTGACGGAAAGTAATCCACGAACCCATTTCTGTCTCTTATGTTGATTTGAAAAGAGACAGTAAGAAATGAATTATAAAAAACCAAGTAACATTTAATTTTTTTTTAATAACAAAATGTCTCTTTAAAAATCCAACAACAAAATAATGGTGAAAACTCAACAATATAGAGTGAATCAATACAGTTTACATACATCTATTTCTATCTAGGACACGTTTATTTGTTTCAAAATTATTACATTTTGTGTTTTTACTATGCCTATTTCAAAAGATGTATATTTTATTTCAAACATTTTTTTCTTTTACACAAATAAACAGAAAATTAAACAAACGCATAAAATGTACTTAAATCATAAAAGTTTAGATACACTAATGATTATTTATATAAATCAAAAGTAATTACAATAATTTTAAATGTATTTATTATTTTAGTCTTCATTATGTTGCAATTATTACCGCCAGATATCGACGCATGCTCCCCACTCAATTTTCATTATTTTTCCGGGTATTTTGACCCACTTAGTCGATAAGGCAGCTTCTCGGCCTATTTTAACGAAATTCGATGTTTTCGAATATGATTTTCCAATAAGTTTCAGATATGTTGATTAGGATTAATGTGTGGAGATTGGGGGGGCAAATGGAGTTGTTTGCAATTGTATAACAATAGATCACGTTCAAGATAATACCTGTGTTTTGGGTCATTATTCTTTTGGAAATAGAAGTGGCTGCTATTAAGACCGAATTTAAGCACCATTGGACGCAAAAATTTTTTTTTTTAATGTTCAAATACATGTGCTTATCGATTTTTTTACTTATAAATTCCAAGTGTCCAACTACAGAAGCAGCCATACATTGCCAAACCATTACATGACCTCCACTGTTTTTTTTACCGATGGCAATAAATGTTTTGCTTGAAGCTCCTCATTGATCTTTCTACACACTTTTTGTGCCCCATCCGAACAAAACATATTAAATTTTAATTCCTCTCTGAACACAATATTTTCCCAAAACGAATACGGTTTGTTTAAATGCAAACGCCGATCTCTTTTTCTTATTAACCTTACTTATGTATGGCTTTCGACGTGCGATTCGTCTATGAACACCAGGACTATTCAACACTCTTTAAGCATTTATTTATTTATGTACATTTCAAAAATGGATAAGCACATGTAACTGAACGTTTTAACAAATAATTTAAAAAGTGGGCTTAAATCTGCTGTTAATAGCAGCAAAATTAATTTCCAACAGCATAACGACCCAAAATCGTATCTTGTACGTATAGGGTTGTTATACAATTGAAAATAACTCCATATGCCCCACAATCACCAGACATTAATACTATTCAACATGTCTGCAACTTATTGGAAATAAATATTCGTATTCAAAAATATCGAATTTCATGAATAGTCTAAAAGCTGCCTTATGAGCTTAGTGGGTCAAAATATCTGGAAATAATACTAGAAATCGAGTATGCGTCGACATCTGGGGGCAATAATTGCAACATAACGAAGTGCAAAAATAATAAATACCCGGTTGTTCCATAGGTTCGGTCGTTCGATACGAGAGGGTGTTGCTAATAGCCCAACATTTTTTTTTTGTTTTGTTGGTACACTCTTAATATGAACGTATGGGAAGTTAAATTTCAATTTGTCAATTCATTCTTTGTTCAAAAAATTTAATGTCGTGCAGAGATAAAATTCATATTAGGTGTAGCACCAAACTAAATTCTCGAACGAATGTTAGAAGTGTTTAATGATTGTTCACCTACAATTAGAATAGTAGAAAGATGTGTTGCTGAATTTAAACGTGGTTGTACAAGCTTTGAAGACAATCCACGTGAATAACGCCCAAAAAGCGCATTTGGAAGATCGTCCATCGACTGAGAGAGATTTAGTAGAAACTCGGCACATCTCATTAGGCAGTGTGAGCCATATTTTAAATAAAATTTTGGGTTTCAGAAAGCTGTGTGCACAATGGGCGCCGTATTCGCTAACAATGAAACAAGAACACATTCTCAGCAACATTTGAAGCGGTTTAAAAAGGATAAAGTGGATTTTGTTCTTCGATTCATCTCTATGGATAAGATGTTGGTCTATCAATATGATCGTGAAACAAAACAAGAGGCTAAAGAGTGGTGTGAACTTGGTGGTTCGTCTCCGAAACGAGTTCGTGCCCGGAAATCGGCCAAATAGGTTATTGCAACAGTTTTTTAGGGATGCGAAAGGAATATTGTTTATGGATTACTTGCAAACTGGAAAAAAAACAATTAATTCTGAACTCGAAAACATGCGTGGCAAGCGTCTTCGTCAAATGAAGAGGTCATAACGACTGTTAAAGCGTATTTTGCAGACCTTCCGGATTCTCACTTCAGGGATGGGATCCACAGATTAGAGGATCGTTGGAGCAAGAGTATTAATGTTCAGGGAGATAATACTGAAGAATAAAGTGTAATTAGAATCACAAAAAAAAAAAACGACACTTACTTTTGATTTATATATATAATCGTTAGTGTATGTAAACTTTTTTATATGATTTAAGCGCATTCTAAGCTTTTGTTTTCATTTCCTTTTATTTGTGTAAAAAAAAATATTTTGATTGCTATATTTATTGTAAAATGTACATCTTTTGAAATAGATATAACACATTTTTTTATTTTTATTAAAATTTTTGAAACAAATAAACGTGCCCTAGATTAACGGAAATAGGTGTGTGTAAACTTTATTGATTCACTGTATATTAGGGTGGGTCGATTCCGGACTATTTTCGATTCGGGATTTCTAATAGTGCGGAAAAATTGCCACTTCCTGATTCCAACGCAACTTTTTGTTTTGAGATCGGCTTGCATCTTCAACCCCAACTCCGGCCTTGAAATTTCGGAAATTCGTCTAAAATCGTGAAATTGTCTACCTAGCGCCTGAAATACGCACCTCATGGCAAAATTTATAAAAAAAAGGTTATTTGCAAGTCATTTGCTACCGAAATGGTATATGTGATCATGGCCGTAGGACGAACCGTTCCCAAGATACGAGCGAAAATGCGGCGCCTCGCAGCGCAAGGTGGATCGGCTTGCGGCCACACTTCTTGAAGTTGATTTCGCCGAGTGCTATCACTCACATTCATTTACCTACGCCAAAGGACACGTTCGGATAGGTCTCCACACAAATATTTTTTCATCGAGTTCCTTCACTATTGTCGGTGATTTCGCCGAGTTCTATCACTTACATTTATTTCCCTGTGCCATACGACACGTTCGTACTGGTCTCCACATAAATATTTTTTCATCGAGTTCCTTCACTCTTGTCGTTGATTTCGCCGAGTGCTATCACTTATATTCTCTCAACAGAACACAGAACTCAAAATGTCTGTATCTAAATTTAAATTTAGGCAGAAATGTCCTGTGCTTGGCATATATCCGTACAATCTCTCTGAGTCCCAGTTACCTACTTACCAGGATGTTTTTTTGTGTAATCAGTTTGAAAGATTTCGTATAGGGCGACTCCGAGGCGACAACTATGAACCTAGGAGAAAAGAAGTTACAGAAATAGTTGCAAAAAAGGTTGAAAATACTTTCAAAAAGTCATCTATTCCGATAGTTTCAAACACCAGAGTTGTACAAATGCTCACCACATATCATAAGAAATTTCTGAATCTTAAACAAATGTTTTTAAGGAACCCAATAGGTTTGAGTTCTAAAAGAGACGACTTTGTCTCTTCTGCTGGAAAATTATTTGACATCGCTGCTTGTAAATGAATTTATTTTTCTTCTTGCACTTGTCCAAAGGAAAGGAAAGTTCCTATCAATGAACAACTATTTCTCTTGGACCAGAGAACCAGAAGAATTGGTCGCATTGGAAGTGTTAATCTACCTGAAACAAAAAAGATTACAAAGAAAAATGAACGTAAAGACGTAAACGGTTTCAAAACGTCATTCAACATCAACACTTACCAGAAAAGTATCAGCTAGAACACGTGACCATTCAGATCAGCCAGACTCTCATACAGACGAGAACAATGTAGGTGCGTCGCGTGCGTGAATTTTCTCTTCCATCCTCTAAAACCAAACAAAACACACTAGTATTAGAACACACTGCTTTATCTGCCCAAAGATTCGGAGTAAGTGATAGAGCAGCGGCCTTGATTGTTTCATCTGCTTTTCTGGATGCCAAACAAGCAGGTTTGATAACAGAGGATTAGGCTAGCTTTGTCACTGACAAATGCAAGATTAGTCGGGCAAAACAACGTGTTGGAGTTAAGCTCCAAAACACCGAAAGTATTGACTCTGTATTTGGGCTGTATTTTGACGGCCGCAAAGACAATACACTTACACAAGTCAGCGAAGGTGAAAAGTACTACCCCGACACTGTCAAAGAGGAACATATTTCTCTTATAGCGGAACCTGGTTGTCATTACTTTGGCCACGTCACCTTCCGGATTAGCTGAGGATGAGACGCAAGCTATATGGCAACATTTACAAGACAATTCAGCTGATGTGGAACATCTAGAAGTTGTCGGTGCTGATGGCACCAACACGAACACAGGTTGGAAAGGTGGAATCATTCGGAAACTAGTAGAAAGAATAGGTAGGCCATTACAGTGGGTTGTTTGTCTTCTACATTTCAACGAACTTCCATTTCGTGCTCTTTTCGAACACATAGATGGTGTCTCAAAGAGTCCAAATACATTCTCTGGCCACATAGATAAACTGCTCCCTGATTGTAAGAAGGTGCCTGTTGTCAAATTTGAAAGTTTTCCATCCTGCCAATTACCTTCTGAAGTTATTAATCCGACCCAACTTAGCACAGACCAAGCTTATCTCTATAAAATATCAGAATCTGTTATTTCCGTTCAATGTTCCTCAGATTTAGCGTCGATGCATCCAGGTAACATGCGAAAATCTCGCTGGTTCACCTGTGCAAATAGAATTCTGAGATTATACATTTCTACTGACAAACCAACAAAGGAAATAAAGATTTTGGTCAAGTACATACTTACAGTTTACTCACCTTTGTGGTTCTCAATAAGATTCAATAGTTCAATCAAAGATGGCTCGCGCCATAGAGATACTTACGTACTAAACTGCGCAAGGTTGTCGATTCATCCATTCATCAGAATGCTTTCTTTGCTCTTCCAGAAAACATCCTTAGTATGATGACTGACGAACGGATAGAAGTCAGAAAGTTGGCCCTTGACCGTCTTCTGGCAGGCAGGGAAGCAGAGTCTGACGCTGTAAATGAAAGTGTTAGATGTAATAAAGTGACAAAGCTGAATTTCAAAGCTAATGATTATTACGATATGATTAACTGGAAGACTATTACCTTGACTGTTCCACCAGTTCTTTGTTCAGTTTCTAACGAAGAACTCATAAAAGGGCTGTCGGGAGACACTGCACGGGTATGGAAATTTAGTGGAATCCCCTCTCACACCGTGTTTGTCGAGAGAACCGTCAAACTGGTGACAGAGGCATCTTCTAAAGTTATTGGCCCCCAATCTCGTGATCGTTTTATACGCTCTACACTGAAATCTAGGCAACAAGTGCCAAAGTTTAGTACAAAATCTGATTTTATCAACAAATTTGACACAGATTCAGACTAAAACAAGCCTGACATATGGTTGGTTGGTTGTGTTGGGCTTGGGAGGAGCCCGAAGAGCAGCCACCTCCACGCGGTGGGTTCTGGGTGACCAAAACAGGTTAGCTGAGAGCTGCAACAATTTTCGCCTTGCGCTGTGGCGCGCCGCCTTTTCGCTCGTATCTCGGGAACGGTTCGTCCTACGGCCATGATCGCATGAACCATTTCGGTAGCAAATGACGTGACAAATACATTTTGCCATGAGATGCGTATTTCAGGTGCTAGGTAAACAATTTCACGATTTTAGGCGAATTTCCGAAATTTCAAGGCCGGAGTTGGAGTTAAAGATGCAATCCGATCTCAAAACAAAAATTTGCATTGGAATCAGGAAGTACTAAGGCAACTTTTCCGCACTATTAGAAATCCCGAATCGAAAAAAGTCCGGAATCGACCCACCCTACTGCATATGTAGTAAGCTGTTTGATTTTGTTCTCAACATGTCTAAAGGGCTAGTTACACATAAACCCACAGCATATTTTCTTTTGCAGTTGTAAGGCTTTGGTAAATACTTCTCAGAACAATAGTCGTTTATCCACAAACCGTATCACATTTTCTGACAGTATCACGGTTTAACGAAAATTTTGTTAGAATTAAAGTCATATGTAAATATGTGTACTGAAAATAGTCATTAAAAGTGTTTTAAATATTATAAGTGGTTTTATTTTTGGAGAAATGCCTGCGTACAGAAACGAACCGAAAAACAATTACTTCCTGCTGCGCTATTTATGTTTTTAATTTGAAATCCTCCTTGAATTATAAAAATATAAAAGTTTTAACTACAATTTTTGGCCGTTTATGGGCAGGACACATTCAGTTAACAGTCGCGTATTTAGCAATTTACTAAAAATATGGGATGGAAACTGCTACAGTACGACATTAATGCTACAGCCGTTTATGAATTAATACATCTGAAAATACTATGACCATACTTGAAAACAAATTATTATCTAGAAAAGTTAAAAATGTTTTTTTCTTTTAAGCGAACATTTCAAATGTACTCACTTATACTAATAGTGGTAAAAACCTATTCTTCACTACCGCCAGTCATCCGTTTGGGTAAGTAAAATCATGTAGAGTATGTATGTGCCGCTGTTAAGCCTGGGAATTTGATTTGGAATGTAGTAACTTATAGTGCCGATCCATCTCTTATACATAATAGAAACAATATATCGTCACCTGGAATGCACAATAATGCATCATCAAAAAATTCGAAATCGAGTGTCATGTTGATTACGCTTCACTACTTCAAATTACGTACATATATTACATATGTTCAACATTTCAGGTTCTGTGCCCAGATATAAACCAGTTTTAATCATATTAAAATTTTTTCACTCAAGTTTCATTTCATTTCGGGTTTCATTCAAGCCACTGTAAATTTCCAAAAATGTTGTTACGTTATTTTGCAATTCGCAAATTGAGTGTCATGCTGATTACGCTTCACTACTTCAAATTACATACGTATATTACATATGGTCAACATTTCAGGTTCTGCGTCCAGATATAAATCAGTTTTAACCATATTAAAACTTTTTCACTTATGTTTCATTTCATTTCGGGTTTCATTCACGCCACTGTAAATTTCCGAAAATGTTGTTACGTTATTTTGCATTTCTGGTGACGATATGTATGTATGTCTTATGTGTATGTAAATAGCATTCTTCTCTATTATATTCAAATCGATATCTGAACTGAAATTTTATTTTAAATTGTTCGAGCAAAGTGCAATGCTCGAAGATGACCAATATTTCGAAGGTAAGTTTGTTAGTTAGTGAGAATGGATAGAAAACAAATAAAAAGGCTATATTATTCCTTACAAAATGTGACGTGCCTTGTCCAGGCTATCCAGGTGCATTCTGTTAAACATGCACAATCGAAATAGACATAGAGGGATGACGTGATTTTGATAGCTCGAAGCTGCCACGGTTTTCAGTAAAGCTTGCCATTTGATTATGTCACGTAGTCTTTATGGTACAAAGCTTGTAAATTGTTAAGATTGTTACGAAAATTCTCGTTCTCATTTTTCATAGAAATTTGTTTTCATTGAAAAATCATCTTCAGATATGAAATCTATTACTAACTTAATGGCTTTGCCAACAAACAAAATTTTCGCTATTAGAGTAAGTCAAATACTATACGCAATTGCTTGCCCAAAAGTTTACAACATCATCGGGCCTTATTTCTTTCGAAATGAGGTAAGAAATGCAGTTACCATCAATGGCGACTACTATTTTTCCTGCAGTTTGATCAAACTAATCAATCAACAACGCGAAAGGAGTTCGAAGACAACATTCAGCGCAACGCTATAATCGAAATTCCAGCCGAAATTCTATAACGAGTCATCGAAAATTGACGTAAACAGATAGATATACGCAAATGAAGCCGTGGTGGCTACTTAGCCTTCAATGACTTAAAACGATTTCCCCGGAGCTGTCCTTTGAGCTTGCTTTATAGCCAGAAGTTACACGGAGTTAAATCAGGAGAATACGATGGTTGCGGCACGATATTGGTTGAAAATTTGGTGAAAAGCCCAAGAAGAAACAATTAGAAGTGCATCTAACCTAGATAACCAAAGAAAACTGTTAACAAATTTTGGTTTTTGACTTGTTTTAACATGTTTTTTTTTTGGCTTCTTCTCACCTTCGGTCGATTTATCCAAGACTCCTCCTTAGCAATAATACGTTCAATGACTTCTTGGAAATCAGAACGCATTGTTTCACAGTCGTTAATGCGCCACTGTTTTGCATTTATCAGAACGTTTTAAAATACGAACTCTATTTATGTTGATTACACCAGCTTAAAATATTCATCTTAACCAAGAAATATAATTAAATCTCGAAGATTTTCAAGGGATTATTTTTTACAATTTCTATACGACGAAGATTAACTCAGCAACAGTGTAACCTTCTTCTTCTTTACTGGCGTAGACACCGCTTACACGATTATAGCCGAGTCAACAACAGCGCGCCAGTCATTTCTTCTCTTCGCTAAGTGGCGCCAATTGGATATTCCAAGCGAAGCCAGGTCCTTCTCCACCTGGTCCTTCCAACAGAGTGGAGGTCTTCCTCTTCCTCTGCTTCCCGCGGCGGGTACTGCGTCGAATACTTTCAGAGCTGGATTTTTTTCATCCATCCGGACAACACGACCTAACCAGCGTAGCCGCTGCCTTTTAATTCGCTGAACTATGTCAATGTCGTCGTATATCTCGTACAGCTCATCGTTTCACCGAATGCGATATTCGCCGGGGCCAATGGCCAAAGGACCATAAATCTTTCGCAGAACCTTTCTCTCGAAACCTCTTAAGTTGACTCATCGGTTGTTCTCATCGTCCAAGCCTCTGCACCATATAGCAGGACGGGAATTATGAGCGACTTATAGAGTTTGGCTTTTGTTCGTCGAGAGAGGACTTTACTTTTCAATTGCCTACTCAGTCCGAAGTAGCACCTGTTGGCAAGAGTAATCCTGCGTTGGATTTCCAGGCTGACATTTTTGGTGGTGTTAATGCTGGTTCCTAAATAGACGAAATTATCTACAACTTCAAAGTTATGACTGTCAACAGTGCCGTGAGAGCCAAGTCGCGAGTGCGACGACTGTTTGTTTGATTACAGGAGACATTTCGTCTTGCCTTCGTTCACTGCCAGACCCATTTGCGTTGCTTCCTTGTTCAGTCTGGAGAAAGTTAAACTAACGGCGCGGGTGTTGAGGCCGATGACATCAATATCATCGGCATACGCCAGCAGCTGTACATTTTTATAAAAGATTGTACCTGCTCGATTGAGTTTTGCAGCTCGAATAATTTTCTCCAGCAGCAGATTGCAGGAGTCGTACGAGAGGGAGTCGCCTTGTCTGAAACCTCGTTTGGTATCGAATGGCTCGGAGAGGTCCTTCCCGATCCTGACGGAGCTTTTGGTGCTGCTCAACATCAGTTTACACAGCCGTATTAGTTTTGCGGGGATACCAAATTCAGACATCGCGGCATAGAGGCAGCTGCTTTTCGTGCTGTCGAAAGCAGCTTTGAAATCGACGAATAGGTGGTGCGTGTCGATTCTCCCTTCACGGGTCTTTTACAAGATTTGGCGCATGGTGAAAATCTGATCGGTTGTTGATTTACCAGGTCTAAAGCCACACTGATAAGGTCCAATCAGTTTGTTGACGGTGGGCTTTAATCTTTCACACAATACGCTCGACAGAACCTTATATGCGATGTTGAGGAGAATAATCCCACGGTAGTTGGCGCAGATTGTGGGGTCTCCTTTTTTATGGATTGGGCATAGCACACTTAAATTCCAATCGTTGGGCATCCTTTTGTCCGACCATACTTTGCAAAGAAGCTGATGCATGCACCTTATCAGCTCTTCGCCGCCGTGTTTGAATAGCTCGGCCGGCAATCCATCGGCCCCTGCCGCTTTGTTGTTTTTCAGGCGGGCAATTGCTATTCGAACTTCTTCATGGTCGGGGAATGGAACGTCGGCTCCATCGTCATTGATTGGGGTATCGGGTTTTCTCCTGGTGTTGTGCGTTCACTGCCATTCAGCAGGCTGGAGACGTGTTCCCTCCATAATTTAAGTATGCCCTGGGCATCGGTGACTAGATCACCTTTGGGTGTTCAACAAGAGTATGCTCCTGTCTTGAAACTTTCTGCAAGCTGCCGCATCTTTTCGTAGAATTTTCGAGCATTACCCCTGTCGGCCAGCTTATCAAGCTCTTCGTACTCACGCATTTCGGCCTCTTTTTTTTCTGTCTTCAAATGCGTCTCGCTTCCCTCTTTAACTCTCGGTATCTATCCCATTCCGCACGTGTTGCGGTCGATCGTAACGTTAGGAGGCAGGTAGCCTGTTTTCTCTCTTCTCTTCCGTCTATCACAACATGATCGATCTGGTTGGTGGTTTTTCGATCCGGAGACTGCCAGGTAGCTTGATGAATCTTCTTATGCTGGAATCTAGTACTACAGATAACCATATTTTGGGCCCCGGCGAAATCGATCAGCCTCAACCCATTTGGGGATGTTTCCTCGTGGAGGCTGAATTTACCGACCGTAGTGCCAAAGATACCTTCTTTGCCCACCCTGGCGTTAAGGTCGCTAAGCACGATTTTGATATCGTGGCGGGGGCATCTCTCATAAGTGCGCTCCAAGCACTCATAAAAGGCATCTTTGGTCACATCGTCCTGCTCTTCCGTCGGGGCGTGGGCGCAAATCAGCGATATGTTGAAGAACCTCGCTTTGATGCGGATTGTGGCTAGACGTTAATTCTACGGAATGAATGATAGTATTCGCCGACGGAGTCTCTCTCCCACCATGAATCCCACGCACACCAAACTTGCGCTCCTTTATATGGCCACTGTAGTAAATGCCACAAGGACTTACTTGTCTCTGTCCTCTTTCCGTCCATCGCATTTCTTGGACGGCGCTGATGTCAGCCTTTATTTTCACGAGGACATCAACCAGATGGGCAGCGGCACCTTCCCAATTAAGGGACCGGACATTCCAGGCGCATGCCCTCAAATCGTAGTCCTTTATTCGTTTGCCATGGTCGTCATCAAAAGGGGGGTCACTTGTCTGAGGCTTGTTGTTTCCTTGCATTGGGGTTGTTTTTTTACGTGGCGGCTCACAAACCCAGCGCACAACCCTAAGTAGGGAATATTTAGCCTTCTCACTTTAGCTCGCCTTCAAACGGATGTTATTAGGCTACCCAGAGGATACTTGGTCAAAGACCGGAAGTCGTGATCTGCTTGAGTCATATGTAAAAGAATCGTTTCTGGCCACTCCCAAGTGAATGGCGATCAGAGAACTTTCCTCACTTGCGTGGACTTCTACACTTGACTTCATCCTCCCAACGTTACGAGTTTTCGAGAGAAATGTTCTGCTGAAGATTTGTGGTCCTTTGCGCGTTAGTCACGAGGAATATAGCATTCGATGGAACGATGAACTGTTACGATATCAGTGATATCTGTACCACACGTCACATCATTACTGTTTAGTATAGGCGTGTCTTTCTGAAATACATGTGTTTTGAGTGGTAAAAAGTTATCAAAGAGAATGCGTTGAGGGCGAACCATGTCCAGGACGGCCGTCAATGTCAACTGAAAGCAAGAAATTGGTGTTTGAAAAATTTATGAGTAGCAGTTATCCTACTACCAGGATATCATGAAGCGGAATGAGTCTTGGATCTATGCTTATGGCCCTCAAACAGACGTGGAAAAGTTGAGCAAAAGCCTAAAATCCAAGTCCAAAAAGGTCAAAAATCAAGTGTTTTGGGTTGTGTTCCATTGTGGGTCATTAACTCTTGGTTTGAGCAAGGAGCTTGGGTCTTGCAGACGCATTACGAGAATGTTTCAACTGGGCCAGAAAGCCAGGACTGTCGGAACGAATGTAAAACTCTTCTAAAGGGCTTTAAGAATTTGGTGCGCAGAACAAAGCGATAATCCTGGAAAAACTTTTGTAGCGGATTCGAAAAGTCCAACGAGGTTGCGAGTCTTAGGAAACTAGTATACAAGAGCACCGCCTCTCCCGGTTTAATTCGAAAAAGTAGCAGAGAGTGGACGGAGGATGAGAAACCTAGACAGTGTACACTTTCCTCGCGGTAACTACGAAGGAAGTAGTGCAGTAAACGTTTCCGAATATACCTTTACGGATAATAAAATTGAATAGGCAATCCACTCCTTCGACTCATACAAATCTCCCGATACGGACGAAATCATTTCAACAATGCTACTGAATGCGCTCTGTCTATGCGTGCCATGACTAAAGGTGATTATTAGGGGGTGCTTGAAGTTCAGCTAAGTGCCACACTCATGGAGAGAAGCTAAGGTAGTTTTCATACCGAAAGCAAGTACCCAACCTACTTAAAAGATTTAGGCCCATAAGCGTAACTTCCTTAATTTTGAAAATAGGAAGGGCAGATCAGAAGGGACTGCACTCCAGGCACTGGTATTTAATATCGAAAGGGCTCTTGAATATAAGGATTACGCTCTTGAAGCATTCATGAACCTTTCTGGAGCGTAAAACAATGTCTCTACGGAACCTGTTATGAACAGTATCGAGTCAATTGATGGTGGTATACAAAGATAAATCAGAAGTCGTTTGACCTCTAGAGTCTAGACGGATAAAAGTAGAATAGAGTGACGCCTGGGAAGTCTGCAGAGGTTCTCCGCAAGTTGGAGCGCCATCTCCGCTTCTATGGGCATTGGTAGTGAATAAGCTGCTACGAAACTTGGTAGGCAAAAACTCTATGATAGTGGTATATGCGGAAGTCATTTCCATCTTAATAACGGGTAGGTGTCTACAGACCATTAGCAGTATTATGACTACCACTCCAAATACAGTCCAGAACTCTCTCTCAAGGACTGCACCAAGTACCCTGGGGTAGGCTTGGACAACAAACTGCTTTGGAAGCATGACTTGAAAAAAGGAGTGAGGAAAGCTAGCTATGCCTTAATTGCGTGTAGGCAGATGCTCGTCACAATCTGGGGGCTCTCTCATGCACAGATGCTACACAGCTATTGTACGACCAATTCTGTTCTACAGAGCAGTAGTATGGAAATCCACCAAGTGGAAGGCAATCGAAAGGATTCAAAAGCTCCCTGCGCTATACATAACAGGAGCTTTATGAATAACTTAAATGATGGCTCTTGATCTGGTACTAAACCTGCTACCTATAGACCTCTTCGCTGAAAACTATAGAACCGTCAGGCATAGCTGGAATCTACTGCCCACAGTTAGGCATTAATCAACCTTTTAAGTTACCGGACCACTGATATTTATTTCAAGCTAAAGTCTTTGCTATTGCGAAAGCCGGGGAACTGGCCTCTATTGCACCTGCAGGCAATTTCGGAGTCAACATCTACGTAGACAGACAAACAGCACTCAATTTCAATTTAGTAACCTTGTACCGCATATCGGCTAGAAGTGGGAAGCACGGCGGCAGTAAAAAGTGTTGCCAGAAGCAAGCAAATTCCTTTTTACTGGATGCCAGGATACAAAGGCGTAGAAGGCAATGAAATATTGGACGAGATTGCCATGAGTGGTCAACATTGGGAAACCAATGCATTTTCTATACAACGATCTCGCCAGAAACATAATAAATAAAATCAATACCCGATGGAGTGAGCTACCTGGGTACAAAACTGCAAAAGTCATGCGCAAAACGGTAGATCGGAAGTAAACAAAATTCCAATTGGGTATCGATAGAAGAGACTAAAATAACATGATGTGAATACTAACTGGTCACCGGCTGGTGGCGACACGCGCCCGCAGGATGAGGCTAACAGAACGAGAAGACTGCATGAAATGTCTAGAGCAGGGCATCAGTTAAACAATGGAGCATCTCTTGTGCACTTGTCCCCAACTACCACGGTATGATACATTGGAGAAGGTATCGATAGTGAGGCCGAAGAGACTGTTAAATTTTCTTGGATTTAGTAACTGAGCTACATCTGGTATCTGGTCTGAAAAGGACCAAACTGGTCTATACGTAGCTTATTGACCTACCATAACAACCTAACCTGCTTGATGAAATGATAAACAATACTGAGCAAAAACAACAAAGTACATGGACTTGGATCAGCGGTTATATTGAACGCAAACCAATCTTTTGACAATCATAAATATTTGCACAGGGGCGGGTATAGGTCCGGAGATATGTTATTTCGCCCACATATGGTCGGTGCCCGCCCACTGCACTATATTGACTACAAAGCCGTTTTGTATCCTTTTTCTGGGTTCAAAATAGAATATCTCTGGAATATATCATCCTCTTTACTGGCGCAGACAAAGCTTACGCGGTTATTGCAAAGTTAACAATAGCGCGACAGTTGTTTCTTCGCAAAATGGCGCCAATTGGAGATTCCAAGCAAAGCCAGGCTATTCCCCACTTGGTCTTTCCAACGGCGTAGAGGTCTTTCTCTTCTTCAATCGACGGGTTCTGCATCGAATACTTTCAGAGCTGGAGTGTTTTCGTCCATTTCAGTCCGAAGTAGTACCAGTTGGCGAGAGTTATTCTGCAATTGATTTCGAGGCTGACATTGTTGTTGCTGTTAATACTGGTTCGAAGTTATGACTGTTAATAGTGACGTGAGAGCCTAGCCGCGTATGCGACAACTGTTTGTTTGATGACAGGAGATATTTCGCCTTGCCCTCATTCATTATCAGACCCATTCGCTTCACTTCCTTATCCATTCTGATGAAAGCAAAACTAACCGCGCGGTTATTGAGGCCAATGAGATCAATATCATCCTTAATGTGTAAAACGTCAACCAGAGGATCGAAACCAAAGCATATTTGTATATAAGTAAGCCCCTAACGTGGAAACGTTGAAGAACTGCAACGTAGTTGTATACCTCATAATTCCTAAATTTACTCGCATATTCTGTACACTTTCTGTGACGAATGCCAGCTCTGAACTCTCTTTTTCGACACTTCGCCGCATGAAAATGTGGCTGAGAATGAACTTTCAAGATAGATTGATCGGCCTGGCATTGCTGCACACGCATCATAACATTGAAATCACTGCAGAAGAAGTTATCGAAAGATTCTTAAAACTTGGCCCGTATCATATTCTTTTGTGAAATTTTTCTATTCAATACATGAACTGACTACAGTATTATACATTACAATAAAGCATGTCACCCCGCATGTCTACGATTTATAATGTACTTTACCAATTTAGGAGGATTTGATATTCGAAGGGCGATTTGAAATTTTTCCACCGTGATATTAAAGATATATTTAATATTATAATCTTCATGTGTCAAGTAAATGTTTGTCTCTCCCAAAAACTATATCTGGATCCGTCCCTGCATATAACTCATACATTGTCCGACATATTCGGCATATGGTTTGTTAGAAAACCAAAATAATTGTATGAAGTATATGGTAGTTAGAGTTGTATCGACCCGATTTTTTCTATTAAATATTATCATGCCACTTACTAAAAAAATGTTCCCTGGGTTTCATAAGGGACTTTACATGCAATCACCAATCATAAGGAGTAAAGTCAGCCGCCGGTTCGAAAAGCCTCATATTAGCTATATGGGGGCTAGGTCGAGTTTTCGCTCCATTTTATTTATTTTTGATACACTGTTCTGAGTAAAACACGCTCTGTGATTTTCGTTGAGATAACTCAAAAGCGGGCGACATATGGAGTATAAAGTTTGCAAATCTTTATATCTTGACTTCTACTGGAAGGTGAAAGGTTCAAATGGAATCTTTACTTTTAAAATTTTTAGTTAAACAAACCATTCCGTCTTATATATCACCAATAAACAAATTTATTTTATTTACTCTTAACAAGTAACATTAAAAAATAATAGACTTACCTTAATGTAATTCTTAGTTTTGGCTGTTGAAGTTTTTGCTTCTGTAGCTGAGTAGCTTAAGATCGCAACGCTTAAACCTCTGTTGTCTTTTATGACTCGGCTAATTCCGCTTGTTTGCGGATTGCGCCCCTCGCGTCGGGTGGGCGGAAGGAGGATAATCGTTGAGTGTTATTATTATTGTTATTAAAAGTAGGTGAAGCGACGCCCATCGTCCTATTTTAACACCGGGTCGTATAAAGCCCTCTCATACCATCTCGGAGGGAAAATTTAATATCTGTGGTGTATTTAGTTATTGATTTATCGCGCTTCTAATAGTTTTTAACTGTATCGTTACATTGGAAGTGGGCGAAGTTATTATACGATTTCATTTTTATCCTGTCAATAAGAGCTCTTATAAGAATTGTTCTGACCAAATTTGGTTCTTTTAGCTTTAGTGGTCTAGGAGATATGTACATTAAACCTATTAGAGGGTGGGGCCACTTTTTAAAAATTTTCTGTCAACTATTGCCCCTGTCTACTTCAATCCTCTCTGTCCAATTAGAGTCTTATATCTCAATTTAGTGGCTACTTATGGTTTTTTATAAGTTTTCAGTTAATGGCGTTTTGTGGGCGTGACAGTGGTCCGATTACGCCCATCTACGAATTCGTAACGCAGTCAGTCAACCCGATTTCAACTTTTCTTGTCATTTTGATAATTTATCCATCCCGATCAGTTTTAGGTGATACGTACAATCGTTAGGTGAAAAGGCTATTATACTTGTTTGTACTTTTTAGCAACAGGTTGCAAAAGTATAAAAATAACGTATGTATCCTGAAAATTTCGCTACATCACCGCTTTTGAAAATTAGGACATCATTAGGTGAGGGATCAGATGCTTACTTAAAAATCTGTTTTTTGTTATCATTATTAAAATTTGAGTTTAGCCACGATAAAGTTGTAAAATAATTTTCTCATGCCTTATTTACGCTAAAAAAATAGCAAACTATGTGACACAACGCGGAAAATTTGTTCATTCACACAATGTTTCATTATGATATTTTTTACACTTTAAAGTCAATGGATAACAACTGTTGTAAAAGATAGCAAAAAGATTAAAGCTCAGAAAAGACGATATCTCTAAAATTTATTAGATTTACCCGACCATTTTCCAATATAATATCTTGAGGCACGTACTGACCAGAATATATCGTTACCTAAAATGCAAAATAACGTAACAATATTTTCGGAAGTTTACGCAGAAAAGAATAGGACACGTTATAAAATAGAAGATGAGTGAAACAAAATTTAAATATTGGTTAACACAGGGTTATATCTGATAGCAGAATCTAGAAATGTTGGACATACATATGTACTCATATGTACTATATCGTCACCTGTAATGCAAAATAACGTAACAACATTTTCGAAAATTTGCAGTGGCATGAATGAAACACGAAATAAAATGAAACTTAAGTGAAACAAAATTTTAATATTGGTTAAAACTGGTTTATATCTGACCGCAGAACCTGAAAATGTTGAACATATGTAATATTATGTACATATGTAATTTGAAGTAGTGAAGCGTAATCAATAAGATACTCAATTTCGAATTTTTTGATGATACTTTGCATTTCAGGTGACGACATGTATGTAATTTGAAGTAGCGGATCGTAATAAATGAAATACTTAATTTCGAGTTTTTTGATCATACGTTATTTTGTATTTTAGGTGACGATATATAGTTCTGAACATATGTATATAGGTTAAAGCAAAAATTTGCCTCCAGATCTTGCAATCTGCATCGGAATACGAACATAAATTTGATTTATTAAATTTATACTACCACAAAAAAGATTTTGGAATTGCTGCTGAGTGGAATTTCTTCGCGACATCCCATTGTAAAAGATCACCTGCCCTTGGGGTGAACAGTGCTGTTAAAAGACTAGCGGTAGAAGCGAGTATTGAAGGAATCACTTACACAATGCTAAAAGTCTTCTCGAATGGGCAGAAAATGCACTTGCGACAATGGATTTCGATTTCTGCTCTCATGTGGATTATGATGCTCATTCCAAAAGCGCCTGAATAAAGCAATGTCAATAAAAAACTCAAGGCAATTCTCTCGACGTAAAATTTTCTCAAATGATGAATCAAGTATTGAAAATATTTATATATATGACATCACACGAATTTCTTAAAATTTAATTAAATTTCTGGTTATTTTATGTCGTATATATTTAGGGGTTTCGTACATATAGTCTAATAAAGTTATACGTTATAACAAACAGAAAAATAGCGTTGAGAATTGTAATTGCGTGAAGTAATTTTTGTAGGATGTTAAAAAAATTGCGTAAAAGTGTAAAAATTAGTGATTTCATAATTATACGATGCATTGCAACAAGTTGTGAGTCCTTTTGTTATTAATATTTATTATAACAATCTTAACGCATTGTGAAACAGTACATATGATTTCTTATACTTAATGTATAATAATAAAAATTATATCTCTAAATATTCAGCAAAAACCAGACAATAAAGTGAAATTATGTTAAACTTTTATAATTCTGTAGAGTCAGACATTCTACTATATATACAGGGATTGCCTGGAAAGCAATAAGACTGAGTTTCTTTCGTCGCTAGACTAGATTCGGTAGAAGACGTTATTAGCTAACGAACGAGCGGCTGTTCAGTTGTCTCCGAGCACCCGGAGAGTTAGGACATACATTTTCGCGCAACGTGTTTCTGTGAGTGGTGCAAGCCGAAAATATAGCGTTCGTTAGAGCAGAGGTACTCGATTTAATTCTGCGACAGAGACGTTTGATATGATAAAGCAGGTTTATCCAGATGCTACTTTAGCAAGAAGTGGTGCGTTTCGGTGGCTTCAGGCCTTTTTGGAGGGCCGGGAAGAGGTCGCTGCTGAAGAAACTCAAACAAAGGGTCAATCGGGTCCGACAAGACATCGCAGCCGATTGAAAGTTGCACCACGCCGCGGCCTTTCTTGTGCACAGCTACCCATCATCCCAACTTTTCCGCGGCTGCCCTACAGCCCCCCGGCCTTTTTTGTTTCGTTGACTGAAAAAGCCGATAAAAGCCAAGCATTTTGAGACGAAAGGGGATCCAATCAGCATGCACCTCGGCTCTCACGGCCATAGTAGGAGACTATTTTGAAAGTTTTTAAAGAATTGTAATGATTGGTTTAATAATTTTTTTAAATCGATTCAGTACTATTACTCTCCGGACGAACAATGTATGTAATAATTGACAATAATTTAATTAACTAGTAATCTTATTACGAGAGCTATTAATTATTTTCCTGTTTCATTTGATTTCTTGCGGCGTAGATATCGCAAGCTCAGCGCGCAATGAGTAAGTAAATTTTTCAATATCTTCGTAATGGCATGAACGAAGAAACATTTTTTTGCGAATTATTGAAGGTGAACGATTTTCACGTTGTGTCACATAGTTTACTATTTTTTACCGTGAATAAGGCAGGCATTTTTTAATTGTTTAAAAAAATGTAAGTAGAATTTTATTATTTAAACAAAGAGTCCGTGAAAAATTATTAATAATATAACACGAATATTTTTCTTCGAGTACACAAAATCATCGATTTATTTGCAGTAATTTATGAGGAAATAATTTTACAACTATATCGTGCCTCAAAATTTAACCTTCAATAACATTAACATATATCACAAGGTATGCGTTGATCCCTCGCCTATTGTGTGCCATATAAGGCAAAACAACGTACATAACATTTACTATTGAAATGTTAAATTTTCCTTGGAAATTGGCATCCAATACTTAATTAACACTGTTTGCTGATAAACACAAGTACTTACATATATATGAATTAGAGTTTATTATTCATCGTAGGTGCCATCTCTTCAGACATACAAAATGGTCCGATCGATCTCGCCTTCAAATACGCTATACACAGCATCAATAAGGACGCAAACTTGCTTCCAGAGACGAAAATGACATTCGATTTACAGCACGTGACCAAGGATGATTCATATCATGCCTGCCAAAAAGGTAGCTCTTATTATCAAATCATATGATTGTATGCACTAGGCCTCGAAATCCTAATAATGTAACGTAGACATCAGAAATAACGGGACTTTGGTTGCCGCACTAATCTATGCGTCAAAAGTGTACGATAACGCGGCGACTTTATATGTTTGTGATATTTTTAAAATATTAGATTAGAACTAATTTCAAACAAAACCATTAACCATATAATTACTGACGGGTAAATATAATTTTCAATATTATTATTTCAATATATATATATATATGGATATATATTTTTTAAGTTTGCGCCCTAATCGAGTCAGGCATACACGCGATTTTTGGACCATTCAACGCTATATTGGGAGTTCATATTCATTCCATATGCGATGCCCTTGATATACCACACATAGAATCACGATTATCACATAAGGTGGCCAATACAGAGTTTTCCATTAATTTATATCCAGCGAAAGAGTACGTTAACTTAGCATTCGAAGATATCATTCGTTACCTGAATTGGACCAAGGCTGGGATACTTTATGAGAAAGATTTTGGTATGATAAAATAGCTTTTAATACATTCATGTATATGCTGTAGGTTAGTTCTCAATATCATTCTGACTCATCTGTCACAACCATACCTTACCTGCACGTTTTCACATATAATTAAAACTTAGAATAGAAATATTGCTTTCATAAATGGGTCCACGACCGCGTATAACTTACATATAACGGACTAGCGGTCCGGTACGTACTTCGCTACGTATAAAGAGATATAATAATAAAATTATATTTTAACATCAAATTCATTTATTCAGACAAAAAAATATTTTAAATCGAAATGGCATATCAGTTGAAATCATAGCTCCTTTCGATTTAGCAGTTAAGATCATAGCTTCAATCACATTGGCAACAGCTTTTGTACTGCCAACAGAAACAATTTCCAAGAGTATAACAACTTTTGTAGCGCCAAAATATGTCATTTGAAATGTCGAATTGTATTGCTGAACTAGTGAATACAAAGGCTCAGGTGGAGTTTTTAATGCTGGAAATCTCATTAGCACAACATATCCCGGGCGTATCCCCTTGAAAGTTAGCCGGATCACAAATTGCGGACATAAATCCAATGTATGCGTACATACTACATATGAGCAATCTGACTGTTATAATTAAAAGCAGCACACATCATTTCTTAAATAGCACGACGTATTCGTGATCACCGTGCAATTTCTGTACAAGTACAAGGTTAACAGATTTATTTAGTGCCGTTTGACCGATTTTATGCAAACTCCACATAAACCACCTACTAAATAGTCAGAACAAAGATTTTGTTTGGATAGTTCAGCCCATTCTAGGGATATAAAATTACAACGAAAAGTGATATTGCTTTATACGTACTTAATTAAGTTGTAATTGACTTTATTGAAACACTGCCGAAATCAAACTACGACTTTTTGTCGTTGCAATGGAAAGCTTATAAACTAATACAATCCAATATCGGGTGGAGTGAGAGATAAAAATAATGTTTAAGTAAAAAGTATAAATAAGATAATGAGAAATAGAGATTATAAAGATTAAGTGTTGGAAAGCGTATGAAATATAATGTATAAAGTGTGGTGAATGTATGGATACATAACATCTCCACCCTCAAGAAATTTGCGTCTCTGCAAATTCTTAAAGTAAAATTTTTAAATAATTTTTAATAAGTTCTTTTAAATTGCATTTTTCATTTTCTTTCTATTTATTGGACTTGGAATTTGTACTTGCGCTTTAATTGCGTTTCATAATATTTAGTTCTTCTTTTGTTTGATTTGTCGATTTAATTGCTTGTATTTGGGTAAATTTTTTTCAATTTCTCAGTTAGTTACTACTTTATCCAAATGATTTGTTCATGGTTCCTTTTTTGATTTAGTTGAACAATCATTTTAATTTTTTCTTCTTCGTATTTTCTAGATAAATTCTGAATTGATTTTTTATCATGATTTTAAATTATAAAATCAATGGGCCTCATTTTTGTTGTTGAATGTATTGTATTATTGTAGAAGTAAAATTTGAAAAGATTGTCACTCAAATCTTCTATCTTATTGCTCAAATCTTCATTTAATGTACAGTGTAAACGATGGATGCCACAGTTAACCGTTTTATGCCATGGGATAGTTACACGAGTCTCAATGTTTCCTTCTTCTAAAAATAACCTTACTGTGCAGTATGCAACGTTTATTATCAAATAAAAGTTCGCAATTTTCCTAAAAATTGTATACGTTGTTTCAAAGTTGCCAAGATTGCAACCCAATTTCTGTCGTTAAGTTTGTAGAACGTTGCGTATTTTGAAAATTTGTCTATTGTTTTGAGATATAGTACATTACGTTTCTGTACGCAAAGCAAATATCTATGTGAACTATGTCGTTGAAATACTTTGGAGGTTCTGTTATAAAGAAGTTCAATTGGATTTCTTTCGTGTTTTGTTATTTTACAAATTGAGCATTAATAATTTCATTTGATTATTATTTCAAATGATTTAGGGTACACAAATTTAATATTTAGTTCAAGAAATATTTGCTGTATACCTCTGTGATTGTTACGAAGGTGCTCGTTTTCTATTATAGTCAGTATTTCATTTTTGTCCGTAATTTCTATTAGTTTTATCTCTGACCTATACAGTTTTAAATCTTTAAATTGCAAATATTGATTATAAATGTCTTCGAATTTAAGAAAAAGCTCATCGTTCTCACAAAAAATACACGTGATATTCTTTTCTATCATTACTTTTCGCACTATTTCTTTTAGATTTGATTTTTCCCTTACAATAATATGTGACTAACATGTTTTGTGTACAATTAAAAAAAAACAAAGTTTCTTTTTCACCACAGCTAAGATAGTTTTGATGCTTGTAATCGTTTACCGATTTTTCCGTTGACCAAGTCTGTACCTGTTCTTCATCGTTATCGTTTAAAGTATTTTCATTATTAAGCACGATTGCGGTTTTGCAGTCCTCATTCTTTATGTATTTGCTTAAGTTATCGGTTACTACATACATACATTATCTTTATTTTATATATGTAGGTTATATCAAAATCATACCCGTTAAGGAAAATTTTCCCTCTTTGCAGTTTCATATTTGATCCTTTGAGAATATTTAACCAGGTCAAAGGTTTATCATCGGTTTGAATTACAAATTTACAACCATACAGATAGGTTTGAAAGTGTTTTACTGACCAAACTACAGCAAGCATGTCTTTTTCTATAGTCGAATAACGAATATCGTGGTCAGCTAAAGTACGTGATGCAAAACAAATTGGATGGCCGCTTTGACTTAGAACTGACTCGATGGCATACTCAGATACGTCAGTTGTTAGTATAAATTTTTATATTGAAATCTGGTGGTTGTAAAGCCGGCTCACTTGTAATTAACTTTTTTAATGTTTCAAAAGCAAGGTCTATTGTGCTAAAGTAGCTATATTTTCCTAATTTGTGAATTATGTATGTTTGTTTAGTTTCCTGTAGTCTATTACTAGTCGCCACCTTTGTGTGCCGCCGTTGTCAATTTTCTTTGGTACGACCCATAAAGGTGAATTATAAGGACTATTGCTCTGAACTATTATATTTTGTTTTAATAACTCATTTATTTGTCTGTCAACTTCAGCACGATGCACGGGGTATCTATAAAGTTTGGTATAAAATGGCAAATCCGTCTTAGTTCTAATCTCATGTTGTATAACACTAGTAAACGGTAAATTAATTCCTTCTTCTTTAAATATGTATCGGTAATCATTCAGTACCTTTTTTAATGTCGCTTCATACCTATAATTTAAATGTTTGCAAATGTGCTATTAAATGAACTAACGCGTAATTCGTTTTGACAACAGAATACCGGCAAATCTTCATTTTTGAAATATTCCTCTACTTCGTATTCTTCTTCTTCACAAAAATCCGTAGTGTCCCATTGTTTGTAACAAGCTTCAGAGTTCTATAATTAACTATAGCGTTTAAGCTAAGCTGTAAATTGTTTCTAATATACCGTCGAAGTAGTCGTGAAAAGGTAATTCGATAAAATCGTCAAAATCCGAATTTTTTTTAAAAAGCGGTACGCTGTCCCGTGTGTTTGTTGAGACATTTCCGTTTAAGACTTTAATATGTATTGATAGAAGGTGACATTGTTTACCATTTCGGATTACAAAGTCTAGGATTTATTATGCTAAATTCAGCACCAGAATCTATAATAAATTTTAGTGTTTTCAATCTCGTGTTTATGACCTGATCGGCAAAGTGAAAATTTTAGTTATTTTGGTTATTTTCGTTCATGCCTATATCCATTGGCTCAAGTGTAGGTTCTCCATGAGAAGAGTTGTTGCCTTTATGAGGATGTTCGAAACGTCTAGTTGTGTGATTGTATTGTGTGCTATGATTCGTTTGTGTGTCTGGTTTGGTTGAAATTGATTGCGATTTTGTCCTGATTGTGTAGAAAAATGTAGTTTAAATTAAAGTTTACCATTATTATTGTAGTATCTTCTCATATTTCTATATTTTAATGTTTGTCCGTCCATTTTTATTGCTGTTATTTTGGGGATTTAATTTGAGACTGTATAATTTAAATAACCGTTTGACTTTTTAATGTCAAAAGCTTCTTTTAGACTTGTTTGGTTTCAACTTAAGATTATGCTTTTTACAGGTTCCAGTAACCCGTATTTAAAAGAGCTTAATGCAATTCTTGCTTTGCTTTCACTGTTAACCCTCTCATGCCCGAATTAAAATGGGCGAGGCTAAAAAATATTTGAGTACAGATATGCTTTAATCGCGACCTGAATATGAACTGACCAAAATTTCCAAGTCCTAGGAGTCCTTGTTTGGGAGTTACAGTTGCCTATAGGCAACATTGGGCAATAGTGAACAATTTTGAAATACAGATAAATTTTGAATAGTATATATGTTTTTATTTGAAAATTTTCGTACATTTAGGTATGAAAAGATACAAAACAATTTTTTTGCGGGTTGCAACATAAATACACCTTACATTTGCTGCACCTTGATCGAGGACATCCAGTTTGACATAGTCTGCAGCGTCCTTTTGAACCCCATTCGACCCAATGTCCCGTTTGGTCATGCTTTTTACTGTTTTCCGGGTTTAGAACATACGCTCTTTTACGGGAGCTTGTAGAGGCAGCTGATGATGATATAGCTGGTGAAGTTGGAGCTGGCCAACTCAAGGAAAGTAACGATGGGCGACCTCTTTTGCGTGGTATAAACGTTATATTTGTTACGTGCATTAGCTCATTTGCGATATCAAGCTGAAAATCGAGCAGTGATATGAATTTCTTTTCACCCGTATTATTTGTTATGTCCCTTCGGTGCAAAAGCCAACTGTTGACTACCGCAGAGTTTATGCACCAGTATACAATTCGCATATACCACTTTTTTGAACGGTGGTTGATTTTATATAGTTCTAGTAACATGTCAGCAAGGTCAACTCCTCCCATATGTCTATTATAGCAATCAACTATACCTGGACGAGGGATAGTCACATATTTTTTTTTTTTTTTCGGCACCATCGTTTACATTCACTCATGGGACTCTCACCTATGTAGTTCGAAAGAAGTTGTACAATCTTGTTATCGTACCACCGACAAATAATTAAATTGTGAGCAATCTCAAATTTGAAGTCACTTGATCCTCGTCCGCTTTTCTTCAACTCCTTTTCGGATTTCAGTTCGCAATTTTTTATCCGGTTTGCTCTCAATGTTCCAACTGCTAAAATTCCTCTTTCTTTCAAAGTAATCATCAAACTAACCGAGGTGAACCAATTGTCAAAAAACAATTTGAAATTTTCATTATTAGGAATTTTTGAAGAAAAAAAAAAATGACTATGTCCGAGGATATCCCTAATCCATATAAGGGGCAAGTTCCCTCGCCAACATAGAGTGCAAAATCACACATAATTCCCTAAGCTCCAGTGTGAGTAGACATTTTGAAACCCCACTTGTGCGGCATTTTTGGCAAATACTGCTTCACACTATTGTGACCTTGCAAATAATAAAAAAATTATAAAATATAAAATGCACAATCTATTTATATACTGTTTATATTACCTTTATAAGCAATAATTTGCTCATCAGTATTTTGATATTCCTCTTGGGGTATTTGATTGTACTTTTCTTTGAGTTTATCTAAAAGTGGACGTACTTTATGTAGTTTGTCGTAATTACTATCTCCTTTTTGAGGTTGTGTAGAATTATCATTGATGTGGAAATATTGCTTAACTTTTTCAAAACGATTTCTTGCAAATGATTCTGTTATCGCTATAAGTCGGAAATTTTGCGCCCATGCCATTCTCATTTGAGTTATTTTCACTGCACCTAGGTACGATAATACACCGATAAATCTCTTTATTTCGTAAGGTTCACATTTCAGTTCAAGTCCACTTGTTTGTATCGCGTAGATATTCGTCTCAGCACAGATCTTTTGAATAATTTTTTCATCAAAAAAGTCGACAAAATATGCAGTGGATCTTTACATTCACCGCAGATGACTTCGTTTTTCCAAGAAGTATCGCAATCATTCATTTCAATACTTCTCCATCTCAAACTATCTAAGTTAATTTTTTCAACTACCTGCGCTGTTTCTTCGTTTATAGTTTCGCTATTTAGTTCTATCCCATCTTCAACAACCTTTTCAGTCAACTCAATATCAATGTCATTTTCATCCGTTTTATGCAGTGTCTGCTGTATTACATTTTCCAAAAAATCGCCCTCATCAATATCTTCATTTTCGCTGTCCATATCAGAATCATTCCAGTCAAAATTGAATCATCTCTTTTACATTCAAACCTTTAGACGTTGTACAAAAGTTGTATTAAAAAAAGGAGGTCTGTATTTTATAATCGTCTATTGCAAAATAGGCCGCGTCTTTATTGTATACCTCCTTAAATATACATTTGGTTAACGGATTGCAGCATCACGCCACATGATACATATGTGCATACATATATTTGTATGCTTACAGTTTACATATTGCAGATTTACATTTACATTCGCTAAGCTAGAGTGAAACTACTAGTCTACGAATACAAGGCTAACAGGAGGACACAATCATATTGATCATTCAGCATTCAGCAATCAGCTGACTGGTATTGGTTTACGACCTTACTAATTATGCACAGGACTGCATTTTACTGAACTAAAATCTTGAACATCCTGCCCGGCTGAACCCTCGCGGTTCAGTAATTCTTCTGTAGGACCTGTTAGGCGGCATAACTTCTGCACCTGTCGCTAACACCGCTGCTTCATAGGAAGTCCATTTGATGAGGTCTGGTTGGTATTGTACTCTGTGGTCACGGTACGTACCAGGCCATCACTGCCCGGATGAACGTCAATCACCCGTCCCATATGCCAAACCGATGGAGGCAAATTTTCACCACGTATAAGAACTACATCTCCACTCTGAACATTGGGTTCCGATCTAGTCCATTTGTTCCGTGTCTGAAGAGTATTTAGATATTCAGATTGCCAGCGGCGCCAAAAATTTTCCAACATTTTCTGGAGGCGTTGCCAATACCGAAGACGATTTTCCGGAGCTTTGGGCAATAGAGGATCTGGACGACAATTGAGTGGTCGTCCGATCAGAAAGTCAACCGGTGTTAGCGCTATCCCTCCTTCAGGATCATCGTAGAGAGCTATCAATGGTCTTGAATTTAGACACGCCTCGATGCGAGTCAGAAGAGTAGACAATTCAGTTTTGATGCTTTTTAGCTGAACGAACTGCTGCCTCCCATAGACCGCCATGATGAGGTGCGGAAGGTGTTATAAACTTCCAACATGTACCTTCAGCTGGCAGATGTTGTTGAGCATGTGCTGTTACCCAAACCTTTAAGTCTTTGTCGATTAGCACCTACAAATTGTGTTCCATTATCACTGTATAATATGGTACAAATACTCTTCTTCTTTACTGGCGTAGACACCGCTTACGCGATTACAGCCGAGTCAACAACAGCGCGCCAGTCGTTTCTTCTCTTCGCTACGTGGCGCTAATTGGATATTCCAAGCGAGGCCAGGTCCTTCTCCACTTGATCCTTCCAACGGAGTGGAGGTCTTCCTCTTCCCCTGTTTCCCCCGGCGGGTACTGCGTCGAATACTTTCAGAGCTGGAGTGATTTCATCCATCCGGACAACATGACGCGTAGTAGCTGTCTTTTAATTCGCTGAACTAAGTCAATGTCGTCCTATATCTCGTACAGCTCATCGTTCCATCGAATGCGATATTCGCCGCAGAACCTTTCTCTCGAAAACTCGCAACGTCGACTCATCCGTTGTTGACATCATCCAAGCCTCTGCACCATATAGCAGGACGACATTATCTGCAACCTCAAAGTTATGACTGTCAACAGTGACGTGAGTGCCAAGTCGCGAGTGCGACGACTGTTTGTTTGATGACAGGAGATATTTCGTCTTGCTCTCGTTCACTGCCAGACCCATTTCTTTTGCTTCCTTGCCCAGTCTGGATAAAGTAGAAGTAACGGCATGGGTGTTGAGGCCGATGATATCAATATCATCGGCATACGCCAGCAGTTGTACACTCCTATAGAAGATGGTACCTTCTCTGTTGAGTTCTGCAGCTCGAACTATTTTCTCCAGAAGCAGGTTGAAAAAGTCGCACGATAGGGAATCGCCTTGTCTGAAACCTCGTTTGGTATCGAACGGCTCGGAGAGGTCCTTTCCGATTCTTACGGCGCTTTTCGTGTTGCTCAATGTCAGTTTACACAGCCGTATTAGTTTTGCGGGGATACCAAATTTAGACATCGCGGCATAAAGGCAGCTGCTTTTCGTGCTGTCGAAAGCAGCTTTGAAATCGACGAAGAGGTGGTGTGTGTCGATTCTCCTTTCACGGGTCTTTTCCAAGATTTGGCGCATCGTGAATATCTGGTCGGTTGTTGATTTGCCAGGTCTAAAGCCACACTGATAAGGTCCAATCAGTTTGTTGACGGGCTTTAATCTTTCACACAATACGCTCGACAGAACCTTATATGCGATGTTGAGGAGAATAATCCCACGGTAGTGGGCGCAGATTGTGGGGTCTCCTTTTTTATGGATTGGGCAAGCACACTTAAATTCCAATAGTTGGGCATCATTTCGTCCGACCATATTTTGCAAAGAAGCTGATGCATGCACTATATCAGCTCTTCGCCGCCGTGTTTGAATAGCTCGGCCGGCAATCCATCGGCCCCTGCCGCTTTGTTGTTTTTCAGGCGGGCAATTGCTATTCGAACTTCCTCATGGACGGGCAATGGAACATCTGCTCCATCGTCATCGATTGAGGTATCGGGTTCGCTTTCTCCTGGTGTTGTGCGTTCACTGCCATTCAGCAGGCTGGAGACGTGTTCCCTCCATAATTTAAGTATGCCCTGGGCATCGGTGACTAGATCACCTTTGGGGGTTCTACAAGGGTATGCTCCGGTCTTGAAACCTTCTGCAAGCTGCCGCATCTTTTCGTAGAATTTTCGAGCATTACCCCTGTCGGCCAGCTTATCAGCCTCTTCGTACTCACGCATTTCGGCCTCTTTCTTTTTCTGGCTACAAATGCGTCTCGCTTCCCTCTTCAACTCTCGGTATCTATCCCATCCCGCACGTGTTGTGGTCGATCGTAATGTTGCGAGGTAGGGAGCCTGTTTTCTCTCCGCTGCGACACGGCACTCCTCGTCATACCAGCTGTTCTTTTGCGCTTTCCGAAAACCAATGGTTTCAGTTGCAGCTGTACGTAAGGAGTTTGAAGTGCCGTCCCACAGTTCCCTTATACCGAGTTGTTGACGAGTGCTCTCAGAGAGCAGGAGTGCAAGCTGAGTAGAAAAACGTTCGGCTGTCTGTTGTGATTGCAGCTTCTCGACGTCGAACCATCCTTGTGTTTGTTGGCGTGCGTTTTTTGCTGCACAGAGGCGGGTGCGAATTTTGGCTGCAACAAGTTAGTGGTCCGAGTCGATATTAGGACCTCGGAGCGCACGCACATCTAAAACACCGGAGACGTGTCTTCCGTCTATCACAACATGATCGATCTGGTTGGTGGTTCTTCGATCCGGAGACAGCCAGGTAGCTTGATGAATCTTCTTATGCTGGAATCTAGTACTACAGATAACCATATATCGGGCCCCGGCGAACTCGATCAGTCTCAACCCATTTGGGGATGTTTCCTCGTGGAGGCTGAATTTACCGACCGTAGTGCCAAAGATACCTTCTTTGCCCACCCTAGTATTGAAGTCGCCAAGCACGATTTTGACATCGTGGCGGGGGCATCTCTCATAAGTGCGCTCCAAGCACTCATAAAAGGCATCTTTGGTCACATCGTCCTTCTCTTCCGTCGGGGCGTGGGTGCAAATCAGCGATATGTTGAAGAACCTCCCCTTGATGCGGATTGTGGCTAGACGTTCATTCTCCGGAGTGAATGATAGTACTCGGCGACGGAGTCTCTCTCCCACCACGAATCCAACACCAAACTTGCGCTCCTTTATATGACCACTGTAGTAAATGTCACAAGGACCTACTCGTCTCTGTCCTTGTCCCGTCCATCGCATTTCTTGGACGGCGGTGATGTCAGCCTTTATCTTTACGAGGACATCTACCAGCTGGGCAGCGGCATCTTCCCAATTAAGGGACCGGACATTCCAGGTGCATGCCCTCAAATCATAGTCCTTATTTCGTTTGCCATGGTCATCATCAAAAGGGGGGTCTCTCATCCGAGGCTGTTTTTTTCTTTTCATTGGGGGTGTTTTTTTACGTGGCGGGTCCCAAACCCAGCGCACAACCCTATGCAGGGGGTGTTTCACCTTCTCACTTTAGCTCGCCTTCAAACGGATGTTCTTAGGCTACCCAGAGGATACTTGGTCAAAGACCGGAAGTCGTGAGCTGATTGAATCATATGTAAAAGAATCGTTTCTGGCCACTCCTAAGTGAATGGCGATCAGAGAACTTTCCTCACTTGCGTGAACTTCTACACATGACTCCATCCTTCTTCTACAGATACCCCGTCGACTAATAAAACGATCGTAAACATCTATAAATGCCTGTGTACTCAAGTCCTCTGCCAGCTCAATGTGAACCGCTCGTGACGCCATACAAATAAATATGGCAGCGTAGGTTTTTGTAGTCGGGGTAGCGCGATGTTTTCCCATACGTACATGGAATGGCCCGCAGTAATCCAAGCCACTACGAGAGAATGGTGGAGCCACTAGTACACGCTCTTTCGGAAGCGAAGCCATTTATTGAAGTTGTATAATTTTAAGATGCCTACGACATGTAGTGCAGGCCCAGATGAAAGACTTTACTTGCGCTCGTGCGCCGATAAGCCAGAAACGCTGTCTAAGGAACTGAAGCATTTGTTGTATTCCACCATGTAAGCAACGTGTATGAGCATCAGCGACTAGTAAATAAGCCAGAGCCCCACGCGGAATTATAATTTGATGTCGCTGATCTTCACTTAAGTCGGAGTTTGTGAGTCGACCACCTACTTTCAGTATGCCGTCTGTATCCAAGAAAGGATTGAGTGCTAAGATTTCATTACGACCTGCAATTCTGGGATGTAATGCAAGAGACTTAATTTCTTGTTTAAAATGATTACCTTGTGCTTGTCGAACATGCAGAAGTAAAGCCCAGTGCTGTTCTGCGACTGAAACTACATCGTTCCTGTAACCACGATATTTGGGTAACCAGCGCCTTAACCAAACAGTGGTGTTAAGTAAACGACTCAATTTACCTAATTTTTCTATGAGAGGTATCCTGTTGTCTTTCGTGGATGTTATAATCCTCTTGTAATTAGCTCTGGAAACGAAGATGGATACCACACGAGATTCAGCAATTGAGTGGTGCTCCTCCTCCTCCGTTAAAGAAGGTAAACTCATTTCCTCCACGCCCTGATGAATCCACGTCGGTCCGGTCCAAAAAAGATGATGATCTGCTAAGACGGCGGGAGATAAGCCTTTGCTTGCACAGTTGGCTGGATTTGATTCCGAGCGAATGTGCTTCCAAGCGTTGATGTCTGAATTGGCTTGGATGTAAGCTACCCGATTGGACACATATTGCTTGAACGTGGATGGTGGTTTGCGTATCTAGCATAGAACAATAGTAGAATCACTCCAATATGTACATGGGGCGTCCTGTAGACTTAAAGCTTGACGTACGTTGTCCATCGCCTTAGTTAGAAGATGAGCACCATACAGTTCGAGGCGTGGTATCGTCACATCCATAATTGGTGCTATCTTCGTCTTCGCTGAAACAAGAGCTGTGCGTGACGTACCACCTTTATCGATCGTTTGAACATATATAACTGCTGCATACGCTTTGCGACTAGCATCGCAAAAGCCGTGTAAATGCACCAAAGAGCCCACTCGTATGCCTAGCCAACGAGGAATACGAAGTCGTGTAACATCCTGCAAAGTGTTGCGGAATATCACCCATGAATTGAGTAGCTCTGGAGAAAGTTCAGCATCCCATGGCAGACCAGCCTTTCATAATTCCTGTATGAATAGTTTGGCCACCACGACTACAGGTGCCAATACCCCAGTTGGATCATATAATTTCGCCACGTCATTCAAAACCTTTCGCTTGGTATGCATTGACGTGTCGTCAACTAAGGCTACCTTGAAGAAGAGCCCGTCGCTCCCTGGATCCCAGTGAAGACCCAATACCTTTGTTGTTGCATTATTCAACTCTAGTTCGGATGCAGAAACTGTTGTACCGGTTATCGCAGATAATACGTGTGTAGAATTGGAATCCCACTTTCCCAATATTAATTGTCCTTGTTTCAAAATAGTCGCTACATATTGATCACGGGTAATAGCAAGTTCATCGCTGTCGACGCTATCCAAATAGTCATCAACGTAGAAATTATAAAGTATGCTATGACGCGCTGCGGCAGCCCGGCTTGGGTCATAGATGACTTCATAATTGTCTTTCGCACATTGACGCAGTGCGCGTATTGCGTTGAATGGACTACAAGCCGTTCCATAAGTTACCGTCTTGAATTCGAACACTTGAAGGGGTTCATTTGGCGATTCACGCCAAAGTATTTGTTGCCATTTACGATGTCGTCTATCTACCAGTATTTGTCGGAACATCTTCTGTATGTCTGCAGTGATGGCTACCTTGCATTTGAGAAAACGGTGAAGGATGTCGACAATATTGGCATGTAGTTGTGGTCCAGAAAACTGTGTATCGTTTAATGATGTCCCATTCGATGTCTTCGCGCAAGCGTTGAAAACTACGCGAAATTTTGTGGTTACCGCATGATGAGGTATGAAGTAACCATTTTCCTTGTTGGTAAAAGCTTGCTTGCTAACCTCCATATGATCGAGAGCAATGCATTCTCGCATAAATGCAATGTACTGCTCACGAAGACATGGGTCGTTCATCAACCGCCGCTCGAGTTGTAGAAACTGGCGGACTGCCGAATGATGAGATTCTCCAAGAGCAGGAGCATCTGGTTGAAATAATATTTGCACCTGGTACCTGCCGTCTGAGGTACGGGTAACTGTATCGTTGAAGATGGTCTCACAATCATCCACGTGTACTTCGGATGATAGAATGGGCTCTTCAATTTCCCAGAAGCTTCTAAGTAACGTGTCTAGCCGTTGTTCGTTGACACATTTCGCAGTAAGAGATGTGTGTAAAGAGGAGTGAGCAGAACTTATGACTGGTCCAAATACTACCCAACCAAGACGAGTGTTTAAAGCGCAAAGTTGCTCTGGAGAACCTTGGATGAAACCTTCCTAAAAAAGACCCGTTAGTACGTTAGCACCAAGTAGCAGATCCACCGGACTTGGGGTGGCAAACGTTGGGTCAGCTAGTGGTAAATCCTTCACATGGCTCCAAGCTTTTGCGCCTATATGCGTATCTGGCTTTATTGAGGTTATTGTCGGCACGACATAAGCCTCGAGTTTGAAGTTAATGTTGTTGTCAAAGGCAGCCTGCATCTGTACTGTTATATGACCTTTACTGTAGACTGCAGCGCTAGAACCAATTCCTTCAATTCGTATCTCCCCTGGACGCCTACGAAGACACATACGTTTTGTAGTAGCATTGGTAATCAGACTCACCTGAGAGCCCAGGTCGCAGAGGGCACGACACGTGAATTGTCTTCCATTGTGATCGATCAGGATGACCTTCGCAGTCGCTTGTACAATGGTCCGGTCTCCATTAATGAGAAATGACCGGACCTTCCTCAAATGTCACTGCTGTCGTGGGTATACCTGTGGCACCTATGTTGAAAGTGTGTCCACGGATATAGTCCGATCGGTTATGTGACTGTTGGTGTCTTCCTCCATAGTCGGTGAATTGTTCGCAACGTTGCCTTTGCAGAGCATCGTATGATGACGATGATGGTACTTTAAGCAATCACGCGATGTACAATCACGAGATCCATGATCACTTCCAAGGCAGTTGAAGCATAACGAAAGCCGCTTATCTGTATTCTGTAAGATTCACGAACCGTTGACACTTGTATATTCGGTGTCCGTTAGCGCAAAGTTGGCAAACAACCGTAACCCCTTTCACTGAATGTAACGACTGAGATGAGTTTACCGTTGCAACGTTAGCCTTAACGGGACGGGTTGGTCTCTGATGAAGAGTTGTTGTACCGTTCGTAGCTCCTTGAGGCAAATTGTTGGCACGCTTCTCAATAAATGTCAAAAAGTCCTGATACATTGGTATGTTGTTCGTCTGAAGGCTCATCCCCCTCTCATACCTGGTGATTGTGGGCAATTTAGGTAGCAGAAGTGGCACGCAAATACTACCTTCTCCAGCGCCACATACACGACGTAGTCGAATACATATTTGTGTGTACAGCAACTCCGTAGCAGCCAAGAAGTCGTCATGTGTGGTCAATTCGCTGGCTTGTGCTGAAAACACCAGATCCGTAAGATATTCCATAAACCTTTCAAAATGCTTGTCCAATTGTCCACGAATCACATCGCACTCAATGCTGTCCGGATCGTAATTAGCTACTTCTGTCATTTTGCTAATGCGCACACTTGCGGCATGCGCTGAAGTACGTAGATTCAAACTAGCCATCATAAAAACCTTGACATTAAAACGGGATCGAAAAGCTCCTCACAGGAGGCACCAAAAAAGTTGTACAAAAGTTGTATTAAAAAAAGCACGTCTGTATTTTATAATCGTCTATTGCAAAATAGGCCGCAACTTTATTGTATACCTCCTTAAATATACATTTGGTTAACGGATTGTATGATGATACATATGTGCATAAATATATATGTATGCCTACAGTTTACATATTGCAGATTTACATTTACATTCGCTAAGCTAAAGTGAAACTACTAGTCTACGAATACAAGGCTAAAAGGAGGACACAATCATATTGATCATTCAGCATTCAGCAATGAGCTGACTGGTATTGGTTTGCGACCTTACTAATTATGCACAGGACTGCATTTTACTGAACTTAAATCTTGAACAGACGTCATTGCTGGTAAAGAAAATACACTTACATAGAATTAGCATGTAATAGACCAATGTTGCCTATATGCAATGTCGTGTTTGACAAAATACTGAGGTCAAACTTGTATTAATTTGTTACCTATTTTTGTTTTATTGTAATCTCTTACCTGTATTTAGTGATAAAACTTACTTATAACACAAGAACTGTTTTATTTTTTAAATTATTATTTATTTTTTGGAACGAAGTTCCTTATGGCAGGCTTGGAGAAGATAGGGATTTTTCTGCGAGAGCTAACTGAAAAAAAAGTGATAGTAAAAACCGTAAGAAATAACCCGTAAGAAAAAGACTGTAAGATCGCTAGTTATAGCCTGCTTTTAGGTCTTGCAAAATAATTAGGCATGAAAATCTGTAACATTATTGTGTATGCAAATTAGTTTTGAGTGAAGTGCGGAACACATAGAGCGCGACAGACTGCATACTACATCTATCAAATATTAAAATACAGACGTTCTTATGGACACTGTTATTTTGACAGCTGCATGACTACACGACTGCAGGCCGACAGTTGTCGTTCCCGCTAACTTGAATATTTCCTATATTTGCCGACGGCAGTAGGACGACAGTAGAGTTGACAGTAGAATGGAAGATAGAAAGGAGGTAGAGTGGTGATGTCACTAATATGTAAAATGTAAAATTATTCACAGGTCTAACAAACTTGACGTTATTTCACAAATAAAAGCATAAAATAGCTCTATTATAGCTCTATTATATCATTTGTAATAACAATTGATAATTTAAAACAAAAAAATATTTACCAATTTTTACTTATTTTTTGCATTAAAAAAATTTCACTTTGACAAAATATTAAAACTTCATTGAAGTGAAAGGTATTAGTCAGCGAACGTATATTTATAGAGAAGGTCCAACAACGGACAAGCGTGTAAACTGTCAAAAGCTAACAAAATGCGATGAGCGTGTTTCACCACGCTAGCTCAGAAGGAGAAATGTTAACAGTGGCACGTGAACAGAGCTGAGCATTTAATGAAAATTATGCTCAGAAATATACATTGCTATTACAGACGTATGTTGGCCTTTTGCTTTATATTTTTATACGTTTACATGCAATCATATCAATTGATATGAATATCATTTTGCGAGTTTTTGTGAATTCATGCAAAATTGATAATATTGTAATGAAATTATGCTATTTTCAATGTAATATTTGTAGTTAACGTGCAAATAAAAGCTACGTTTTAAATATTTCTTATCTTTGATAATATAATATAATATGCTATATACATACATATATGATATATTATCGTAATATCCTAAAAACATAATATATGGCAATAATAATATATGTAAAGTCCACCTCTTATCATTTAAAACTTTCATACGCATCTATCCTGCAGATATGTATGCAAGTGCAAATGAATTTCAAATCAAGATATTATCATTTATCAGTAATATAAAAAGCGCGCGCTTCTCAATATTTATGTACGTACACTCATATGTATGTATGTATGTATGTGCGTATGGCATTCTCACACAAATAATATACATACACATCATACATATTTATACGTGTTCAATATATGTATGTGTTCACATGTAAACATATTACCCACAAAAACTACAAATGTACAAAAACAACAATCGTCACAAATAGCATCATGCATTGTGTCTCTGCACATGCTCATATCATAATCTTATATCTGATCATAAATATAATTGCATGTATACGCATGTGCGCGTTCAGAAATTCAAATCATGGTTTTATCGCTTATCAATATATTATATGTATGTGCGCGCATTGATCTGCATGTTCATACATTCATATACACTTATATGTACATATATTTGTATACACTTCCGAACGAATAATGCACAAGCATACAAATATACATATGCGTACACATGTGAATATGTCACCAACAAAAAATTGAAGCATTGTTCTACAAAAACAACAATTGTCTAAATAGCAGAAGCATCACAAGTCAATATGGCAGCCGAATTGGCGAAGCCCAAATGTCGTAAATTTTACAACAAAAACGATTTCATTCAGAAACGCAGGCGCATATGCCAGAAGCGACCTCGCTTCATTCATATAAATAGACGCCATAACATCTCCCCGAGCATGCCTTTGCCTAGAAGCGTTTTTTCGCGACGATGGCAAAAGCTAAAAATCATAAATTGAACAACTTTCTGATGATTCTTCACAGAAAGAAGTGACAAAAGTGGCAATATAGCTCTTGTCGATTTACAATATTTGTCAATTCTAAAATAAGTATTTTTCCGTGGCTCGCAAAAATTTGCGTCGATATGTATGCAAGCTCATACATATGTATACATAATTACGCTACCTTGTAGGCGATGCTGTTCCAGCAGTAAGGAAAGCGGTAACAATCGGCGATCCATTGTTTATTTCTTACATGCATAACCAAACCATAATTAGGACAACGTAATATGAGTGTCAATGGTGGTGCTGCTGGTAAGCGTTTAAAACGCCGCGGTGAGCATGCGGGTTCGAATCTCGACAGAATTTGTTTTTAATTTTTGCCTTTTATTTTATGGCAAAAGCTAAAAATCATAAATTTATCATCTTCTGGTGTTTGTTCTAAGAAAGAAGTGAGAAAAGTGACAACATAGGAGTTGTCGATTTATAATATTTGTCTAAAATATTTTTCCGTGACAAAAATCTGCGTCGATATGTATGCAAGCTCAGACACAAACATACATATCTACGATTGTTTGTATGCGATGCTGTTTCAGCGCCAAGGTAAGCAGTTGCAATTGGCGATCGTTCGTTTGTGTTTTCGGCACAGCTTGGATTTTCTACCAACAACACAATGTTGTGACGCGTCAGTCTTTCGAAATTACACTCGGAATTTGGGCTCTCTATCGAATTTGGGCTCTCTAGCTGGGCTCTAAGCTACCGGGGGGGTCGGCAGGTCGCGGATAGCCGGACGGCCTGTAGTAGCAGGTTAGTTGCGAAATAAGTTTAAACGAATAAGCAATCCCCGACGATGAGCGACAGGAATGGAGGATGCGGAATAAAAACTAGCAGATCCGTTGAAGCTCCTGTGACGGTGGCGAACCGACACCGCCTCTTAGAAATATGTGTCTCCCTCACCATGCATATGCGTGTTGAGTAATAAAAAACCCAGGCGCGACGGACCCATAGTGGGCGGCTCCCTGGTCAGCGTCTGTTCACCAGGTTAGGTGCGGCTGTTAAAAGAACTAAAGTTGACCGGTACACAACGTGGCGCACTGGGAGTCCCTCGAAACCTTAACAACGACTTCTCGGTTGCTATTGTGAAAAGGGTGATGTGAGCTTGCTCTGCCGAGGTGTTAGCCACGTTGTTTGCCTGTAACCAGCCCCTTCGGGCTCTGGTCAAGAAGTGTGCATTGGGCGTAGGATTAGTAGCCTGCGTTGGCCCGGGCGAGCGCTGGTCCGTCCGTGTTTTCCGGGACTGGTTAAGCGAAGGACAGGCCTCAGGGAACTGGGGTAGGTGCAAAGACGCCGAGGGTATACCCGTTCCTGTCTATTTCGGCCCGCCCCCCTGCACACGATGCGCTGGTAAAACTAAACAGAAGACAATGAATAATTTTTCGAGAAATAATACAAATAATACAACCAACGCTACGAGCAGGAGTGATAACAGTAGCAACATCTATGCCGCTCTGATGGGTAGCGGACATAAAGTTAAAAATAATGGAGTTAGCAGGGAGCTAGATATAAGCTCCTCTCAGAGAACACCAAGTACGGATATAGATCCCTTTAAACGCGCACCGAGGCTAGGTAGATCGCCCACAAACGCGCTGTGTGTTGAAAAGCCGGCGAGGGCAAGATCGTCACCACCAGCCTTTCAAGATAGCACACCACAGGCTAAGCAAACACTCTCATGTGTAGACTACATGAGAGAACTAGGAGAAGAGATCAAGAAGTTAACGGAAATGATGGGTCCACCACAGCGGACCATCAACAATAACATAAGGGACCTCCTTAGTAACATAGGAGTACTTTATGGAAAAGCCCAGAGTGAGCACACAAAATTGAAAGAAAGGAGAAACTTTTTGAATATGCCCCCGACCACGGAGGTAACACCAAAAAGACCCCGTGATGAAAAGCAGGCCAAAAGACAGACTCCACCGAAGAGAAACAAACCCACTCATGCAGAGGAGTCAAGGCAACCTAAAGAGGGGAAAACAGATAAGCCTTCCGTAGGTGCTCCAAAGGATGACTGGATCGAGGTTAAACGGATGAAGAGGACGACATATAAGCATCCGCGACGACCTGATGCCATCATAATTGCGCGAACAGGGGATATGACCTACAGCGACATTCTCAGGGCAGTTAAGAAAGAAGATGCTCTCCAGAAGCTGGGTGAAAATGTAACCCGAATTAGAAAGACGGCCAAAGGCGAAATGCTGCTAGAGTTAAAATAGCAAAAGGAAAATACAAGCGACTTCACAAACGAGATAGGTAAAGTTCTGGGGAACCAGGCAAAAATTAAAGCACTTACACACGAAACAACGATAGAGATTCGAGACCTAGATGAAATAACCTCTGAAGACGACATCTGCAGTGCTATATGTGCACAAATAAAGGAGCTAGACAACATTGATAACGCATCAGTAAAAAGCATCAGAGCGGCATATGCGGGCACGCAAACAGCCGTGCTAAGCCTCCCTGCTCACCAGGCGAGATTCCTACTTGACGCGAGGAAAATTAAAATAGGATGGGTTGTTTGCCGGATTAGGGAGAGACCGACCCTTAAGAAGTGCTATAGGTGCTTGGAATACGGACACCAAGCGAAAAGTTGTAGCAACCCAGCTGACAGAAGCCAGTGCTGCCTTAAATGTGGAGAAAAGGGGCACTTTGCGAAGGCATGCGATAAAAAACCATCCTGCGACGCGTGTAAAAAAAATGGTCGAGAGAGCACAGACCACCAAATTGGAAGCAAAAAATGTCATATGTACATTGAAGCGTGCAAAAAAGCGAAAACATGAGAGTCTTGCAACTTAACCTCAACCACTGCGAAGCAGCGCAAGAGTTACTTACGCAAACGGTGATTGAGCAAAAAGTGGACATAGCTATACTAAGCGAGCAGTACAGAAATCTGGGCACTGAAAATTGGAGCTCCGACCAAACAAAAAAAGCTGCCGTGTGGGCCTGCGGGTGCAAGCCATTCCAAAGCAAGCCACTATCAGGTCAAGCCTACTACACACGTGCAAAAATCTGTGGCATAAACTTTTACAGCTGCTACATACCACCGAGCGTCCAACAAAACGAATACGAAAGAATTCTAGATAATCTAGTACGAGACATCGCAAATACAACAACGAACATTGTGGCAGGAGACTTCAATGCGTGGGCAATAGAATGGGGCAGCACCCACACAAATAGGAGAGGAGATGCGCTCCTAAAGGCGTTCTCAACACTTGACATCGTGCTTTTAAATACAGGCAACAAGAACACATTCGAAAAGAACGGACGCGGTTCCATAATTGACATAACCTTTGCCAGTAGCTCCTTGGTGCGGAAGATTAACTGGCAGGTAAGCGACATATACACGCACAGTGACCACCTGGCCCTCTTGATAGAAATAGACAACCCCACGCCGGCAAAAGAATTCTTTCCACCAAGGAAAGCCCAATCCAGAGGCTGGAAAGTCGACACGCTTGATGAAGACGTATTCAAGCTGATATTAGATAGCAACCCGAACAACGCTGCTGCGGAAACGGAACAACAGGCGGAAGACTTAATACGACACATCAGCAAGGCATGTGACGCCGCTATGTGCAGGAAAAGGCAAGGCACGCACAGAAAATCTGTATACTGGTGGAATGACGAAATTGAAGTCCTACGAAGCGAATGTCACAAAGCAAGGCGTCTATGTCAAAGAAGGCGACAATCGACGAATTACGCAGTGCTACAGGAATGCTTTAAGAGGAAGCGAAATGACCTCAAAAAAGCTATCAAAGGAAGAAAGGCCTCCTGCTTCAAAGAGCTGTGCAATAAACTTGACGAAAATCCATGGGGCGATGCCTACAGGATAGTGATGACAAAAGTCCGGGGCCACAAAGGCCAAGCCCCAACCTGTCCCAAACTACTAAAGACTGTAGTAGAAACCCTCTTTCCCGCGCAACCGGCAGAGGAATATCGTTTAGAAGAAAACGGAACGGTACCTACACCAATCACTGACAAAGAGGTTTTAGAGGCAGCAGAAAGGTTCGCCAATAACAAGGCATCAGGACTGGACGGCATACCTAACAAGGCCCTAAAGATAGCTATTAAACACAAGACCGACCCGTTCACAAGGCTGTTCGCAAAGTGCCTGCGAGAGGGCTTATTTCCAAAAATTTGGAAAATACAACGTCTGGTGCTAATACAAAAACCAAACAAACCGCCTGGAGAACCAAACTCGTACCGACCACTGTGCATGCTAGACACAGTGGGGAAAATACTAGAACGTATAATAAGCGTACGACTGGAGCAACATCTCGAAAAAGAGCAACCGGGACTGGCCGATAATCAATATGGATTTCGCAGACACAGGTCAACAATTGACGCGATTAAAAAACTTACGGACGTCGCGAGTAAAGCTATAGAAGGAACCAGATGGATGTATGGCTCCAAAGAGTATTGTGCGGTAGTCACATTCGATGTTAAGAATGCCTTTAATTCAGCCTACTGGCCGCATATAATAAGAGCTCTTCAGCTAAAGAAAGCACCACCCTATCTGTTGAAGATCATCTCCAGGGTCCTCATATACGACACAGACGAAGGACCACAACGCTATAGGGTGACGGGCGGGGTCCCACAAGGCTCAGTCCTAGGCCCACTTCTGTGGAATATTTTATATGATGGAGTGCTGCGCCTCCCATTACCCAAGCAGGTGCAAATAATCGGATACGCGGATGACATCGCGGTGACTGTGGTAGCGAAGGAAATTCACGAAATAGAGCGTCTGTGCAATCATGCAGCGGAAAAAATCAAAGAATGGCTTATGATAACAAAGCTTCAACTAGCTGGCCAAAAGACGGAAGCAGTACTAATCACAAGCAGGAAGAAACTAGAGGTAGCCACTCTCAATATTGACGGATATAACATTACCACACAGCAATCCTTGAGATATCTAGGAGTAATGATAGACTCGAGGCTAAGATACAAGACGCATATAGACAAAGCCTGTGAAAAAGCATCTAGGGTGACGGCGGCGCTAACGAGGATAATGGCTAACATTGGTGGACCAAGCCAGAATAGACGAGTCCTCCTAGCCAAAGTGAGTCAGTCTATACTTATGTATGCTGCACCCATATGGGGGATAGCACTGCAGCAGAAAACATACGCAGAAAAGGCGAAATCAATAGTACGACTGAATGCAATCAGAGTTGCATGTGCCTACCGCACTGTATCACACCAGGCGGCTGGAGTCATATCAGGCCTCATGCCACCAGACATAATGGCCATGGAAATAAAGCGGGTATTCGACAAAACGAAAAGCACTGGCGATCGCTTAACGAACGAAGAGCGGAAACAGGAAAGACAAAGGAGCCTAAACGAATGGCAGAAACGATGGGACGAAGCAACTACGGGGAGATGGACGCACAGGCTTATTAGAAGCATACAACCATGGATAGAACGGAAACACGGGGAAACTGATTTTTACCTCACCCAGTTTTTAACAGGTCATGGATGCTATAGAGATTACCTATACAAATACGGACATGACGACGAAACAAATTGCTCCTTCTGCAGCAACAGCAATGAAAATGCACTTCATATCTTCTTTTTGTGCCCAAAATACGAAAAGGAAACACTAGAAATAGAGAGTGTGATAAACGATCGCGTGACCCCGGAGAATATAGTGGCTTACATGATCGAATCGAAGGTGGTCTGGAACAGAATGAGAGCGTGGGCAGCTATAGCTATGCAAGAGTTAAGAAAGAAAGAGTGGCAACGCAGCGACAACAGAAGGATGAATCGGAATTAGAGCGAAAATGTGTGAATGAAGAGCCGATTGGCTAAGCTTGGTCCCACGATTTTTTAAGAGCTTGATAACTTTTTTAAAAAAAAAAACGCATAAAATTTGCAAAATCTCATCGGTTCTTTATTTGAAACGTTAGATTGGTTCATGACATTTACTTTTTGAAGATAATTTCATTTAAATGTTGACCGCGGCTGCGTCTTAGGTGGTCCATTCGGAAAGTCCAATTTTGGGCAACTTTTTCGAGCATTTCGGCCGGAATAGCCCGAATTTCTTCGGAAATGTTGTCTTCCAAAGCTGGAATAGTTGCTGGCTTATTTCTGTAGACTTTAGACTTGACGTAGCCCCACAAAAAATAGTCTAAAGGCGTTAAATCGCATGATCTTGGTGGCCAACTTACGGGTCCATTTCTTGAGATGAATTGTTGTCCGAAGTTTTCCCTCAAAATGGCCATAGAATCGCGAGCTGTGTGGCATGTAGCGCCATCTTGTTGAAACCACATGTCAACCAAGTTCAGTTCTTCCATTTTTGGCAACAAAAAGTTTGTTAGCATCGAACGATAGCGATCGCCATTCACCGTAACGTTGCGTCCAACAGCATCTTGAAAAAATACGGTCCAATGATTCCACCAGCGTACAAACCACACCAAACAGTGCATTTTTCGGGATGCATGGGCAGTTCTTGAACGGCTTCTGGTTGCTCTTCACCCCAAATGCGGCAATTTTGCTTATTTACGTAGCCATTCAACCAGAAATGAGCCTCATCGCTCATCGGACACGGACGCGAAACACATTTCGAACCGAACACTGATTTTGGTAATAAAATTCAATGATTTGCAAGCGTTGCTCGTTAGTAAGTCTATTCATGATGAAATGTCAAAGCATACTGAGCATCTTTCTCTTTGACACCATGTCTGACATCCCACGTGATCTGTCAAATACTACAGCATGAAAATCCTAACCTCAAAAAAATCACCCTTTACAAGCAAAGACGACGGAGTTCAGGGTTTAGTACGTAGGCGTATTGTGTCGCAAGTCCAGCTTGGGCGTGCGGCCAATACGAATCGTGCATATCGTCCGAAAAAATGACGATATCTTTGAAGATTCCCCCTCCGAAAACAAAAAACAAAAAAAAAAAAAGTCTTTCGATACATTGACTCTTTGACATGAAAGCAAAAAAATATGAGCTTCGCCATTGGTTGTCTGCGTCAACGGAAATTTCGCATGAAGCATTGAATGTACATATTTACATACATTTGTTGCATGTAGACAAATGTACAAACATTATGCGTATGGTATAATAATTAAATATGCATGGGCAAATGTGCGACCGCTTGGTCTTTTAACATGATATCGAAAAGTTGATTGACCAAAGCAAATATTTATTTAAGTATACAAATATACATATGTACATATGTAAGTCGTACCAAACGTATATAAAATGCATATTTACGTAGTAATACAAATTTTATTGAATTATACATTTGCAAAGATTTTATGGAATTCATCATAAAATAGCTCAATTTTAAAATATGTATATATTTACATACATACTTATGTGCTTTCATAACAAATATATGTATGTATAGCGATCTATAAATTATATGCAGCATCGTTTGCGCATAGTAAAAAAGGGAGTCTGTAAGCGTACATTCCTTAACATTGGAATTATCATTATTTTTCTCATTTAACACTGAAAATGCTCAACTCTGCTATTTTCGTGTCCCCTGGTGTTAAGTGGTGAAACACGCTAATAATTTTCTGTGGTGAAACACGCTCATCCAAAACAGTAAATATCCCAAAATTGATATATCCCTCAATTTGGCAACGCGGTGGACCTTCTCTATAAATATACGTTCTCTGGTATTGGTATGGCCACAACGATATTGTGTACATGCAAAATGGACAGCTGTGTTGTCTTGTGTACATGCCGGCCATGCTGTCGCAGTCATTGTGTTCATCACTTGAGAATTGTGCTTGCGCTAAATACGTTTATGGGGAGTTGAATTGTTGCATATTTTTTGCAAAATAATTAGGCATGAAAATCTGTAACATTATTGTGTATGCAAATTAGTTTTGAGTAAAGTGCGGAACACATAGAGCGCGGCAGACTGCAAACTACATCTGTCAAATATTAAAATACAGACGTTCTTATGGACACTGTTATTTTGACAGCTGCACGACTACACGACTGCAGGCCGACAGTTGTCGTTCCCGCTAACTTGAATATCTTTCCTATATTTGCCAACGGCAGTAGGACGACAGTAAAGTTGACAGTAGAATGGAAGATAGAAAGAGGAGGTAGAGTGGTGATGCCACTAATATGTAGAATGAAAAATTATTTACAGCTCTAACAAACTTGACGTTATTTTACAAATAAAAGCATAAAATAGCTCTATTATAGCTCTTTTATATCACTTGTAATAACAATTGATAATTTAAAACAAAAAAATATTTACCAATTTTTATTTAGATATAATTTGAATTATTTTTTTATTTTACGTAATTCATTATTTCTTAAAATACTACATTTTCTTAATACTTATCTGTACTTAAATAAAAACTAATCAGCGAAATTTGAGAGAAAAATAAGGACAACCTACATAAAATAAAATTAAGCACATTTTTTTTTGCAAATTGTATCGATTCTATATTATCCGAAGGAACTTCGTTCCTGCCTGGTGTTCCACGACAGCACATTTCTTGTTTTTTTTTTTTAATTTGTGATCACGTGTAGACACAGAGACAATAAGCTCGCAATTGAACAAAAACAAGATTTTTTCGTTGATACTTGGTATATACATACACAAAACCTTAATCTACTGCACAAAAAAATCCGTTATCGAAAATATTAATAATAACGGGAGTTATAAGAGCATAAGTACAATGTTGCTTATAGGCAGCGTCGGGCATGAGAGGGTTAACTTCGGCAAGTTTGTTTTCATTACAAAAAAAAAAAACAGTGCATTCTTCAAACGACATAGAAGTGTTGCCAATTTAGTATTTAGGTCCTCAGTTTAAGAGTCACAACGACATGCCCTTATCTTGGCGACTAGTTCTCCAACAGAATTTTTTTCGCCATGAATGTCAATTAAAACTGGTGAATTTAATAGCCAAGTATCTATATTTCCATTCATTAAGAGAGATCCTGTAGCACTGCTCGTAGTTTTATCTTTAATGTTACCCATTAACAATATTTTACATTCGGGGGGAAAAGACTCCAAAATAGGGACCATTAAATTGATTATTAGATTAAAATTAAGAAGAGCGTCTCTATTAACATCATAAAAATAAAGAGAGTTTAAATAACTTGAAATGCAATTGAATTTGCTGTTTATGACTAATTTTTCCATGTCTATGATTTTTTTTTTTTAAGAGTTTTATTTTTATTTACCTCCTTTAAAAGGTTTATAAATCTCTTTACAAGAATTTTAAGTTGTACAAAGTAATACTAATAAAGGCAACACATATGCAAATATAAATAAAATAAATAAAAGTGTACTAACAATTTTCCGTGAGTTTATCCCTGCTTCTGTCTTTCCCTGGCATTGTGATTTGTTTGTTGCCGTTGTCTGCTGCCTTTTTCTTTTTGTTGGCGTTGTCGCATCCACGATTTTTTTCGGATGCAATTTTCAATTATGTATGTACATACATTTCCAATTATGTAAAATTTCCTACAAATTTTTCATTTAATTTTTTTATGCGAAAATCTTGTTAAAATCGGGTTTAGAGCCCCGTACTACCTCGCCGGTGTGAGTTACGACTTTGTTGCGCTGGGCACTTTTTTAGAGTGAAGAATTCTGAGAAATATGGGTTTTAAGACAAAGCGATGCCATAAAATACCTCTGATCTGTAGGTATTTAAAGATAAAAACTCACGATTGTAGTGTAAATATTTTCTATGGAAAATTTTTACAGGCCTTGGTCCAGTTCATATTGTTAATATTAAGAGCTAAAATTTTCAGGGAATATTTCTAAGAGTATTACCAAGGAAATTTCGTGACGGGACTAAAAAAATTAATAGTTCAATAAAAAAAAACACCCGACTAATTCGGCATAAGATTTGTTAAACAAACGATGATCATTGCATGTAATATATGGGAGTTGGGTTGGCATCGACCCGATGTCATCCATTAAATATTATCATTAAGGTACCTCACATATAATCACCAAAAAAATAAATACCATTTGGAGCAAAGTCAGCTGGATGTTCGAAAATCGTGGTAGTAGTCATAAAGGAGCTAAGTCAAGAAATTTTTGACGCAAACATACACTGTCATGATTAAAACACGCTCTCCCAATTTCATTGAGATAACTCAAATATTGTTATATGGGAACTCTGAGAAGTATTGGCCCGATTCCACCAAGTTTTGACATACAGACATACCACTGTTAGAGATGGATTATCCCTGAATTCAAAAGTCAACTATTAGATGCTGGGGTCCACATATTCGGTATCAAGGGCGTTGAACAGTTTTGGTTGGATTTAGACAATTTTTGGTCAAAAGGTGCCATACTTTAAAGAAATTATTACAGCAAAATTTTATCCCGCTATTTAATTACTTCTTAATTTGTGTACTGAAAAGTGAAAGAATCAAATGGAATTTTAAATTGTATTATATGGAAAGTAGGCGTGGTTGTTGACCGATTTTGCCTTTTTTCACAATGTAACATTGGAATGTTAGAGGAATGATGCGTGCTAAATTTAGTCGAAATCGGTTAGTCGTATTCCGATATATGGGATTTCACCAAAAAGTGGGCGATGCCACGCCCATTGTTTAATTTTCACACGAGCTCTTATAATGCCTACCCATACCATCTCGGAGGTAAAATTGAATGCCTTTGGCGTAATTAGTTATGCACTTTCAGTAGTTTTGAATAGTATCTTCATCGATTTTCACTCTGTCGTTTCTTATAATATTCGAGCTCAGCAAATTCGGATTTTCTCGTCATCTTGATCATTTAAGTGAACAAACAATAATATTCTGTAGCAACTGGTTGCATGATCCGATCCGACGTTTTCAGCTAAATTTTTTTTTTACCGATGAGGTCCATTTCTGGCTCGATGGGTAGAATATTCCAAAGAATTTTCTTTCAAATAATTAAAACAATTTCCTTTAAATTTGAAGTTTCTGTGTTTTTTCTTTCAAAAAGTAACAGCTTCGAAATGGATCGCCCTTTAAATGAAATTAGTTTTGGTCTAAACCTTGTATTTCTAAAACGATGAACTCCGATACGTTAATTGACGTTTTTAACATCTTCTCCATGTATTGAATTTAGCCTCTTTGGTAGATCATATATACCTATCTCATTTGAGGATGAATGTGGTATAATTATCGCTGATGGGAAGTAAAATATAGTACTAAAATTAAGTCGAACAATGAAGTTGATCCCTTTTTCTACGTTCTGATACCTCTGAAATATGGAGCTACAGAGTAGAATAGTTTTGTTGACCTAACGGTGGTTTTTATCACCTACAACTAATTGAAATAGATATGGAGTTACATAGTTATAAACGATCAGAATGACGAGACAAGATGAAATCCGAAAGTCTATCTGTCCGCCCGTCTGTACAAGCGATAACTTGAGATCTCTTGATAAAAGTTCACGTGGTCCATCAAGGAGGAATGGCATTGCATATGGGCAACAAAACGTTATTAAGCGAGAACCTCTAAAGTGCCATAACTAAGCTCAACAATAAGATACCAAGCTGTAATTTTGTAAAACGAATTGCTTTAGGGAGGTGCATTTATGGTTGAAAAATTTAAACAAAATGGGCGTGGCCTACTTCTAATAGTTTTAAAGTACATACTACTAAGATAGTACGACTTTGTTCATAATTTCTAAATTTTTAGTTTATTCTTCCTCCCTTGGCCAAAGTATACTTTTGAAAACTTTTTTTTGCATATAACTGCAACTGAATAGTATTTTTCCGGTATAGCCTTCGGAACCTTATCTGATTTAGTTTCTTTTGAATTTCTTAAATAGTTAGAAGTCGCAAAGACCAAAATAGCCGAATACGATAGTTGCGGAACGATATGAGTTGAGATTTTGGCAAAAGCGTCGCGAAAGAACAATGCATGGTGCATTTGAGCGATTTTAGTGACACAAAACATTCTTCAAAATGGTTTAGACTGAGTCAATCAACACCATCAGCGGGATCTCTAATTGTCAATCGACGATTTCCAAGCACCATATCCTTTACATAGTGTCGTAGACATAGAGCGAAGTTCGTCTTTAACGCGTTCTCAGTTCATTTAAAACCACTTATAAAAGTTGCTTTTTGCCATATCTTGATCATCAAACGCCTTTCGCAACCTTTCTAATGTCTCTGCAAGTTTATTGCTCAATAAAATCAACAAATTCAATTAAAAATCGAAAAATTCTCCTTGAGTGTTTACAAAAACACGAATAATTTCAAGATAATTAAAATAAACACAAAACAAGTGTTGAAAATTCGCAATAGGTTTTGTATTCTCAACTCATTTAAACATACTGAGCCCCCTAGGCGAATATTTTGCCTTGTATTAAACGTATATGCTGTAACGTGTATTTCGGTTTACTGTTGGTGAAGTAGCCGAGGGCGCAGAATACTTGCTGCAAATGGTAAAGAGAGCTTCGGTTCTAAACATATTACTATAAGAACTGTTTGTGGTTGATTATTTTATATATTTATTATTTATAACTTTTATTTGAATTTTCCTTACATCGGTTTATGGGCAATCGTTTGCATTTCTTTATCATTATGAAATATAGCGACGACACGTCAGACTCAGATACGGCCAGAGCGGGTGCTCCTTAGTCCTAAGGTTTGGTGGAATTAGAGGGATTTTGCGAGATAGTGAGCCTTGAATTGCGAACGGCTTCATTTGGAATTGTAATGTGGTAATTTCCAGCTATTTTATTTTATTTTTTTGTTGTGTTTAAGTGGGATGTTCATGTTGTACAAAAGATTCCCACCAACTACTCTTAGGAGAAGCGCTTACGTAGGGACGATAAGAGCGACCTCTCTTTTCGTTATTTTTTTTATTTTATTTGTTCTATTTGAGACTTTAGGAAACAACTTATAAAGCAATATTTTATGAGAAGTGTCGAATTTCCATCCTTTGGGAGAATTTTGTTATATATTGTGTTTAAGTAGGTATGCACTAATTTTTAGTAGTAGCGCATCATGTTGTCCTTTGGCAATTTTAAGAATTGTGGATTTCGGGATTTGTTTTTGGTAAACCCGTATTTGTTTTTGTTTTTTTTTGTGTAAGAGCTTCTTTGGAGTAAGTTAGGATATCTGCTTTAATGAAGTATTGAATGGTGTCTTTTGTGACACTGTAAGCAATTAAATTTGCTCTTGCAATTTTTATATGTATGCGTATGTGACAGACAATTTTCTTTTTGACCTGACAAAATTATTTCGTTCCTTAACTTTTAAGTTCTTAAACCTCTCGCAAGATGTAAGTTTGTGCCCTCTTTTACATACTTCTCATGACGTACATTTTCTTTGATCGGATGTGAACAATTGCGTCTTGTGAAAGTTTTTGTTTAAAGTGTTTTTGCTACTAACTTGGGGTCTATTGAAGCTTCTATTTTGGTCGGGTTTGATGTTCTTATTTCTGGCTATTTTTTTTTTTCTCTACCTTTTCTGCAATTTCATATCAAAGCAACAATTTTTCATTTGTTGCCAGGTTGGGCACTTCTTTCGTTATGGGAGCGATTGCTCCCACAAAAGTAACCATTTTTCTGGTAATGTGGCGGTACATATATTAACCAGAATAGGGTCCCAGCTGTCTGTGGAGATATTCAGTGTCGATAGAACCGACAAGCAATTTGAAACAGTGGATACCAGTTTGATGAATTCTACACTTGTTTCTTTTTTAAGTTTTGGCAAGTTCATTAGTGTCGTTACTTGTTTATAGACCAGTATTCTTTCATTTTAGTATTTTGCTTTTAGAGCTTCTCAAGCCAAATTGAAATTATTGTAATTAAGAGCGAACTGTTTACTAGTATGCCTGCTTGACCTTTTTTTGTATCTGAGGTGATAAAATGTTTGTGCTCTTGATAGTTGCGGATGATTGAAGTAAACGGTTGCAAACATGTCCCGGAAGGACGGCCATCCTTCATAACCTCCATGAAATGTTTCTGTGTCATCCAGGTCGTTTCTTAATATTAGTCTAAGCAGTATTCGTAAATATCGTAAGCCAATTATTTAAAATTACGTGGCAGATCTGAATAGTAAGAATCTACTATGGCGTCATGAGCCACTTGAAGAAGAGTCCGAAAATTGCTACGATTTTGGCTTTTTATTTCTAATAACGATTCAGAGTTTTCTAGAATCGGTGAAGCGTGTAGCTTCTGCAGGTGTATTTTGATTTTTATCATTATTCATTATTTTTATTGTACGGTAAAATGTATGTCAAAATGAGTAAAATTTTTCTTAGTGTAAACCGAATACTCGGAGGGTGGAGTAATGAGTCATGAGTGTCGTGTCGCAGCGGAAAGAAAACAGGCTGCCTACCTCTCAACGTTACAATCGACCACAACACGTGCGGGATGGGACAGATACCGAGAGTTGAAGAGGGAAGCAGGACGCATTTGCAGACAGAAAAAGAAAGAGGCCGAAATGCATGAGTATGAAGAGCTTGAAAAGCTGGCCGACAGGGGTTATGCTGGAAAATTCTACGAAAAAATTCGGCGGCTAACAGAAGGTTTCAAGACCGGAGCTTACTCTTGTAGAACCCCCAAAGGTGATCTAGTCACCGATGCCCAAAGCATACTTAAATTATGGAGGGAACACTTCTCCAGCCTGCTGAATGGCAGTGAACCTACAACGCCAGGAGAAGGCGAACCCGATTCCCCAATCGATGACGATGGAGCAGATGTTCCATTGCCCGACCATGAAGAGGTTCGAATAGCAATTGCCCGCCTGAAGAACAACAAAGCGGCAGGGGCCGACGGATTGCCGGCCGAGCTATTCAAACACGGCGGCGACGAACTGATAAGGAGAATGCATCAGCTTTTTTGTATGGTCGGACCAAAGCATGTCCAACGATTGGAACTTTAGTGTGCTCTGCCCAATCTGCACCAACTACCGTGGTATAAGCTTCCTCAAAATCGCCTATAAGGTTTCTATCTTTTGTGTGAAAGATTAAAGCCCACCGTCAACAAACATTCTCCTTAGCGTTCAAGGTGTCGGACGTGTTTTTTAATTCGCTCCGTGTATTCAAATTTACCAAAAGTAAACAATTAAAAAAATACACAGGCAGCGAAGAATAACAGAAAGCAAGCTGAGAATATACCAATAAAAAGGGAAAATCTGTACAAACTGGCATTGACCGCTAAATTAACATAAAAAGAAAAAAAAGGCGTAGACTCTATTGAAGTCAAAGAACCATTGGAAGAATGCGGTTTTGGTATTAAAGGAGTTGTAAATATATTTAATAGAAACAAATTACCACAGCCATTGTTTAAAATTGAATTGTTGCCGAACTCTAATCAACTTAAAAAAATGAAGCACATCCAATATACAATCTGAAATATTTGCTACATCGTGGAGTAACTGTTGAAGAACCACATAAAAGAAATGGTCCGGTACAATGTACTAACTGCCAAGAATATGAGCACACTAAATCATATTGCACTCTACGTAGTGTTTGTGTGGCATGCGGTGATTGACTACCCATTTCAAAATGCTCCCTTAGAAAAAACGAATTAAACAAAAAATGCAGCAATTGTGGGGGAAATCACACTGCGAATTACAGGGGTTGTCCTGTATATAAAGATTTGAAATCGAAGTTGTCACAAGGCATTCAAGCACGTCGTAACCAAATGCTAAAAACACCCCGTAACGAAATTATAGTAACCGCAGATAAAAGTTCGAATCCTATTACTTCTAACAATAATAATATGCAAGGAAGCTATGCAAATGTGGTGAAAGGAAACACCGTGCAAATGCAACTGTAAAGTAAAATCCTTCAAATAGAAGTATTGAAACAATGATTATAAATCTTACACAGTGCAACAATGATTATAAATCTTACACACACAATTTAGGTCTACCATGCAAAACATGATCCAAGATTTAATAAAATCACAAAATCAAATGCTGCAAAATTTATTAGGTAAAAAATGAGCTTACTAAATATTTGTATGTGGAATGCTAACGGTGGTAACCAACATAAATTGGAACTTATTCCTGGATGAAAAGGATATACATAGATGTAATGCTTATAGCAGAAACTCATCTAACAAATAAAAGTAATTTCAATATACCGGGATTTAGACTTTATGTTATTAATCATCCGAATGGAAGAGCGCATGGTGGCACGGCAGTGTTGTTTAGAAATCGTTTAAACCACTACGCTCTCGAATCTCAAGCTACACCACAGTTACAAGCTACAACAATACCACTAAAAAAATCGGGGTTGTGACTTAAACCTTACGCCTATTTATTGTCCACCTCGTTTTAAAACTACAGATAGCGAATTTAAAGACTTTTTTGGCACACTATGTCAAAGATTTCTAGCAGGTGGAGATTAAAACCAACGCGCGTGTTGGGGCACACGTCTTATTAACCCGAAAGGACGACAGCTGTACCAAACTGTTATAAATAGGCACAGTAACCTTGAAACAAGACAGAAAGTAATTCAGTCACCCTGGGTATTGGCTAGACGAGGATTATTTTTTTAAAGCGCGACCAAAGGCCGCCAACACAGAAAGGAGTACTACGCAAAAGTACTTCAGTCATACCGATATGATATAAATTTTATAATAGATTTTTATTTATTTGTGTATATTAAATATAAATCTTGGAAAAGACCCGTAAAAGGAGAATCGACACACATCACCCTTCATCGATTTCAAAGCTGCTTTCGACTTTACGTAAAGGAGCTGCCTTTATGCCGCGATTTCTGAATTTGGTATCAACACAAAACTAATACGGCTGTGTAAACTGACGAGCAACACAAAAAGCTCCGTCAGGATCGGGAAGGACCTCTCCGAGTTGTTCGATACCAAACGAGGTTTCAGACAAGGCGACTCCCTATAGTGCGATTTCTTCCACCTGCTGCTAGAGAAAATAATTCGAGCTGCAGAGCTTAATAAAGGAGGTACAATCTTCTATAAGAGTGTACAGCTGCTGGCGTATGCCGATGATATATTGTTTGTTTTTACTAAAACCGTTTCATATTTATTTGCTAAATAATATTATTTTTTTATTTTTTTATATTTCAGTTTGAAAATATATTGAAGTTAATTAATTAATTTATTTTATTTTTTTATTATATTTTTTACGTCCTTATATAGGTATGTACACTCTAATATTGGACTGGTATATACGTATTATTGTTCAATTGAGAGCTCATTAAAGAGATCAGTTTGCTTTGTACATAAGTAAGCGCGAATTTCTTTTGTTAACAAATATGTGCAAAGAATATGCTGTAATATTTTGTGTAATTCTGTTTGTTTTGTTTGACAATATATTTACGCGACGAAAAGAAAGCGCGATATTTTTTCACATTATCAGATAGAAAAATTTATATCTCGCTTCCAACAACTTGAAAAGATATCAGTTTCATCGGTTTCAGACAAGGCGACTCCCTATCGTGCGACTTCTTCCAACTGCTGCTAGAGAAAATAATTCGAGCTGCAGAACTTAATAAAGGAGGTACAATCTTCTATAAGAGTGTACAGCTGCTGGCGTATGCCGATGATATATTGTTTGTTTTTACTAAAACCGTTTCATATTTATTTGCTAAATAATATTATTTTTTTATATTTCAGTTTGAAAATATATTGAAGTTAATTAATTAATTTATTTTATTTTTTATTATATTTTTACCGTCCTTATATAGGTATGTACACTCTAATAGTTGGACTGGTATGTACGTATTATTGTTCAATTGAGAGCTCATTGAAGAGATCAGTTTGCTTTGTACATAAGTAAGCGCGAATTACTTTTGCTAACAAATATGTGCAAAGAATATGCTGTAATATTTTGTGTAATTCTGTTTGTTTTTGTTTGACAATATATTTACGCGACGAAAAGAAAGCGCGAAAACGGATTCGGTAAAACTGCTGTTTTACGTATGCACTATTATATGTATATTAGGGTAATTCAAAAAAAAAAAAATTCCGATTGGTGCTCAGTAAACTGGGTTCCTAGACACCTCTAAGAAAGCCTCTCCAAATATGAGTTTTTAATTGTAACGGGAAAGTCCTCCTACATACAGTTTTCTATTTTTTCACATTATCAGATAGAAAAATTTTTATCTCGCTTCCAACAACTTGAAAAGATATCTTGTTCCTTAGATTTTGTAGGAAATTGAATGCTCTACAAAAAAGGTTTGCCTTGATTTCTTCGTAAACCCAACTTTACAAGATATTAACAGTTAAAGTGATTATTTTTGGGAAAATTTTTTATTTCTTATTAATTTTATGACTCAATGAAAAAAATCAATAAGAATGATGAAACTCATAGGATTTTGGAGAGGTTTTCTTAAAGGTTTCTAGGAAACTATTTTCCAGAGTACCAAACGAAATTTTTTTTTTTAATCCACCCTAATATGCATTGATGTTTGACGATGAATATCTCGTAAACGCTTAACTTAATCGAAAAATCATGTTCGACCATTTTTATAGAGCAGTAAATTTCCTACAAAGCCATGAGTTTCATCATTCACAATAATTTTTTTTCATTGAGTTATAAAATTAATGAGAAAAAAAAATTTCCCAAAAATAATCAAACTTTAACTATTAATATCTTTTAAACGTTTGGGTTTACGAAAACATCATAGGAAACCTTTGTTTAGGGCATTAAATTAAATTCTTAGGAACAAGATATTTTTTAGTTGGAAGCGAGATATATATGTTTCTATCTGATAATAAGAAAAAATAGAAAACTATATGTAGGAGTATCTTCCCTTGACAATTAAAAACTTATATTTGAAGAGGCTTTCTAAGAGGTGTCTAGGAGCTTATTTTTCCTAGTACCAATCGAAAAAAAATATAACTGCCATATAAACTGAACGATCGGAATTAAGTTCTTGTATGGGAAACTTCCTCATTTGACGATATAGCTTCACAAAAGTTGGTACAGGTTATTTTCTAAAGCAACAGTGTAATCTCCAAAGAAGTTGTTCAGATCGGATAACTATAGCATATTGCTGCCATACAAACTGAGTGATCGGAATCTAGTGCTAGTATGGAAAACTTTTGCATTTGGCGTGGTATCTTCAAGAAATTTGGTATAGATTATTTTCTAAGACAACTATGTAATCCCGGAAGAAATTGTTCAGATCGGTCAACTATAGCATATAGCTGCCATACATGCCGAACGATCGGAATAAAGGGCTTGTATGGAAATCTTTTGCATTTGACGTGGTATCTTCACCAAATTCGACAAGGATTACTGCTTAAGGTAATAATATAATATCCGAAAAAAATTTTCGGATCGGATTACTATAGCGTATAGCTTCCATACAAACTGAACACATAGTTTCTAAAAGAAATGCACCTGTGAAGGGTATATTAGCTTCGGTGTAGCCGAAGTTAACGTTTTTTCTTGTTTTCTAAGATTTTCGTCTTGCTTCCTGTTAACGTTTTTTCTTGTTTTCTCAGATTTTTATCTTGCTTCCTGTGGCGTTTTTCTTTTCTCTTGTTTTACGTGAAATTCTTGCTTACTTTTGAACTAATGCAGTGTTTTTATATCGGTTTAATACCTTTTTCATATTATTATTTGGTGAAAAAGAATTGTTTCACCTTTTTGAAGAATAATTGTATTCCTTTTGTGTTCATTAAATATGTTTGTTTTGTTTCTGTCATTTGCACGACCGAAATCCGAAAAAAAGGTTCTTTATTAAAACCGAAAAAGGGTTCTTTATCGGAAGACGACTGCGCCAGTAAAAAGACAAAAAAAAAACAGCAAACACATGCGGGAGCTGTAGCACATGAAAATTTTCATTAGCTCCGCTCTGATACCGCTCTCAATTTTTTGCTACCGCTCCGCTAGAGCATAGCCTATTGGAAGGCATACACGCAACAATTATTGTACCAATTTCATCGAATTGAACAATTGATTGTTACGTACATGTATGGGGCAATTGTATGAGTTGTGTCAACTGATTGGATGAAAGTCAACATTTTTTGACATTTTGTCAAGTTGATTGTGTTAGTTTGCTAGTGTTTTGGTTGGTCGTACGATTTTAAACGATTTCGCCATTTTATTTCGGCTGTCAAAGAGAGCGCATCATATATAATAAGTAAGGCAACAACTTCCGAACTCATGTTTAAGCAACGAAGTGAATATTCAAAATGAAGTTGGCCTCAAAATTATGTTAAAAGTTGTGCTCTCGCTACAGATATAGTTTTTTACCTAACAAAACTCGGACCAGAGTAGAGAGCATACTTTTACATTGTTATGATAAGTGAAATGCTACGGTATTGTAGTTTTTCAAACGCTGCATATAACCGACAAACAAACAAAAAAAATTATACAAAAAATACAATCACAACAACACCAGCAACGAAATAACTGCAGAAACAAGAAAATGAAGGACAGGCATAAGCACAGGCCCATACATTCAGATACGTACACTAGGGTGGGTCGATTTCGGACTTTTTTCGATTCGGGGTTTCTAATAGTGCGGAAAAGTTGCCTTAGTACTTCCTGATTCCAATGTAACTTTTTGTTTTGAGATCGGATTTCATTTTCAACCTCAACTCCGGCCTTGAAATTTCGGAAATTCGCCTAAAATCGTGAAATACGCATCTCATGGCAAAACAAAAGTTATTTGTCACGTCATTTGCTACCGAAATGGTATATGTGATCATGGCCGTAGGGCGAACCGTTCCCGAGATACGAGCAAAAGGCGGCGCGCCATAGCGCAAGGTGAAAATTGTTGCAGCTCTCAGCTAACCTGTTTTGGTCACCCAGAACCCACCGCGTGGAGGTGGCTGCTTTTCGAGTTCCTCCCAAGCCCAACCCAACCAACCAACCATATGTCAGGCTTGTTTTAATCTGAATCTGTGTCAAATTTATTGATAAAATCAGATTTTGTACTAAACTTTGGCACTTGTTGCCTAGATTTCAGTGTAGAGCGTATAAAACGATCACGAGATTGGGGGCCAATAACTTTAGAAGATGCCTCTGTCACCAGTTTGACGGTTCTCTCGACAAACACGGTGTGAGAGGGGAATTCACTAAATTTCCATACCTCTGCAGTGTATCCCGACAGCCCTTTTATGAGTTCTTCGTTAGAAACTGTACAAAGAACTGGTGGAACAGTCAAGGTAATAGTCTTCCAGTTAATCATATCGTAATAATTATTAGCTTTGAAATTCAGCTTTGTCACTTTTTTACATCTAACCCTTCCATTTACAGTGTCAGACTCTGCTTATCTGGCTGCCAAAAGACGGTCAAGGGCTAACTTTCCGACTTCTATCCCTTCGTCAGTCATCACACTAAGGAGAATGTTTTCTGGAAGAGCAAAGAAAGCAATCTGATGAATGGATGAATCGACAACCTTGCGCAGTTTAGTAGGTAAGTATCTCTATGGCGCGAGCCATCTTTGATTGAACTATTGAATCTTATTGAGAACCACAAAGGTGAGTAAACTGTAAGTATGTACTTGACCAAAATCTTTATTTCCTTTGTTGGTTTGTCAGTAGAAATGTATAATCTCAGAATTCTATTTGCACAGGTGAACCAGCGAGATTTTCGCATGTTACCTGGATGCATCGACGCTAAATCTGAGGAACATTGAACGGAAATAACAGATTCTGATATTTTATAGAGATAAGCTTGGTCTGTGCTAAGTTGGGTTGGATTAATAACTTCAGAAGGTAATTGGCAGGATGGAAAACTTTCAAATTTGACAACAGGCAACTTCTTAGAATCAGGGAGCAGTTTATCTATGTGGCCAGAGAATGTATTTGGACTCTTTGAGACACCATCTATGTGTTCGAAAAGAGCACGAAATGGAAGTTCGTTGAAATGTAGAAGACAAACAACCCACTGTAATGGCCTACCTATTCTTTCTACTAGTTTCCGAATGATTCCACCTTTCCAACCTGTGTTCGTGTTGGTGCCATCAGCACCGACAACTTCTAGATGTTCCACATCAGCTGAATTGTCTTGTAAATGTTGCCATATAGCTTGCGTCTCATCCTCAGCTAATCCGGAAGGTGACGTGGCCAAAGTAATGACAACCAGGTTCCGCTATAAGAGAAATATGTTCCTCTTTGACAGTGTCGCGGTAGTACTTTTCACCTTCGCTGACTTGTGTAAGTGTATTGTCTTTGCGGCCGTCAAAATACAGCACATATACAGAGTCAATACTTTCGGTGTTTTGGAGCTTAACTCCAACACTTTTTTTTGCCTGACTAATCTTGCATTTGTCAGTGACAAAGCTAGCCTAATCCTCTGTTATCAAACCTGCTTGTTTGGCATCCAGAAAAGCAAATGAAACAATCAAGGCCGCTGCTCTATCACTTACTCCAAATCTTTGGGCAGATAAAGCAGTGTGTTCTAATACTAGTGTGTTTTGTTTGGTTTTAGAGGATGGAAGAGAAAATTCACGCATGCGACGCACCTACATTGTTCTCGTCTGTACGAGAGTCTGGCTGATCTGAATGGTCACGTGTTCTAGCTGATACTTTTCTGGTAAGTGTTGATGTTGAATGACGTTTTGAAACCGTTTACGTCTTTACGTTCATTTTTCTTTGTAATCTTTTTTGTTTCAGGTAGATTAACACTTCCAATGCGACCAATTCTTCTGGTTCTCTGGTCCAAGAGAAATAGTTGTTCATTGATAGGAACTTTCCTTTCCTTTGGACAAGTGCAAGAAGAAAAATAAATGCATTTACAAGCAGCGATGTCAAATAATTTTCCAGCAGAAGAGACAAAGTCGTCCCTTTTAGAACTCAAACCTATTGGGTTCCTTAAAAACATTTGTTTAAGATTCAGAAATTTCTTATGATATGTGGTGAGCATTTGTACAACTCTGGTGTTTGAAACTATCGGAATAAATGACTTTTTGAAAGTATTTTCAACCTTTTTTGCAACTATTTCTGTAACCTCTTTACTCCTAGGTTCATAGTTGTCGCCTCGGAGTCGCCCTATACGAAATCTTTCAAACTGATTACACAAAAAAACATCCTGGTAAGTAGGTAACTGGGACTCAGAGAGATTGTACGGATATATGCCAAGCACAGGACATTTCTGTCTAAATTTAAATTTAGATACAGAAATTTTGAGTTCTGTGTTCTGTTGAGAGAATATAAGTGATAGCACTCGGCGAAATCAACGACAAGAGTGAAGGAACTCGATGAAAAAATATTTATGTGGAGACCAGTACGAACGTGTCGTATGGCACAGGGAAATGAATGTAAGTGATAGAACTCGGCGAAATCACCGACAAGAGTGAAGGAACTCGATGAAAAAATATTTGTGTGGAGACCTATCCGAACGTGTCCTTTGGCGTAGGTGAATGAATGTGAGTGATAGCACTCGGCGAAATCAACGTCAAGAAGTGTGACCGCAATCCGATTTTCACCTTGTGCTGCGGCTCGCCGCATTTTCGCTCGTATCTCGGGAACGGTTCGTCCTACGTCCTCTCGGGAACGGTTCGTCCTACGGCCATGATCACATATGCCATGAGATGCGTATTTCAGGCGCTAAGTAGGCAATATCACCATGTTAGGCGAATTTCCGAAATTTCAAGGCCGGAGTTGGGGTTGAAGAAGCAATCCGATCTCAAAACAAAAAGTTGCATTGGAATCAGAAAGTACTAAGGCAACTTTTCCGCACTGTTAGAAATCCCGAATCAAAAAAAGTCCGGAATCGACCCACCCTAACCTGCACTCATATCATCCCCAAAAGCCCCTGGCGGAAAGCAATGTGGGTTGCATCGTTTCTTTTAAATTTTTTTATTATATACATATACAGTAAATCAAAAAAGTTTTGGCACACCTCAGTTTTTCCACTTTGCTTCAATATAACTTTTAATTAACTGAATATACCAAACAAAAAACAAACATATTTGTTAAAAAAATGTTTTTTTTTAACACATATATCTTCTTCTTCTTTACTGGCGTAGACACCGCTTATGCGATTATAGCCGAGTCAACAACAGCGCGCCAGTCGTTTCTTCTCTTCGCTACGTGGCGCCAATTGGATATTCCAAGCGAAGCCAGGTCCCTCTCCACTTGGTCCTTCCAACGGAGTGGAGGTCTTCCTCTTCCTCTGCTTCCCGCGGCGGGTACTGCGTCGAATACTTTCAGAGCTGGAGCGTTTTCATCCATCCGGACAACATGACCTAGCCAGCGTAGCCGCTGTCTTTTAATTCGCTGAACTATGTCAATGTCGTCGTATATCTCGTACAGCTCATCGTTCCATCGAATGCGATATTCGCCGTGGCCAACGCGTAAAGGACCGAAAATCTTTCGCAGAACCTTTCTCTTAAGGTCAACTCATCGGTTGTTGTCATCGTCCAAGCCTCTGCACCATATAGCAGGACGGGAATAATGAGCGACTTATAGAGTTTGGTTTTTGTTCGTCGAGATAGGACTTTACTTTTCAATTGCCTACTCAGTCCGAAGTAGCACGTGTTGGCAAGAGTAATCCTGCGTTGGATTTCCAGGCTGACATTGTTGGTGGTGTTAATGCTGGTTTCTAAATAGACGAAATTATCTACAACTTCAAAGTTATGACTGTCAACAGTGACTTGGGAGCCAAGTCGCGAGTGCGACGACTGTTTCTTTGATGACAGGAGATATTTCATCTTGCCCTCGTTCACTGCCAGACCCATTTGAGTTGCTTCCTTGTTCAGTCTGAAGAAAGCAGAACTAATGGCAGAACTACGCCAGCAGCTGTACACTCTTGTAAAAGATTTTACCTGCTCGATAAAGTTCTGCAGCTCGAATAATTTTCTCGAGCAGCAGATTGAAAAAGTCGCACGATAGGGAGTCGCCTTGTCTGAAACCTCGTTTGGTATCGAACGGCTCGGAGAGGTCCTTCCCGATCCTGACGGAGCTTTTCGTGTTGCTCAACGTCAGTTTACACAGCCGTATTAGTTTTGCGGGGATACCAAATTCAGACATCGCGGCGTAAAGGCAGCTCCTTTTCGTTCTGTCGAAAGCAGCTTTGAAATCGACGAAGAGGTGGTGTGTGTCGATTCTTCTTTCACGGGTCTTTTCCAAGATTTGGCGCATGGTGAATATCTGGTCGGTTGTTGATTTACCAAGTCTAAAGCCACACTGATAAGGTCCAATCAGTTTGTTGACGGTGGGCTTTAATCTTTCACACAATACGCTCGACAGAACCTTATATGCGATGTTGAGGAGGCTAATCCCACGGTAGTTGGCGCAGATTGTGGGGTCTCCTTTTTTATGGATTGGTTAACACATATATACAAAAATTAAAAATAAAAAATTCATACAAGTAGGAAATTATTAAGAAAATAATGAAAAAGAGCTATATTCATATCAAAAAAGTATTGACACAAATCATGTTTCTTGCATATTCCTCCTTAAATTGACTTCCTTTGATCCCGTTTTTGGTGACTTCTATTAGATATTGCATATTAATGAATAATTAGAGCAATTGACTTTTAGTAATATGTTTAACCTTGACATAGATTGAGCAAAAGGGGTCGCGGAAAAGAGATAAGTGTTGAAGTGCGGAAACTCATTTTGAATCTGTACCTGGAAAAAACATTATTGCCCGAAATAGGACAAATTGTCAATAGATAATTTTCTATTGTAAGGAATATTATGTAATGGATAAACAGCGGAAAAATAGAAAGCAATTACAGATCTTGGAGGCCAAAAACTTTTTCTGATCGGGAGGAACGATCCATTGTTTGCGCAGTGGAAAAAGACTCAAAAATTTCGGCTGTAAAATTGAGTGAAAAAATGCACGAGCAACTGGAGAAAACATTTAGCTCACAGACAGTCCGAAATATCCTCCATACGGCCGGTTATCATGGTCGTGTACCTCGACGAAAGCTTCACATTTCAAAAGCTAACAAAAAAAGCGGTTGGATTTCGCTAAAGCTCACCTACACCAACCTGATACTTTTTGGAAAACGTGATTTTTAGCGATGAATCCAAATTCAATTTATTTGGATCGGATGAGTCTCAAAAATATGGCGAGAGCCCAACATGGAGCTCCAAGAAAATATCATCTTAAAAACAAACAAGCATGACGGCGAAAACGTAATGGTGTGGGGGTGTATAGCGGCAAGTGGAGTTGGGAATCTTGTTTTTATAAACGAAAAAATGGATAAGCTTGTTTATTTAAGCCTTTTGATGAACAATTTGCTTCCGAGCGTAACTAAATTGGGCTTAAATGGAGAGAAATGGCAATTCCAGCAAGCAATGATCCCAAACACAACTCGCGTTTGGTTTAAGGGTGGTTAATTTATAACTGCAAGCAACAGAAAACACTTAACAATCCCTTAATCACAATCCCATTGAGCATATTTGGCATTTGCACAAAAAACAAATTCGCAAGAACCAAATAACTTCGAGAGAATCCCTTAAAAATGCTCTGAAGGAAGAATGGGCCAATAATACCAGGCGGGAGACTTCCTATTTGGTCGCAAGTATGCAAAGGCATTTGCAAGCGATTATTAAAGCCAAAGGAGGTGCAAAAAAATATTAAACATTTTCAATTTCTTTTCCTTCATCTTTTGTTTCACCATTTTTTGTGCCAATACTTTTTTGATTCACTGTATGTATGTATGTTTTAATATCAAAAAATTAGATTTACGGTTCTAACCAAAATCTCGGTCGAAAAAGAAGTTAAAACCGTTACCAAACTATTTTCGGTATTCGGTTTATTTTCTGGTAAAACCCGCTAACAAAGCAGTTTGGTACTGTATATACCGGATTAGTGATTGCCGATAAATGCTTACCGTTGTGTTATAATACATAAATTATGCCAAGAGCAATAAAAAAATTCAAGTATTTACTTACAGAAATTTTCAGCAAGACCCCTTTTACTCATTCAAGTAGGATGCTTAAATTAAGCTACGGCAATCACAAGCAAAAAAAAAAAACAAAAAAACAAGCATGTGTGCAAATAAAATTTTATATCATACATTCATACATATGTATATGTCACATGTACTTCTATAACATACAAAGATCAAAACTTTCTTATTTATTAGTTTAACCATACTAAATGAATACCCTGCCAATCATGGCTACCCTCTTGTGTCAAATATTTCAATACAACTACACATTTTTTCTCTATGCACTAACCCCAACGCACATTTTCGGGTTATTTTAGTTTACCTAAATGCAATTAAAAAAAGTTTCTTTCATTTCTTGGTTGATTTCAATGAGTGCGAAGGAGAAAACACAATTGTCAATAGTGCCAAAAGAAATAACAAAACGATATAATATTAATATTTTCTTTCAGATATTATTATAATTTTTTACAATTAATCTTTCTTTTTCTTTTAGATATTACAAATTCAATGTAATTACTATTTATTTTCAGGTTTTAATAACCTTTATTTTATTAGTTAGCTCTCTCTTTTTCAACACACGGCACTGAACGACCACTTGACAACACACCACACTAACACTATCCACACAGGAGGACACCACAAATGCAGACATTCCACATGAAGACACCACACACTACTACACACAAATATATATCACACATGCGAACATTACACCACAACTCTACACTATCCAACCATAAAAAGCGACCGTTCTAGAGGACGATCTCCCCTTTTTTACATCGATCTCACACCGAGCGAACGTGTCACGCAGCGTCAGTTTCCGCAGTTATTATATATATTCGAAGTGGCAGTGAATCCAACAAAATCCAAACCGTGTCTTTCATTTTAATTAAAAAAACCAAAACGAAAACTTTAAATTAAAAAAAAAAACAAACCAAAATATTCTTCTTCTTTACTGGCGTAGACACCGCTTACGCGATTATAGCCGAGTCAAACCCAAACATTAAATTAAACAAAAAACCAAACCAACCCAAACTGTGTCTTTTTTATTATATACATATTTTGTCGGTGAAGTGACAAGTGCCGCGGTAAGTGGTGGCTATCATTAGCGAAAGAAACATTGGTCCCTCTAGCCCTAATGACAGGCACTATGGAAAAAGAGAAAAGTGAAAAAAGAGCAAAAAAAAAAAACGTATTAACGAAAAACAAAAAATTGTGCAGTGAAGTGCGAGTGAACTAGCTTGGAAAAAAGAAAATCTAAGCAAAACTAAAAAAAAAAAAAAAACAAAAAAAAAACACAATTGTGCGGTGAGAAGAAAGTGCAGCTCTTCTTCTTCTTCTTTACTGGCGTAGACACCGCTTACGCGATTATAGCCGAGTCAACAACAGCGCGCCAGTCGTTTCTTCTTTTCGCTAAGTGGCGCCAATTGGATATCTCACGCCAAGCCAGGTCCTTCTCCACTTGGTCCTTCCAACGGAGTGGAGGTCTACAGCGTCGAATACTTTCACAGCTGGAGTGTTTTAGCCAGAGTTTGGTTTTTGTTCGCGAGAGAGGACTTTACTTTTCAATTGCCTACTCAGTCCAAAGTAGCACCTGTTGGTAAGAGTAATCCTGCGTTGGATTTCCAGGCTGACATTGTTGGTGGTGTTAATACTGATTCCTAAATAGACGAAATTATCTACAACTTCAAAGTTATGACTGTCAACAGTGACGTGAGTGCCAAGTCGCGAGTGCGACTACTGTTTGTTTGATGACAGGAGATACTTCGTCTTGCCCTCGTTCACTGCCAGACCCATTTGCGTTGCTTCCTTGTTTAGTCTGGAGAAAGCAGAACTAACGGCGCGGGTGTTGAGGTCGATGATATCAACATTATCGGCATACGCCAGCAGTTGTACACTCTTATAGAAGATTGTACCTCCTTTATTAAGCTCTGCAGCTCGAATTATTTTCTCTAGCAGCAGGTGGAAGAAGTCGCACGATAGGGAGTCGCCTTGTCTGAAACCTCGTGTGGTATCGAACAACTCGGAGAGGTCCTTCCCGATCCTGACGGAGCTTTTGGTGCTGCTCAACGTCAGCTTACACAGCCGTATTAGTTTTGCGGTGATACCAAATTCATACATCGCGGCATAGAGGCAGCTGCTTTTCGTGCTGTCGAAAGCAGCTTTGAAATCGACGAATAGGTGGTGTGTTTCGATTCTCCTTTCACGGGTCTTTTCCACGATTTGGGGCATGGTGAATATCTGGTCGGTTGTTGATTTACCAGGTCTAAAGCCACACTGATAAAGTCCAATCAGCTTGTTGACGGTGGGATTTAATCTTTCACAAAATACGCTCGACAGAACCTTATATGCGATGTTGAGGAGGCTAATCCCACGGTAGTTGGCGCAGATTGTGGGGTCTCCTTTTTTGTGGATTGGGCATAGCACACTTAAATTCCAATCGTTGGGCATGCTTCCGTCCGACCATATTTTGCAAGGAAGCTGATGCGTTCCCTTGTGAGTTGTTCGCCGCCGTGTTTTAATAGCTCGGCCGGCAATCCATCGGCCCCCGCCACTTTGTTGTTCTTCAGGCGGGTAATTGCTTTCGAACTTCTTCATGGTCGGGCAATGGAACGTCTGCTCCATCGTCGTCGATTGGGGTATCGGGTTCGTTTTCGCCTGGTGTTGTGCGTTCACTGCCTTTCAGCAGGCTGGAGAAGTCTTCCCTCCATAATTTAAGTATGCTCTGGGCATCGGTGGCTAGATCACCTTGGGGGGTTCTACAAGAGTATGCTCCGGTCTTGAAACCTTCTGTAAGCCGCCGCATCTTTTCGTAGAATTTTCGAGCATTACCCTGTCGGCCAGCTTATCAAGCTCTTCGTACTCACGCATTTCGGCCTCTTTCTTTTTCTGTCTACAAATGCGTCTCGCTTCCCTCTTCAACTCTCGGTATCTATCCCATCCCGCACGTGTTGTGGTCGATCGTAACGTTGCGAGGTAGGCAGCCTGTTTTCTTTCCGCTGCGACACGGCACTCCTCGTCGTACCAGCTGTTCTTTTGCGTTTTCCGAAAACCAATGGTTTCAGTTGAAGCTGTACGTAAGGAGTTTGAAGTGCCATCCCACAGTTCCCTTATACCGAGTTGTTGACGAGTGCTCTCAGAGAGCAGGAGTGCAAGCCGAGTAGAAAAACGTTCGGCTGTCTGTTGTGATTGCAGCTTCTCGACGTCGAACCATCCTTGTGTTTGTTGGCGTGCGTTTTTTGCTGCACAGAGGCGGGTGCGAATTTTGGCTGCAACAATATAGTGGTCCGAGTCGCTGTAAGGACCTCGCATCGCTCGCACTTCTAAAACACTGGAGACGTGTCTTCCGTCTATCACAACATGATCGGTCTGGTTGGTAGTTTTCCGATCCGGAGGCAGCCAGGTAGCTTGATGAATCTTCTTATGCTGGAATCTAGTACTACAGATAATCATATTTCGGGCCCCGGCGAAGTCGATCAGCCTCAACCCATTTGGGGATGTTTCCTCGTGGAGGCTGAAATTAGCGAACGTACTGCCAAAGATATCTTCTTTGCCCACGCTAACGTTAAAGTCGCCAAGCACGATTTTGACATCGTGGCGGGGGCATCTCTCATAAGTGCGCTCCAAGCACTCATAAAAGGCAACTTTGGTCACATCGTCCTTCTCTTCCGTCGGGGCGTGGGCGCAAATCAGCGATATGTTGAAGAACCTCGCTTTGATGCGGATTGTGGCTAGACGTTCATTCACCGCAGTGAATGATAGTACTCGGCGACGGAGTCTCTCTCCCACCACGAATCCCACACCAAACTTGCGCTCCTTTATATGGACACTGTAGTAAATGCCACAAGGACTTACTTGTCTCTGTCCTCTTTCCGTCCATCGCATTTCTTGGACGGCGCTGATGTCAGCCTTTATTTTCACGAGGATATCAACCCGATGGGCAGCGGCACCTTCCCAATTAAGGGAACGGACATTCCAGGTGCATGCCCTCAAATCGTAGTCCTTATTTCGTTTGCCATGGTCGTCATCAAAAGGGGGGTCTCTCATCCGAGGGTTGTTGTTTCTTTTCATTGGGGGTGTTTTTTTACGTGGCGGGTCCCAAACCCAGCGCACAACCCTATGCAGGGAATGTTTCGCCTTCTCACTTTAGCTCGCCTTCAACGAATGTTCTTATTCTACCCAGAGGATACTTGGTCAAAGACCAGAAGTGGTGAACTGTTTGAATCATATGTAAAGGAATCGTTTCTGGCCACTCCCAAGTGAATGGCGATCAGAGAACTTTCCTCACTTGCGTGAACTTCTACACATGACTCCATCTTCCATTATATATTACATAATATATTGTAGGAACAAGTAAAGATGATGCGTTATGCTTGACGTCCAATAGCAGAAAAGTTTTATTTCTTATTTGTTATAACTTAAGAACTTGTAAGAATATAATAATAAAAGTATTAAAGGATTAAAAACATATGATAGCGTTGCTTTTAGGAGTTAGGTAGAGCTGTATTTTAGAAGTGCTCCCCTCCTAGACACGAGAGCAGGTTTTAAACGATCTATTGAAACTTTAGTAACACTGTTGTTTACTTCTACTAAAAAGTATTTCGGAAATCGTTGAATAATTTTGTATGGTCCTTTGTATTGAGGCGATAGCGATGGTCGCACCAAATCATCTCAAATGAAAGCTTGTTGGCAGGTTTTTAACCCAGGGTGAACGAACTCTTTTTGTTTGGCGTGCCAAGCGGTGTCAACTGGTCGCAGGTCTCGTAGTTGTTTGACCATATCAGCTTCGTTGTATGTTGGTTTGCTATCGATGAAAAATTCTGAAGGTAGTCGCAGGTTCTCGCTATAACCTAGTTCGGCTGGTGCTGCTTCCAAGTCGTTTTTGTATGTGGATCGTAAGCTCAATAAAATAAGTGGCAAATATGAAGTCCACTGGCTAGTGTTATGGCATAGAAGTGCTGCTTTTAAAGTACAATGCCATCTTTCGACGAGTCCATTTGCTTGGGGGTGGTAAGGTGTGGTTCGAAAATGACGTGTACCCAATAGCTGTAGTAATTGTTGAAATACGGCGCTTTCGAATTGACGTCCCAAGTCTGATGTGATGGTTACAGGTACACCAAACCGTGAAATCCAGCCGTTTAGTAGTGCTTTGGTGACAGTTGGAGTTGTTTTATCTGGTATAGGTAACGCTTCTGGCCAGCGTGTGAATCTATCCAGGATAGTAAGACAATAGCGGTTTCTTTCGGATGGTGGAAATGGTCCGTCTAAGTCGAAATGAATGTGCGCGAAACGAAGTTTTGGACATTTTTGACGCTGAAACAAACTTCGGTTGTGTCGTATAGTTTTATTCCGCTTACACTGAAAACAGCAGCGAGCAAAATTTGTACTATCTCGCTGGACACCAGGCCAAACAAATCGGTCTGTTACCAATCGTGTAGTCCCCCTTATACCTGGGTGTGATAGATGGTGAGTTGACCGTAAAAACGTTTCTCTAAAGTTTTTGGTTATGAACGGTCGAACACGGCCAGTTGAGGTGTCGCAGCATAAGCTTCTGGATCTAAAAGAAAGAGCGAAATTTTGTAGGTTAAGAGAGTGTTTTATGTTACCATTTAAAAGATTTCGAAGCTCCTCATCCTTGGACTGGTCCTCAGCCAAGTTGTCATAGTTTAAAGTTTCTGCGGAAATTGAGTTAATTCGAGACAGCATGTCTGCTGTCACATTATCTTTGTCGCTTACATGGCGAATGTCGGTGGTGATCTGAGCTATGAAGTCAAGTCGACGTACTTGTCGATTAGAAGCTCGATCTAGCTTTTGTTGAAATGCGTATATCAGCGGCTTATGGTCTATGTAGATATGACAGCGGCGACCTTTGACCATATATTGAAAATGTCGTAGTGCTAGGTATGCGGCAGTCAGCTCCCTGTCGTAAGTGCTGTATCTTTCCTCAGCACTAGTAAATCTGCGAGAGAAAAATCCTATTGGCTGTAGACTACCATCAACGAATTGATTTAACACTGCTCCAGCAGCGAAATCTGATGCATCTACCCATAAAGACAGTTCCGCGTTGTGCGATGGGTGAGCGAGTAATGCACAATTGACCAGTTGTTCCCTACATGCAGCAAAACGGTCTGCTGCTTCCGCTGACCAAGTAAGTGGTTTAGTATCGTTTCGCTTATTACCACGAACCATGTCAAAAAGACAGGCTTGTGTCTGCAGTGCATGTGGGATTCAACGACGGTAGAAACTAAGCATCGCTAAAAAACGCTTTAAATCTTTAACGATAACTGGTCGTTTAAAATTACGTAGAGCCCCAACGCGTTCTGGGAGTGGCCGAGTACCATCTTTACTGATAGAATGCCCGAGGAACCGTAGCTCCGGGACACCAAATTCCGATTTACTAACGTTGATAGTTAGGTTGTTCTCCCTGAGTTGTTGAACAACTTGGCGCAAGTGGTTTTGATGTTCTTCTTCTGAACTGGATGCAATACATACATCATCAAGATAAACAAAGTTTAAACCACGAAAAACTTCGTTGATAAGTCTTTGGAATATCTGTGCTGCATTCCTCAAACCAAACGTCATATGCGTAAATTCGTAGAGTCCGAAAGGAGTCGTTATCGCCGTTTTATAAATGCCTTCTTTGTTTATGGGCACTTGGTGAAAGGTCTTTTTTAAATCGATTTTAGAAAATACGCGTTTTCCGGCCAAGATATTAGAGAAATCGTGCAAAAATGGTAACGGATATCGATCAGGAAATGTTACTGCATTTAGTCCACGATAATCCCCGCATGGTCTCCACGTTCCATCAGGCTTACGTACCATATGTAATGGGCTTGTCCAGTTACTACTGGAAGGGCGATAAATGCCCAGTTTCATCAGCGAATCAAATTCAGCTTTAGCGGCGGTTAGTTTCTTGGGTGGTCGTGCGAAGACGGGTTGACCGGTAGTAATAATTCGATGTTCTACAGACGATTTTGTTTGTGAATTTAGCGGATGAGAGCGTGTGATATCTCTGTACTCTGCGAGAATATTCGAATAAGTAGAATTCGCGTTAAAAGATTTTATGCTGAATATATACGTTTTTTTCAATTTCGCAAACCGTTTTTAATTCGGTATTGCGATCGAGTAGACACCTATTTTTGAGATCAACTTAGAGCCCGAAATGAGACAGAAAGTCAGCGCCAATAATTGGTTGAGAAACATCAGCGACAACGAAATTCCGCAAAAATTCGCGTCGTAAATTTAGGTTAAGTTTCAGAATCGCCTCACCGAATACAAAGATCGGCGATCCATTTGCGGCAAACAATTTTATACCGTTAGGAGAAGCTCGGGCTGTGTTGTTGCATTTTGGTATAACGGAAACGTCCACACCGGGATCTATTAAAAATTTTAATTTTGCTGACGTATCGTATATTCGTAAACGGTATGTCTTGAAGGTTTTAGATTGTTTGCCTAACTCTAAGACCGTAGCAGCCGAGCGCTCCTATAAAGGTTTTTTCAATAAAACAAAATTGCACGGCTCTCGGCATTAAATTGCATTCGCACCGAATTTGCTATGGTACCAGCAAATCGGTTTGTCGGATTTACTTTATTACGCATGAGATCCACGTGACCTAGATCGAGACCGGGAACGAAAATTTGATCCTTTGTTATTGAACAGCTTATGCACCTGCCTAGTCAATTCTGCTATTTCAAGTTTCAAGCTCGAAACTTCATTAAGTGCCGGACCCTCTTGCGCGTGCTTGTGCCGCATTCCAATAGTTTCAATAATGGAATCAGCGATCTTTAGTTTTTCCACGGTAGCGACGTTTGTAGCAATAATCGCTGCTTGTACATACGGAGGAAGTCTGCTTACCCATAGATTGTGTAAAATGCTGTCATTCAGAGTCGTCCAGGCTGCGCGTTTCATGTCGTTAAATAACTCGCTAGGACGTCGGTCACCAAGAACCATGTCTTTAAAAACACGTTGCAGCCGCCGCTGTTGACTGTCCGAAAAATGCTCAATGATCTTGTCCTGAATGTATTTGTATTTAAAATTTGTTGGTGCAGCGTCTATGATGCAGCGAAGCTCTATCAGCTTTTTAGGCGGTACACATGCAAAGACGATGTCGAATTTCCTATTATCGTTGGAAATTGAAGAAGCGCTAAACCAAAAGTCCAGCGAATAAAAATAAGCTTCGATGTTGTCTTCGGTCATTGTTGGTAGCGGTAGACATGGAGTTGAATTTGGAAAATCCCCCAATATTGACGTCGGAGTACCGGTTGCCAAAAAACACATGGCTGTCGTTCAGCGCCTTTCCTATGAAATTAGTATGTTCAATTTACCTACGGGGTCACCAGATGTAGGAACAGGTAAAGATGATGCGTTATGCTTGACGTCCAATAGCAGAAAAGACTTATTTCTTATTCGTTATAACTTAAGAACTAGTAAGAATATAATAATAAAAGGAATGAAGGATTAAAAACATATGATAGCGTTGCCTTTAGGAGTTAAGTAGAGTTGTATTTTAGAAGTGCTGCGCCGAAGATTAAATTAACGCCGTAATGATCATTCGAGGTTGCCACATATATGTATATAGTATATACATATAAGTTACTAGCATTTATTTATTGTAGGTGGTGGGGTGGATATGGGAAGATGTTAGAAGATTAGTGTGACTTGTGTGTATGTATTGTTTTATATCTTAGAATGGTAAATTTAATATACTGAAATTGACTTTACGTTTATTTTAGCTACTAGTATGAAATCAAAAATTTTCTGTATAGACTTGTCGTCTGTATTTCGTAACATGTCAGATGGTTTTGTTTCGATAAATATTGAAGTTCTAAGTGTATCAAGTTCCTGACAGCTATCGAGAAGATGTGTTGTAGATAGTTCATTTGCACCACAAAAAGAGCAGTTAGGCTTCACTGAACCTTTTAATAAGTGTGCACGAGTAGCTAACGTGTGACAAATCCGTAGACGTGTGAATCTTCTTATGCCTTGACAAGACATATTTGACGGGAGAGATAGTCTGATTCCTGTAGGGTTGTGCGATTTATAGTGGTGTTGATAGCTGTTCCATTCAGTTGAGTAGCTTTCATGTAGAAAGCTATGCACAAGCTTGCGCAAATCTTTGTCCACAAAGTAGTTGCTTAGATGTAAGGGCTCCAAACTGGCCTCTTTCGCTCTGCTGTCGGCTAATTTATTTCCGCGGATTCCTGCATGGCCTGGCACCCACATGATTTTTATATTCTTTCTATTTGAAAATATAGCGTTACGGATATTTGTAACTAAGGAATATCATTTGCACAATTCATAAGGGCTTCCAAAGTAGATTTACTATCGCTGCATATGACAAATTTGTTTCCATTTTGGGAAGCAAAGTGTACCGCTTCAAGTAAAGCAGCTGCTTCGGCTGTAAATACCGAGCTATACGATGGTAGTGCACCGACGGCAATAGTGACACCAAGTTGGTTTGTGACTGCAAACGTTGTACTGGTATCAGATTTGGACCCATCTGTATAAATAAATTCCCAGTCGTTTTTGAGTAACGCTGTAATTTTGTTAAAATGTTGCTGGTATTCATCCGGTGAGGTGAGTCCTTTAGGATACTGCAGTAATATGGTGATGAAAACTGGTTCAAGACTCACACATGGTGGACAAACAGAAATTGGTGTTCTTGTGGCTCTTGTAATAACGTTAATTTGATTTGATAGATTTATGCATCGTTCTATGGTGGAAAATTTACATTTCGTCTTCTTTGATTGTTTTAGAGACGCCATGACTTGTTCGAATAGAACTTGGTTTTTATAGTGAAGAAGTTTAGGAATCAGCATGATTGTACTATGTTTTACTCTGGACGTGATTTCTAGTAATCCAGCTTCTGTCAGGATAACTTTGGCGACGTTGGGAATGCGCGGATACTTCTACGCGCGGCGGTGTGGTACGGTGCATTTAACAGCTTCATAGTGAAGAAGTTTAGGAATCAGCATGATTGTACTATGTTTTACTCTGGACGTGATTTCTAGTAATCCAGCTTCTGTCAAGATAACTTTGGCGACGTTGGGAATGCGCGGATACTTCTACGCGCAGCGGTGTGGTACGGTGCATTTAACAGCTTCATATTGGCTTTTGAACAGTGTCTATAGATGTAAAGTCCAAAGTCAATTTTTGATAATATTAATGCTTTTGTGATATTTACAAGTGTATGTGTGTGAATTTGACAATATTTGTAGGACAGAAATTTAATTATGTTAAGTCTTAGTAATAAACTTGCTCTAATAGCTTTACAATGTTCTTTATACGTTAGCTTATGATCAAAAGTTAAGCCTAAAATTTTTAGTACATTAGTGTGCGGGATATCGATATTGGAGTGAGATAATGATGGGAAAAAACATCTGCGTTTTCTGCAGATGTGGAAAGTAGAACATTTGCTTGCTGATATGTATATTGGCACCTGATGTTTCAGCCCATTTATTTATATTTTGAAGGATGTTTAAGAAGGTGTAATTAACGTCATTGAGATCATTTAAATTTGTAAAACTTAAAACGTCATCGGCATAAGTGAAATGTTCTACTTTCGAGTTGGAGGAAATGATTGGGTTGATTTCATTGAACGCAATTACGAACCATGTTACTGAAAGTGGCGATCCTTGCGGAATGCCATTATGAAGACTGCATATTTGGGACTTATAATTATTAATGCAGGCTGCCAATTTCCGATTGGTTAAAAAGGATTTTACAAATTTGTAAATTTTGTTTCCAATTTTCCATCGCTTTAATTGTCGTAGTACGATATACGCTCCGATTCTATCTAACGCCTTCTCGAAGTCTAAATTGAGAACTGACACATGATTACTGTTGGCTAATGCTGTGGAAGCAAAATGCTCGAAATATAAGAGTGGTTCAGTGACCCCAATACCTTTTTGGAAACCAAATTGATGTGGCGTACCACATTATTCTCGCTGTGAGAATTTTTTCCAGGACTTTAGACATGCATGGTGGGAGGGATATTGGTCTGAAACTTGATATGAGCGTGGAGGATTTATTTGGTTTTGGAATAGGGATGGTTAAAGCGGATTTCCATTCTTGGGGATAGATTCCGGAGTCGAGGTTATTATTGTAAAGGTTAATGAGTCTGATTTTGAGGGTAGAGGGTAAATTTTTTAGGATGGGATAGGAAATTTTGTCCACACCAGGTGTTTTTCCTGTCATTCTTGAAATTGTGAATT